>CM029362.1:16897926-16971269 GCA_017140985.1 Hormaphis cornu
ATCGAAAAGGATACAAGGTGTTAAACTTTGAAGTTATAAAGTTATCAAATGGAGCATGGAAAAACCAATCAAAAGATTTAAATCGCGCGACAAAGTAGAAGAAGAAGAAGAAAAAGAAGAAGAACCTATATAGGCACAAACCTAATTTATGGATATAATAATTACACGACTCGACCAAGGGCGTCCGCAGGGGAGGTAGGGAGTAGAGGCCCTTTCTCCCACAAGGCTTTTTTTTTGTTTTAGTTAATTATCTTAATCGTTTTATAGAAAAAAAACAAAACTTAATGATTATTTAAATTAATAAAAAATATATTTTTGTCTCCTTCCTCCCGTAAAGTTCTGCGGACGCTGATGGATTCAACCAATAAAATCAGCCGCGAGTTATAAGGTGTGAAATATTTATGAACGGAAATTTTTTAGCGTTTTTCGTTTGTTCTTTTTTTTGCAATTTTCGGGAATTGTTTCACGTGCCGTCGACATATTTTATCGGATATCGCGAAATGTGATCCTGCAACATCCATTATACATAACGCCTTGTCGACTTTCAGAATTCACGTCATTATCACAACAGATGAATCGTTGCCGATAAATATTGAGAAGGCGTGCACACTAAAAAACGCAGTGTGCCTATTGAGTTATTCCAATCACGTCGTAACGATATCACACACTCCAATGTTAAATTCGCGAAGAAAACAACGAAAACCTTCACTCGGCACGTAGCCTACGGGTTTGTATTACGTGAGCGCTTATTTCATGACATTTTTTTGTATAAAAAACGAACATCCTCGTCGTATAGAACTGACACAACGACCGTTATATTCTAATGCTTCTTTGAGTTTTGTTCGAAACGAAAAAGCTTTCGGTATAATGAAAATGTTTTATCTACTATTCGCGGTTTAAGGAACGGTAACGTAAATAGTTTTGAAAAATGTCCGACAGAAACTGTTTCGAGATCTGAAAAACTGCTGTTAGTATCTCGTCTCGACGTGAGGTTTCGTGTATAGATAATACTGATAAAAACGGTAGACAGAAAATCTCGAAAACAAAAAAGGTTATCAAACGTCTGTAAATTGTGTATACTTACTGTGCACTGTATACTTACTTTGTATGCGTACTTACAGTATTAATAATTTAAAAGTAGATTCATTGCGCTTTTGAACTACCTATCGTTAAGTTGCAAAGATAAAACAGTTTTTTTTTCTAGTTTAATTCGCATAATACATTCGTGTCTTATCTAAAATGTTGTGTCATTCAAATGCAAATGTTGACGAGTTATACTTTAAAAAAATTTTTACCGAATTTTCGAAAATGTTATTTTCAATAACGGTTTCAATACTTTTATTTTTCATCCCTTCTTCCGTCGCGTTAGTTTTCGTATGTTATATATTTAAATTTAAATAGACGCCATCACTGCGCAACATTCATTCGTTGCTTTTTTTCAGAATTGTTGAAAAAACCGAGCGAAGGAGTTTGCACGAGTTACTTGATTTATTTCAACGATCTAAAAGAAAACGTTTTTATCACCTTTATAAAACCCGTGTAAAAATAAATAAATAAAAAAACTTTGTTCGAAACGATTTGATACTTTTGGACATCGCATTTTGTTTGTACGATATAGTGACCTACATCGAGCAGCGTGCACGCTATAACGCTAATGCGTCAATGAATAATCGTCGGTTTTAGAATATAAAATGCTTTTTCGGACGGCCATCGACACCGGGGAGCGATTTCCCGTGTCGAATTGTATTTTATAATATAATACATTTTCTGCACTCGGAGTAAACTCTGTATACGTTTATGGTTTTGGGGATTTTTCCCGAATTTCGGTCAAAGTTTTACACGATATTTATGTCGCTCAATATGTTATTATTACCTATCATTATCGATTGACAAGGACAATAATAATAACAACTATCGTAATTATTAATTTTTCCGACTCTCTATGGGCGTATGGATAAATGAATAATTGTTGTTGTCCTATACGCGGTGATTATTTTAACAAATCGTTCTAGAATTATTACCGTGAGTTTGACACGTGTGTACCGTCGTTACTATTTTGAGGGAACGAACACCGTTCGAATGACGTTGCTACAACAAAGACGTCGTTTGCCGATTAATCACAAACGTTGCAATAACAATGATAATTATCGTCACTGTTAATAATAATTAAAATAATTTTATTGTAATCCCTTGTAACGCGTGCGTGTGGTGGTCGATGAGTAATTGCTAGGACGTCGATTTTCTCTGCTCGTGTTCTACGTCATCAATCTCGTAAAAATTATCTACGCTGTCCGGTAAAATGACACGGGCCCGTTAATTTCGAAATAAAATCCCAAGTGCAATCCAGAAATTTGTGTGTGTGTGTGCAATGTGTGTGTACCTATGCCGATGCCTGAATGGTTCTAAAATATGATATTTTCGGGAAAAATTTGGAAAAATTTAAATTTAATCTCGAATTGATCAATTTTTTTTTTAAGTACGTTGTTAATGTTATTTTTGTCGATGCAGATTTTTTTTTGAAAGTACAATATTTTATAAGTACGGTATAAGGATTTTTCGTTATGTACAGAAAAAGCGTCTGGATTAAAAACTTCGGATTTTTAAAAACATTTTTAACTTTGCTCCATATATTTTGTTAAAGTTAATATTGCCTATAATATTATACGTCTTTTATAAGTAATTTGATGAGTAAAGTTTTTATTTCGTATCCTCGGTAGAAAAATGCTGATTCGGATAAAATAACCATTTACGATGGAACATTTTTCAGTAAACCACGATTTCGGAAGATTCGGTTGTACTATATGGATACTATTATTTTCTTTTGGGTGTATCGGGTATTTTATAAATAGTAAATTGTTTTTATAAAACATGACCTAATATTATTCTTTTTTTTTTATTTTTGTAAGTTTTGGTACAAAGAACCTTTAATACTGCAAATTAAATGTTATTAAAAATCATTAAGGTACATATTTATTTTTATGTAAACAAAAAATTGTACGCAATAAAAAAACATTCAAAAATTTAAAATATCGTTGTGTGATGTCAAGTTCTAAACGAGTTCAAAACATATCACTATTCTATTTTATTTATGGAAAGAATAACTATTTTATGTTTTGAGTGAAGGAAAAATAGATGTCGAACTACAAAATACACTTAAGATGATAATACCGTTGAATAAAAACTGATAATATTGCTTTTTTTTTTTTTCTCTAAATGATATGTACTTGATACGTTTAAGAATAAATAGCTTTACTTTAGTTGTTTACTCGTATTTCTGTGCAACATTTCAAATAAATACCAGTATACTATATGTTATTATTTAGAAAAGAAAAACACTTTTAAAATATTTTAGTATTACAATTGAAAAAACTTTGTGAACGTTTCGTCTCATATAGTTAATGGTAACATTTTACTGTGATATTTTAACAACAAATATAAATCAAAAATATCGCTAATACTGCATTACCATTATTACAATATTATTATCCAAAGTTTGTTGTATATTTTTGGTGTTTTATACACGATGCGTGCGTCATCGGGTAGCATCAAGCTTTGTTGGTTATATCTACATAAAATGTATGAATGGAGCACAAAACCAAAATCAAAGTAAAAATTAAAATTAGATACAATTGTATGCCTCGTAGCCCCATGTTATTAATTACGTTTCAGCTGGCAGGTTTTTGTGGATGTTCGTACACGTGCGTGTTCAAAAATTTCATTTTTTGTTTTTGACGTTTTAGTTCCGTACATATTATACATAATAATTATTATAAATTATAGTCGAGGGTGGTTGTCATCCTAAAGTAATAAACTAGCTAATACAATCCTGAACTATAGACATTGACTGATATTAAAGGTAAATTGATGAAACAGTGCGATATTATTTCAAAATGTTCAACGTAAGGTTTTCATTTTATAAAATGGTACAAAAAGTTCTTAAAATTTCCAAATTATTTAAATTCAATTTGATGGCAAATTGTGTGGTAACAGGTTTTTTATTTGCTGTTACTAGTATTAGCATTTGCATTGCTTAAAATATCTCGTTCTCCGTGAAAAACTTATTAAATCCATTTTGATGATTTTCAAAAAGCATTTTAGTATAGAGACGATTAGAATACTGGATAAGTATTTTTTCTTGTTTTATTTTATTCTATTCATTTTCTAACCCTAAGCCTAAACATAACTTAAATAAAATTATTTATTAGTATAATATATATATGTTTTCGAGTGCATAAATACATAAGTAGTGTGCAAGCAGTTTTATTATCTACAAAAATATTGAAATAAAATATGAAATACAAAAATGGTTTAAGTTTTAAGTGGTGAATTTGATAGTTTACGTCGTTCATTGCGATTTTCCGATATTTTCAAAACTTCAACAATAATTTACTGTACGAGTTCATGACTTTTATATCATTTATAACCGATGTCAACATTAAAAGGTAGTTAAAAGTTTTTAAAAATCGTTAAATGCATCGTTGGTTTTTTTGTTTTATATTCATTTGCGAGGGAGGAGGATCGAGAGGAATTATTACTTTTAAGACTTTTCGTCAATTATACGATTGACAGAAGTTTTAGATTAATTTTATTATTTCTTGAAACCAATTATTAATTTGTCAACACAAGATTGAAGATATAAAAGTTTATCGATTTGCCAGGAAACACATAATTATATTGTACGGTTTTTGAAACATAACTGTAACGGGTGATAAAAAAAGAGCAAATAATTTTAATACTAAACTGTTTCTAGGTACTTAGTAAAATCAACTAAAATTGAATTTTTCATCTTACGATTTCTAATGTACATATTAGTAACTATCATATAGTAATGGTAAAGGTGGGTTGCAGTTCAAATATTGCGTTATTTTTCCTTATACTACGGATATAAATAATGTAACAAAAAATGTAAATACGTATCTTAAAGAAATTAAAAATCTATTTATGCTCTAGTATTCCGGCTGTACCTAATTTATTGAACAAAAATATAAATATTAGTAAACATTTTAACTAAGAATGTTAGAAAATATAAGTTTTCATTAAGAAAAAATACATAAAATGAGTTTCTTTTTGAATCCAGTATTTTTTATTTAAAAACAGTTTTTGGTTTGTTTGTTTTGTACACACAGAAAACATGGCAAAACATGATCGTGGGAGTTCCAGTAGTATCATAATGTTTAGAGCTATGTTTCAATTTTTTTTTTTCTTTTTACGTAATGGTATTGTACATTAACCTTCATCGATGTCAATAATGGCAAACTATTTTGTTTGTTTTATGAACGTTTGCAAAAAAATAGTCTGTAATGTTTTAGACACGTAACTCCCAATATTTTATACTTGTGCTTACAACAAAATTCATTAATTGTCTTATTGTAAATTAGTGTCACTGTCCAGTTATCAGTAACTAAAACGAAACGTGTTACTACTTTTATTCCTGTCGACATCTATGTACTCGGCAAATGTATGATTTCAGTTAATTTGTAAAATCACCAGAAATGATTAATGAAATGCACAAACTTAAAGGTATGTACCTACGGTAAATTAAAAATAATAACAAAATACACTTTTAAATATTATCATTGAAACTTCCAACCTCCAATATTGAATGCGTCATGTCTGATAATATAGTTTTTGAAAAATAAAGAGGAAAAAGAGTTTTTCTAATAAAATTTTCACAAGTTGAATAAATTGTGAGCGTTTTACTGTCTTACGCGTTGTATAATATATAGTTTTATCTCCACCATGGTGCTATGAATATTTTAACTACGGGTGTATGAGATGAACGTGACACGAATGGAGGTTGTTTTATTAAACTGTTTACTTTTATTTTTAAGATTTGCCATATACGTTGGAGAGAGAAGTTGATAATATGAGAACGAGGAATGTCTTACTTACTCTGAATTAGAATTTTAAACCAAACAATTTTCTCATCGTAAGTACACAATGTAGAAAATGTATACAGCTTATTTGTGATCATAAATATTATATTCCAATTTTTATTTTCGTATTAATCAACGAATTATGTGATAAGTTTTACATTCAAATGGTTTCACGTCGAACTATGTTTTATTTGTGTCAAGTAGCACATTTACTCGTTACTTTTGAAACCGTAGTAATATTCGTTTGAACGAATCGATATGAATAATTTATCACGTGTAATGTTAGTGATGGGAAAGATAAAAACCGAATTTTTATATTTTATCGCTGTGGAGAGTAAAATTTTAAACATGATTCAATGTAATCATTTTTTTTTTCGTCTCACGGACGACGACTTGGTACGGTATTTATTTTACTATTAGGTATTTTCTCAGAATATTGGTTGAGAAAATATTTCACTTGTATTAATCGACAAAGATTGAAAGTATTTGGTTCGGATAATATGTTGGAAATATTTACAATCAGTATATGTATATGTGACACTGCAGTAAGAAATCAAAAGAATATTCAAAGTTAATATTCTACAAAACATCTATAGTTTTAAAAGAGTAAGATTATTTGTCTTTGAAAACAATAATATATTTGTTCATATTCATGGATGAAGTTTTTTATTTACGACTTACTTCAGTGGCGTCGGTTCTTATACCCGTGGTGTTGCAACCGCAAATCAAGTTTTTCCATCATATCAAATTTGATAGTACCCATTTACCCCTCAGCCACCACCACTTAAATGTTTAAATGTAATAATTATTTTTTTAAAAGTGTGTGAGTATAACGATTAATCAAAACACTCGTTAGTCATTTCATAGTAATGATACTCGAAAACGTGTGGGGAAATTAGAATAAACACGAAAACGTACTAAATTGAGTTGGCGTAGTGCATCTGTCTTATTGAAAATGTTTTAAAAACAAAAACATGGCTTATACACTGATGTACGGATTTTTACAATATAAATAGCACCTAGAAACAAGCTTTTGTATTAGTACGAATTTTTCTCAACCCACAAACAATTGTAGAAACAATTAAGATCAGTATAATTTTTTTAGTTCAGTAAATAGCTATTGAAGACTTGTAGAACGAAACGATGAGAAATTTAGGTTAAAGTTAAGGTATGTTTATCCCTTCATTTGGACTGCAAAAGAAAACAGTCGTTACGATGGTCATTTTTCAAGGGACACTGTTTGTGACGGTCTACGCGGGACGTCTTAGGTTTCTTAGATCTTTAATCCCTAACGTCTCGAGGCGCAAAAGAAAAAGAAAAGTTTTAATAGAAATTAATCGTCCGTCTGCTTAACGTGCGCGGAGAAACGTGTCACGACGATTTCATAATAATTTGAGTTGTAAGGTACTACGATACAGTCTTACAGAAAAATACAACACAATAGTTAAAATTGTGATTTTCTTGGCGACAAATTTTACGATTGAAGCATGTCTACATCAGGTAAACATAGTATGGATTTAACTGCATTGAAATCTCAAATCAAATATGAATGGAATATTTTTATCAAGATTTTTAAGGGGAACCGTCCAAAATAGTATAGATTAATTAATTTCATAGCACAACAAGGTACCTTTTTTGAGATAAACAATAACTTTGTTAATCGGAAAATTTAAAAGTTATTGATTGGACAGTAGTAAACATCGAAACAATAGATTCAACATTATTAACACAAATATTTGTAACTGTCTTGTAAAAATATTATTTATTTTCACGAGCCAATTGTCATACCTACTCAATGTCACTTATTTAAATGTATTCGACAGACGACTGCGGTAACTGATAATCTTAGACTTTTACTGATTGTTTAAAAGTAGGTACTATTTAAAATATACAATATGTACAACAAAATTTAACTATTGTTCGTAATAATTAGTGTGTTGAGAAAAAAACGGGAGTCGAAATGAATTGAGTTTGTTTAAAATGAGAAAAGTAGGCGTCTTCCTAACCTCACTTTCTGGTTCAGTAGACACTAGATAATAGTTTGAACCGTTTCAACGTTAAAATTCTCACAATATTTAAATATGTATGAGCTTTTAGTATTATTTATAATCACATCACAGCGGTTCAAAATAATTTATTACACATGTTTAATTGCCTCTGCTTGAAATAATATATTTTACGCCATTTTAATCTCGCAAATCCTATTATACCTATAATTTTAAAACGACCAGTCACTAAATAATCTAAAATAATTCAAATTAAAAAGCACCCCCGTCACGATTGTTTTATAAATCATCCGTAATGTTTGTATTAACTGTGATTCATTGTTTTTATGTGGACGTTCTTGAATTTTCCATTTTCACCACGCACAATGTGCTAAGTCGCGATAATTTTTCCAAGAATAATTTAGAATTTAGGTACCTTTACATAAAAATCATTTTATTCCTGTTTAGCATTCGATTCGAATATTTACGTTTCAGTTACGTTCTGTTTCTAAAATTAAATGTCAATATGCGTGATCGTTTAGTTAAAAAAATTAAGGTTCATTTTATATCCCGTTGTATTCAGTATGCGTGACACTACGTCGTCAGTATTCGTTTCTTGCAGTATAATTTTTCAATAGTATACTATTTTTCAATAAAAACTGCATATAATTTACGAGCATGACATAACCAACGAACAAACAAAAATGACATAAAACACTTAAACTATTCAACTATTGTAAAAATGAAAAAATCTTTTTTTCTGCTTTAAATCATAAAAGAACGTCAAATGATTTGATGAAATTAAACAAAAATTGATACAAAACTATTTTTCAAGACGCCTTTTTAGTCTATTATATAATGAATAACCGTTATTATATAATTGAAGTCTTAAAATATACGATATATTTAAAAGTTTTTGGAAATAAATTAGCTGTATTTTTGAAACAGTATAATCTGATTTTTATGAGCACGAACCAATAACGGTAAAAAATTAATTCTTGTAAAATTTTAACGAAGCACAAAATTGTCTGGAGTATCTAAGTACTATTGGCAATTATACCGTAATATCAAGTTTTATTATTATTCAAGTTTTTTGGCTGTGGTAGTTTAGCTAGTTGAATTTTGACAACTATAGAAGATATTTATTATATTCTTACAGTTTTGTTCTTACAGTCGTATTACAGTTTTTTTGAATGAAAAATACGAATGTACGACGAATGATTCAATGGTATCATTTTGAAGATTTTACACGGGTAACAGTTGGTAGTATGTACGACAACTAAGCACTTATCTACGTATAAAAACAATCGTAGGAATAATGAAAACAGTCGTAACTTACCACTGAGATGTATTTACACTTGGGTTTTAATGGAGTTCTGTTGTAAATGACCAGAACGTCCAGAAATACCGTCTTCGCGTGTGTACGCGACCAGCATCACTTCGACTGCATCTTGATTGTCTTCTTGGTCTCCCATCATCAACCCGTCCTAAGTAAAAGCAAATATTATGTTACGACCAAAGCCACGAAAAGACAACATTGGACTAAAATTGGATTTCAATTAAATAAGTTAGGTACATTTGGAAAATTTTTTATTTTTTTTATAAATTTTAATTCATTGAGTTCATAATAATGTCAACTTTCTAAAATACATAATCATAGAACAGTTTTAAAAGTGGGTTTACGGGGGGTAAAAAGCTTTATAAAGCTTTATTAGCTTTATTTTTTTAAAAAGCTTATACAAATGGCAAATATACAACACTTATAACAACGTTCTTGTTAATTTTTCTCTTAAATGGATTTAAAATGACGGTAAATGGTAATTTTTGTTTGCACTAAATACCATGAATTTGAAATTTGTTACGGTTCTCGAAAAAAATTATAAAATCATTTTAACACAGAACTGTTCAAAGTTCAAACTGTGCCTAGTGAGCCCGTGGTGAATTCCCCCAAGATATATAACCTGCAATAGTTTAACCCCGCTCCCTCGATGAGCAATAAAACCAACCCCTGAACAGTTATAAAAGGTTAAAAGTTAAAACGTATCAAATGATAAAACAAAGTAAACTTTTATATTATAATATGTTAAATTTTGCGAATGACGGGAGCATGTGAATTGTAAAAGAAAGGAATTTCACAACAAAAAACTACTATGATATGCGAGTATGTAGGTATTGTCAACTATGTAAAAGTACTGGTTTGTTTCCGTCACAAAAGAATTCAAGCTAAGAATTAGTAAAAGTATTCACATGCTATGTTTTTTTTCTCGTTAGAAAAATCCTAACCATTCTCGACACGTTTTTCACATCAGAAATTATGCGGACCCTGGAGAGGTAATTCGTTTGATCGCATTTCATCAGTATGGTCTCTTACCTCGAAAATTGTGAGACGTGTTCCAGAAAAAACGACGAAAATTAACATCTTATGGTTACAATATATTTTTCTGTATCGTATGCGTGAAACTGTAAGCCCCGTTTAAAAACAATATCTATTGCCTCGGTAGAAATAAAGATTTAAAACGATCATTTTTCTACGTGAAAAAATTTTTTACATTTATTTTTGTGGTACGCAAATCCATCAAACAATGAACTTGAATAGATTGACGGAATAAAAATCAAACACGTAGGATAAACTTTATATTTTGCTAATAATCGATTTAGAATTGATTTTATTCTAGTCATAAATTAAATTATAAACAACTATGCATCATACGGTGACTCTTTATTCTTTTGTGTTAAAAAAAACCCCAATTTCTAAAAAATTGAATCAAAGTTTTAGAGTTTATTTTATTTTATTCTCAAATATTTGTATTACACTGAAATAGGTTTAGCGCTATGTTCTATTTGTACTTAACTTCCAAACAAAATTTGTTTTTAGACTATCAACATCAAACATATAGTGTTTGAAGCATATACAGTAAGAATATATTATAGAACGGCTCTTTCGTGTGTTTCCTGGTATAAGAAAGTGAAGTCAACAAAAAGGTAAAAAATCATTGTGTACATTGGTTCAAAATAGTATGAATACCGAAAAAACCGTGTCTCTGGCAACACTTTTGTACGCAATCGATGACAAATAAAATGATAGAAAACGAATGTTACCGACATAACAAGAGCGAATTCTTTTTAAACACTGTTACTCTGAAATTCTATCTTTTGCTCCGCTTCACTTTTTGTCTTTAGACACTTATGGCCACCCCTTAGTTCGGAGTACGTTTTACATTTAACTTATCTACAATGGTCTAAACGAATTTGTTGCGATTAAGCGAAATGCAAAATAAAGCTAAATTACAGTGCTTGTTTCAAAATAAACTGTTATTTATGTACAATAAATTGCGTTTAAAATTTTTATATTTCGTTCTAAACATTTGCAACGGACGGACACTCACGAAAACGACACCATACTTTGTTCGTCGCTTTTGCTATTTCGCCGCTTGTAAACTATGACTGTTTCACATCACGTGTCGTTATGATTTTTACAAATCGAGACGGTTCTTTCGTTTCAAACCGCGTGAAACATTCGGGGATTAATCCTCATCTAGTTCGTGGCACGTTCGGGCGTCAACAAAATCGATCAGATTTAAGAAAATATATCAAAGACGTACCTATTACGTTTCTGCACGAAGTTATTTGATTATTTTGCTATTGGTTTGTAGATAGAAACTGATCCATTTAGCCAATTATCGGTAAAACAATAACGTCGTTATCGATTCTGTGAATCGTGCAAAAATTCCAAAATAATGATTATTTTACAGGTATAAGAAGACAGAGAACTGAAAACGGTTGTAATATATATATATATATATATATATATCAATCGGTCGATATTATTTACTCGACGGATCCGTGATATCCGTTTTAATAGGGCTCGTTAAGAGCGCCGATCGAGTCCGACGAGTTTAATTTCCGGAACGTATCTTCGTCTTCGCGGTGAACGAATTATGCGAAACGATTACGGGCGAACGGTATGCAACGCCTCGTCAATCACACTTTGTTTCGCCCACGAGATGTGACCGCGTACCCAAGACCCGATCATTAATGGGTCGCGTGTACGTAAAGTTTGAAAGAAAAAAACAAAAACATTTTGGAGAAATCCAAAATTTGTAAAAATTCACCATGTTTTACAATCGTACGGGGTGGGAGGAGGTCATTTCAAATGAAGGGAGGCAAAACTAACGTTTAAGCCCACCCACGTAAGCACAGAAAGTTGGTATCAAGGTCATAAAACTTAGGAAAACCGGGTATGATTTCGAGCCTATGTGCAATAAGTTCGTTGAAACATGGAACTTGTGAATCTCAAAACCGAGACCTATAGTTTTACATTGTTTAGATGTCGAATTATTTTATATCTAAGAACTGGATTATTAAACACAAAAAATTACTTAGTAAATGTGAGACCTAAGGTATTCTTAAATTTGAACTGTTCACTAATTAAATCAATAAAATCAAGTCGTTAATGATCCTTCCGACGATTTCTTCCAACGATATTTCAGTTTTGAATTCATTCGTACGAATAACACTCAGATGTGGTAAACTTTTCAGACAACAAAACGCCTTAATTCGTTTGTTTGCCTACCGTTCTGTAATGAACTCCACGTGGTTAACATACTTTACCCTCGAAACTAAAATTTTACTATTATCCATTATTTTTAACGCGGTTCAAAATTTCATAAAAACTGTGCCGCTTGTAATGTTTGCGTTTTTAATAATACTGTAGCCGGTGACATGTTCAGATTATTTTCCGTCGTTAAACGGAGTGGAAACCATTAAGTTCAGGCCTCGCACGGTTTTATCGTACCGTCAAACTATATAGAAGCGACAAACAACCTAATAATGCTCAATTCTTTCAAAATTTAACCGAATTTCAACATTTGACAATACTACCTACGTGATATCTTCCAGAAAATTAAGATTTATTATTTTATCACTCGGTGCTAAACAGATTAAAATGTAGTACCAATAGGTTATAGTAAAAATCAGGTACCTATGACATCGGATATTGCGCGTCAGATTTTCTACACGTTCCGCACTCGAAAAACATAATAAAATCTGTCTATAACGGATAACGTGAAAATATCAACATTAAAGCGAAATTGTATTAAAAAAAAATTAATTTAACCGCTGTAAAGCATTTTGCGGCTATTCAAATATTTAATTATTATTTGTTATGTTTAATACGCACCAAAAATATTGTACAAGTAAATGCGTTTTATGCTTTGTAGCAGAGTATTATTCGTAATTAATTATTTTGCTTGTTATACAGTTGCAGTATGTATAATTATTTAACTTATAAAGTAAAATTAATATTTAAAATTTAATTATGATGTAACTTATGATATCTCATGTCTATTTTATATTCTCTATATATTGTGAAAATTTGACAAATCGTGATAAAAAAAAAAAAAAAAAAATGTAAAAAACATCTTATTTCCATCATGAACTGTCTATAAATTTCAATTACAAAAAATACCCTTACAATGTTAAGAGAAATGTGTTTCGAAATAAACCCAAATAATTTCAACTTAAATGCTGTTAAAAGAACCGTTTAAAAATGTATTATAAGAAAATCATCCGTTATGTGTAAAATTCGATGGGTTGATTAAAATATGATTTTACATCTTGTAAAAATATAATTTTGTATCTAAGAGAGTGAATTTTACTCTCATCAATTTTGCGTCTATTACTTTGAAAACGTTTATCAAAAACTTTCCATTATACAACGAAATTTTATTATAATATCTTCTCGATGATTAACATAATAATATTTCTTAATTACAAAACGTTTTAAAGAATTTTTAATTAATATTAAAAATTAAAGAAATACTGTAATTTTCAAAGAACCGTGTTATATAATGGTTTCAGTGTTGTATTAAGAAAAAAACAAAATATTTAACGTATAATTTACAATGACAAACCGACCGCCGTTATAACTTATCACATTGAAGTCCGATGTAGAGTTACTTAAAACAGATGACACTTTTTTGGCTCCTCGTGATCAACGATATGGAATAAAGAACACTATAAATACAGTAATATTTAATAAAAGCACTTGAATAATTAGATGAATATAATAAACAGTACAAAAATTTTGAAATGTCTGATGTATTCCATTATGATTAAAATTACGTAGAAGATGGTACATAATTTATAGTATCATAATACTGTAGTTTTCATGTTTAATGTTTTACCGAATGATTAATGATGATAAAAATTATTCTGAGCGAGCACAGTGAGTCAACTTCTTGACAAATTGTTAATGTCAAAGTTATAAAATTTGCTCAAAAATGGATGATAATTTTTAATTTTGTCATAATTGCGCCTACTTTACTCATTCTTAAGTGTAAAAATTATGTTTTAGAACAGTTTTAGCAAAAAAAAAAAAAAAAAAGCAATGAAATTAATGAAAATGATTTAAAAATGAATAATTAATTTTTTCAAATGATTTTAGAGCTTATAGGAAAATAGTATGAATTTTTACTTTTATTGCGTTACACTGCAAAATGTTACACTAAAATCTCATTATTAAATAACGCTTGTATTGATACCAGAAGTCAAACAATATACATTGAACTAAACAGTAACAGGCAACAGAAAACATTTCGGACGGTTTATTAAAAGCGTTTATAACAATAATTATATAAAAGTTTATTATAATTGGTTGTGAAAGGGTTCGACACTTTTCATTTTTTCAATCTTCTGTTCTCTTGCATTCAAACATTTTGTGATGTTTAATGTTCTTACTATGTTTAGCTTCGAGAACATTTATGCAATTTGACGTCAATTCTATTAAAGTCAAATTTTTCAAATTAATGCACTAAACAAAAGCTATATACTTTGTTTGAGAACATTCTCGGTGATAAATCGAAAACCTATGACAAAAAATAGCATTTAACCATCAAACTTGATAGTGCTCCAGTTATTTGCATTATTCGTGGTACAAAAATAATTATAAACTAATAAAACACAATAAAAGGTTTAGTTTTATTTTTGAATAAAAATAATTTGACGTTAAGAAATGACTTAGAAAGGCCATTAATTATTTTTTGAATTATTGAATCGAGATTTCATAATGATATAAATAGTTTTGTTTTGTCCGACGTAAATAATTGTGTTCGATTAAAAAAAATCCAAATTTATAGTGTTTTTAACGTCAAAAATACTATGGTAAATTTTTTTGACTTTAATGTTAAAAAGTAGTAGTTTTACAGATTTGCTTTATGCAAAATTCAATAATATTTACACTGATCTAATTTAGATGAGTCCTGTTACATTTTTTTACAGATTTTAAATAGTTATTCGGCTTTTTTACTCGTTTGAAATCTATTTTATTTTTTTAACTAAAAATGATTATGAGGTTAAAATCTACGAACGAATATTAAATTAAATTAGATATATATTTTTTTAATTTGTATCGACAATAACTCTGAATTATCTCCTCTAAACGTTGGAGGTCAGAAGCCAGAGGCGGTTTGAAATTTTAAGTCAACGGTTCATGCAGTACAAAATACACCCCCTTAAAAAACAGGACCCTTGTCCGTTTTGGTCCCAAAATATGGTAAACAATATTGAAAATATATAATATGTATAATGTGTAAACATATTATATTATAATTTTACGATACCTTTTTTGGAGGGCACCCATCCATCCGGCACCCACCCAAATTGTTTGGTGATTCAGTGAAACATAAAATATATGTTTAAACCGCCTCTGTCAGAAGCAATACATTTTACGATGTCATGTGGCGTTTGTTTCGAAATTTGAGGTTTTTGTTTTGTTTTACTCACTAAATAATCATTGAATGGTAATGAATTCAGTATAGATTGGAAGAACGATTCGGTCCACATTTTACTGACGTAAATTAATCTGTCAACATTTGTTATTTTTTTCGGTTGACCAACGTTGTACATTTTATCACTACATTCAGAAACCCATCAATCGAAACCCCACAGCAGGCACATATACTTATACAGTGAAGTTCGGTTGATTACTATCACTGTAAATGTTAAATAAATCGCGTCGGTATATTATGATTTTACAGAAATAAGTATACGATCATTTACACACGCGGTGTTTTTTTTCCAAACCCAAACTAAGATCTAATTATTATGTTTCGGTTGAAAATGAAATACAAATATTGTCTCATTCGAATACTGCGTGTAGTTTAAGCATATAAACCGTTGATTAAGGTTTCGGCGGGTCAAACGCAAAGGATCGGGGCGAACAAACAACAGGGGCGGTCGAAGGATGAAAATTAATTAACATTGTATGTTTTAACTTTGCTAACAATTTGAATCACAATTTTCTAGTCCGAATGCCGCGACTGGCTAACTGTACAGCGATCGTTCAAATGTTGATAAGTTTTGATGTTTCACCCCTCGAATAACATCGTAACAACCGTACGTCGTACAGCGGTGGCTCCGGACAAAAAAAAAATCCACAAACCATAAATAGGGATACAAAATAACAATTTTTTTAAATTTTTTTTTTATAGATAATCGGAATATTGTATTTACTGTGGTTACTGGTTTCATGATCCAAAAATAAAAGGATCCAACTGATGTAAAAATTTGTTTTATTTTACATTCTTCAGAAGAACCCTAAATGTGTATACTATATGCCCATATGGAGCCACCCTTGACGTCATACTTTCTATATTCGGTTCGTTGAAGAGTAGTAGCTGCAACGTACGTAAATTCCAAAAGTAAATTGGGAGCACCGAACGTTCCGACAACAATGGATTTAGAAACAAAATATTCCGCAAAATACTGTTTACTTTTGTCTCGTCGACATTCACCGTTTCATCATCGCCAAACACAGACTGCACGACCGGCTGACGGTGACAGTAGATTCGTCAACATTTCGATTGTCCCGATATTATAATATTATTGTTGGCGTGGTGGAGTTTCCGCGACGAATGAATAATATCAGACGAGTTTTCCGATTTTTCGTGACGTTTGCCGTTCGCGTACGTTCGTCGTGAATTCGTGTGTACAGTTTGAATTTTCCTCGACGAGTTTCGAGACAGCTTTTTATTACGTTGGTCGCTAAACGTGTTTTTTTTTTGTAAAACGTACGCGTGAAGAATACTGAAAGTTTTTTTTTTTTTTAAGTTTTAAAAAGTTATGGAATCGATGCCAAAGTTGTCGACGTACAATAAATACACTCGTATCACAGTGCTCTTTTTCCAATACAGCGACTGCGCACGTTTATGTGACGAAAACGTATGACAGATTCACAGATTATTGAAACAACACGCGCAGTATACGTCGTTTGAAGGTTTAAACAAAATAAATTAGTCAGCTGTTGTTTTTCGAATTCCCAAAAACGAAATTCGTCGGTCTCGTGTTATTTCCGAATTATTTCGGACGTTCGTTTGAAAAAATATTATTAATAACGTTAATCTGAATTTTAGTAGCACTAAACACGCGATTTATGTTTTAAATGTTGAACGTTAGTGTTGTGATAGATGACGAAATACGTTTAGATTTTGTAGAAGTGTCTCGTATTTTGTAAATGTTGTTCTGTACAATCGAATTCACATTTATACTAAATAAATCCTTCTTTTGTAAATTGTTTTTGTTTTACTTACGAATTAGTATGATTGATTTTGTCTATGGGTACCATTTGTATTGTCTTATATATAATATTTCATCAAATATTTCATCAAATAAATTATTATTTCCAACGCATTAGTTGTTCTTCATTCGATAGACTTTTGTAAGAAGTCGTAGATTATGTTTCACCAAAGAAACGACAGGTTGATTTTATTTAGCAGAGGCGACATCGACTGTTTGAGAAATTACCGGTTATTTTCCGGAATACTTACTAGCGCAGTTTGCAAATAAGTGAAAAACAATAGTCTTTCTTTTGTCCGTCGCTATCACACTCGAATCGTACAGGGATTCGGATGTTTCCCGTTTGATACATACTTGATTTAGTGTGCGAAAACGATTCTGAAAACTGATTTTGAGTTCGTTAGGAATCGGTCTACTTGAGAATGCGTGTTTTGTTCCGTCACTTTAACTCAACATCATACGTGTAACATCCTTATCGCACCGTCTGCATATCAATCGAAAAACGTCCGAATTCCCGCGGTTCTAGTGTGGCGGACACCGAAAGAAAGTCTCGTCTGATGTGCTCGTAACGGTTAAACAATGCTTATCGCCGTATCATAATATTTAGAGTAAAGTCTGAAGACTACGTTTATAAGACGATCGCCACCTATGAGGGGACAAATCATCCGCAAAGTGAAATAATTGATTTAAAATCTTACGTGCTCGCGTTAACGTCAGTACCTATAATATTACTGTGTTTCACGAAAAACGCGTAATGTTGTCGAAGCATTCAAAGGGACGGGAGAGAGAGAGAGAGAGAGAGAGAGACAGAGAGAGAGTTTTCGGTTTATATTGTTTTTGTCGCTCGACAAACGAGACGGCGAGGCCTCACCGCGTTGAGTTTTCAATTAAAACTTTTTAAAAGGTTTCGCCGCCTAATGCCGCACGGCCCCGCGGAGGATTATTTTCGCGTTTATCCGTTTCAAAAAAAAAAAATGCCGTTTACGCTGAGTGTAAAATAATTATCCCCCGGTGTTGACGAACCGCTCGGGATTATTTCCCGAAAAACACGATGTTTTAAAGTGCTTTGCCGCCGACGAAAAACGAACGGACCTGGGTACCTGGGTCACGCGGTTACCTCGATGCTGCACGATCATCATCATCGAATCTACTGCGACGGTCCGTTATGATTTATAATTGTCTACCCGTACTTATTTCAAAACGTCAAATTTTACGCACTGCGCACGCTCGTAAATATATTTCAAAAACTTATAATTAGAAAACACTATTCTCGTTTAACGGACAAAATCGGCCATTGAATTCGGGTGATTTATCGTGGTGTATCGTGCGGCCGCGCAAATTATAATCACGCACCCGTACCTACGACGCGAGATTGAACGGTTACTGCCAGTGGCGCCAAAGTATGAAAATGTGTTCAGGGCAAACAGTATTTTCTTCATACTCCCCTCAAAGAAACGTTCGAAATATCGTATAAAAAAAGGATAACAATTAATGAAAACTCGAGGGACCCACTCTCTATCCTTACGTGAACACGTAGGTTTTGGCGCTACTGGACTTGCTGCAGGTTCTTAGCCTGGAATTTAGAGTTATTTCAATATGGTGATCACTTGTATGAAACAGGTTATTTTCGATAAAAAAAAACCACAAAAAAAAAAAAAAAATCCGATAAACACGTCTTGATGACGGAATAAGTGTTTAATAGTAGTTACCAGCTGCACTTACTGCACCGTTTTCTCAAAACCGTAGTAGGTACGCACAAGTACTTTAGCGAATTCAATAATATCATTATCATTCTTATGTATGATAAACTCAAACGAGTTTGCCGTTTATAGAATGTTATGCCAGACACTATAAAATTCTTAACTATACTATTGAGTATCACGAAGAATCGACAGTTTTTAGTGACCGAAGAACTCACAAAAGTGTAGTACGCGTGGTAAAAACAAATTACCTCGCAACGACACGGACTTTATTCTGTACAGTTCATTACAATTTTCATTAAAATGCCAATCACACGATGTACATAATATAAACACTCGGTCGTAAAATAGTGTGTTTATTACTAAACCTATCCTATATAGGAATCGATGAAAAACTAAGGCAAATAAAATGTAATCGTTCGCAATTTACGAACATTAAACATTTTAACATTTGTTTACATAAATTATATTTCACACTTCAGCGAGAAACGACGTATCGCCCGTGAAAGTTTACACCGTTGAAACTTAAATACGTGAAATTTACCGTTATTTTTGTGTTTGATGATAAAGTTAATGCGTTTTTAAAATTAGTTTATAAGTCAATAGGTAAGCGATTTTACTCGGATACGACGCAATGTTCATTCGAGCACAAATATAATATTTACGAACAAATTGTGAATTCATTTTTATATTCATTTATTTTATTATGTATCTATATGATTTTTTTTCTCTTTTGCAAGATTCGATACCGCAGTAATTGACTGCGCGTCGATGCCGTCTCACATGTAATCGAAAAATCTCACGATAAAAATATTATTCTTTTTCCTTCCAGGCGCCACAGCGGCTAAATCTGCTCCGGTTGTTTGAGAGTAGATAACAAGAAATGTCAGTATGTGCTCAGATTTTGACAAAGATAGCGTTTTTCGGATAGTTTGATTTATCTAACATATAAATAATTTGCCATGAGTATTATGTAGAATGGTACAGATTACCTGCGTATTATTTTTTATCGATCGGATGGCTAAAATTACAACTAAAAAGGAGAAAATATACTTACTACTTAAAATATGTTGTACGGGATAAAGGTAGTCGAAAATCGTTTTACGTAGGCGGTCAATTTATCTAGAAATATTTTATACCCGAGAAATATGAACGTACCTCAATTATTATCGTTCGTATAAATTAATCGTACAATTTATTTGATTAGAACGTGACGTGGTAATCGCCCAAACTTTTCCGCGCGGTATTAAACAATCCGCAATTCGTTTGACGATAGCGATATTTTCACAAACACGAAACAACCGCACCGATTCATTTTGATACGTGGGTATTATATATTTATAACGAATTTGTCAAATTGCTTAACGAGTTGGGCTATTATTGATTTATTAATTATTATTGCTCGGGTCGGATAGCGTATGAAAAATAGAAATAGAAAAAAATTATGATATATAATACGCGTGTATTTCGTGTGGTGCGTGTCGGTGTTGTACACTGATGTTTTCGAGTTTGTAGTACACGAGCTGCTAACGGTTCCACATGAATAATAAATGCGTTCGAAAAGAGGAGTTGCCGCAGCGATGGCTGGAAAAAAAAAACGATAGAAATAAAGAAAACTTTTTTCCGTGGTTGTCTCGTCTGTAAACCACTGTAAATTTGGCTCGTACTACGTTTATACAAGGGCGTAAGTCAATATAAGTTTTTAGACTGTTCTTGTCGTCCAAAAAAAAAAAAAAAACGACCTGGTAAAAACGACTTTTCTAAAATCGTTACACAAAACGTTTTTCGATCATAATCGAACCCACAACTCATAGAAAATCGTTTAGTGTCAGGAAAATACGTATTATCTGGCCAACTACGTTTCCGTTACGAGTCAAAAACCAGAGTTTTCACTTTAATACTATTTTATAACGAAATAACTTTTGTTTTACAACATTATCAATTTATCGTGGATACAGCTATTCGATTTCATACATCGTATTTATTATGTGTCGTATATTTTATACATTGTGTAGACTTTGACAGTTTTTAACTAAAAAAAAATCATGTAAATCGTGTAAATAATTATTTATAGCGTTGTCAGAAATGATTCTTATCGTTATGGCAAATAATTAACTGTTAACCGTCTCTTTAAAGCGTAATAAGCACTCGACTATAATTTAAATTTTTTATAACGAGGTTCGCTACTATTTGACATACAAATGGTTTTTTTTATTTTTTTTATTACATTTTAAGTCCGCCGTCGTCGGTATTTTTTACTGGTCCATTTTACGGTGCAGTAAGAAATAATATTAAAAAAAAGAAAAAAGGGAAAAATTCATTTTCCAAAGTAGACCAACTACAATTTCTTTTGTTATCATAATAAAAAAATAACGATATGCAGGGACGAGAAAAGTCGATTATTTTCTCTGAGATTTATACATTTTAAAACCAGCAGCATGATGAAATTTGAATACAGTCGAAATATATACAACCCTTTATTCGTTTGTTAATTGGATTTCGTTTTCTGCATTAATACCCGTCATCGTTGAAACACCCTGTCAATCACTCATCATTATAATAGCAATTCGGACACGTATTTATATTTTTACTGAAATGTATTTTAAAAATTTTGTTTATAATATCGTATTATACTGCGTAAAATTGTGGGCATTTTCTGTTTTTTTCGGAAAAAGTAACATGCCAACTCCGTTCGAGTAACAGGGAAAAGTAGGTACCTAACAAATAAACATATTGAGTATCTTTAATCATATTTGAAAATTATTATCTTATCACGGTTAAACGAAACATTCATTATAACAGTAATAAGATATATATTTGTAATAAAATCGATTAAAGTTCTGTTTGAATTTATAACAAGAGTTATTTTTAATATTGAAAATTCCGTCGAATTTCAAATAAAAGCGATTTTTTTTTTTTTTTTTATCAAACAGATGTACAATAATGTATTCTTGACGCACACCACGCACAATTAGAAATTTTTTCCATTTTAATGTTTCGAAAAAAAACACTCGAACTACATCAGTGACAACGCGTTTGACACGGCGAAAGTACAATACGGTGGAATAATAAAATCGCATCGCTCTTGGAAAATAAAACCCGTGGAAATGTGAGCGATTCGAAATGTAAAACGCGTTTTGAATTCCCAGTAAAGAGTGAACGTAGTTAAAGAGGTATTTTTTTTTTTATTCGCGTATATATTAAATCGTGTAATACGGTAAGTACGGAAATCGTTCAACGGTGCTCAAATTAAATCGTACGATATGATGTACGAGATATGCGTGTAATTTCTTATCGGAAAGAATTAAAAAGCCGAGATCGCGTTCTGGGTCGCGGCGGTAGTCTGACGGAGTGACGCTTTGGGTGGGTTTTCGGAAGTCGCGGTTCGGACGTGCCGTTTGAAAGCAGTTGCTTTCGAAAAAAACAATTCCGAGCGAGCTCAGTTATCTCAGTTATCCGTACGTCCCGGGTGGAAACTAAACGTAACCGTAAAAACGGTTCGAAAACTCCGAAATGCCACGTTCAAAAAAAAAAAAAAATATTAATTTAAATCACGTAATCAACACGCGATGGTCTGCCGATTGAACAACGGTATCGGTTTCTGATAACTGTGTAAAAGTAAGCGAGCGAAAACTCACGACGAGATCGAGTCCGGTGCAGTCGGTGGTGGCTGTGGTCCGGCCGGACGGCAGCACGACCGACGTGGGCAGCAGCGTCTCCTGGCACGTGTCGTTACCGTTGCACGTGCGCTCGGACCGGTACGGGCCGGCCCGGCCCCGGCGCCCCTGGCCCGCGTCCGCCCCCGCCGGCCCGTGCGCCGAGCCGCGGCGCCAGGGGCACGGCAACACCTGTTTGAACTCCTTCCGGAAGTTCTCGTTCAGCCACGCGTACAGGAACGGGTTGTAGCACGTCGAGCTCATGGCCATGGCGTGCGCGGAGAAGAAGAACAGGTAGTAGTGTTTCCACGTGGCCGTCTGCAGGTAGAAGTCGTTGAGCAGGTTGATGGCGGTCAGCGGCAGCCACGAGACGCCGAATATGGTCACCATCGCGATCAACATCCTGTGGGCACGGTTGCCGTCGTTAATAATATTGTTATCAACAGTTTTCTCCACGACGCGGAACGACAGTAATCAACATGCGGTCCACACGGGACGTTGCGAATTAATAAATCGTTCAAGCACGTGTACATATTAAGCGGGTAAAAAAAAATACACGTCGGTCGAGGGCGTAGAATTAGTCAAAAGCGCATCACGTGGCCATACTAGACCATACGTTACGAGTCAAAGGCATGCGTACGTGGGTAGTAAGAGCGTATCCGAGTTAAGGGCGTACATCTCGGTCAAAGGCCCGTAAAAATCGATCAATTGATTTTTCAGATCGGCCCACAGCTGTAGAACATGTTAAAAAAAAATGTCGTTTACGTAATATCCGAGTTTTTTTTTTTGAAACGGTTGTAGATAAAACTGATTTTTTTTTTTTTTTATCATCCGTTATCTAGCTTGAAAAAAAAAAACCCCCGTTTCGTTACCCGTTTCATCTTTTTCTAGACATTAATAATTCATCCGTATCCAGACGATTTGTCATTTAATTTTGTACAAAGCCCGAACTGTGGTTAGCGATTTTCAGCGCCAAAACAGAACAGTCTGAAACACTAGATAGCGGTAAAAACTGTCGTGCATATTTTATGTGCTGCCGACTGTACAACGTGTTATTAATGTAACGCGTTACACATTATTGACACCATTGTAACGACGAGTCGCGGAGTGTATGGACGGAACGCAGTTTGAATCAATCACGGTGACAAATTGAAAAAAAACCGTAAAACAAAAAGTACGTCAATTTTTTTTTTCAGGTGTTTACAATTTTCAACGAGTCTATACAACGGACTAAATATGCTCGACCGTATTGCGCGTTACGATCGGACTTTTTATTTAACCCGTTAGCAAAAAGATACGGTTTTCGCTTGATCGCTCTTACAGAAAAACGGAAACCACTCTAGCCGCGAGTTGTGCGAATTATATTGGTGTGGTGTTTTTTTTTTAAAAACAACAATTTTTCAATCGTTTATGCTGCGCTGCGCGCATTGATCGCTAACAATAATCATGGCCGTTCGGCGTCGTTTAGAGACGTTTATACGAGTTTACACGCGACGACGTACATTTTATGTACGTTTTTTTTTTTTTCATCATATAACATAATAAAATACCGTTTTAGAGCGACCGTAGATCGCGATAATAATAATAATAATATCGCGGTGACGGTGGCGACGGGATTTAAATATGGGCGCGTACGACGTATAAATATATATATTTTTTATCAGATTTTTCTTCGACTTTTACAAAAACGGGAGCTTATAACGCGTTTACGGCGGTAATAACATTTACTTCGCTTTTGAAACAGGAAAATCCACCGACAGTGGTAGCGTTTTTATGACCAACCTTCGTATGTATCATAAACACTTCTTTGTCGTGATGATTTGTTCGGCCGCTGGTCAAAATGCTCGTTTATTAATTATATAATATTCGCGAAAATTCCTCAGCCATCGAAACATAGCGATTGCACCTTCCGAAAATTCGTCATTATAATAATATACAATCGATTTCGCTCACACTGTGGTCCAAATACGTGATTGGTATTTTTGATCGACTTTTCATTACTGTTTTTTTTTATAACGCGGCCTTTAAAAGACGTACATCGTACGTGTATCGAACACGCGTGAAAGGGTTTTTACGAATATTTCAAAAAAAAAAAAAACGCTAAAAAAACATTATTCGCCCTAACGCCAAACTCTTTGCTCTAATCCGTTTCTCTACCGTATCTCTCCGAGCGATGGCGGCCGCTCATAATTTAAAATCGTCCCGTTTTCTCCGACTATGTTCCAACAGTGCGACAACATTTGATCGACCTATCCACGCGTAACACAACGCGCCAGCGAGAACGGGATCGTGTGTTCGTCCAACTCGAATTTCCAGAAAATCAGCCATATTTGATGCGAGTGATTCGATCTTTTCACACACTAAAACCGTATTATTATGAGACAACCCCGATGGTAAATCAATATGCCAGGACCGCAATTGTCTCGGGTTAGTTTTAAGGAGTATTCAAATTAAACAACAAAGCAAAATTATTAAATTAACGTATTTACGTGTTTTCAACGACTATACATTTTTTTTTTTCGAAAACTTTTTGTAACTGATTTGTTTAAGACGTGTACATTTTTGAAAAAGTGAGTTTTGACAATTTTTCCGTACAGTTTCGGTAGGTTTTATTCATTTAAACATTCATCATTCGGTATAGTAATTGCCGAGATACATCGTACAAGTGTATCTAATAATAAAATGTTGTTTATGCAAAAACTCTTCTATGATTTTAAATTATTTTTCAAAAGTATAAAAGTATACGTGTACAACCGTACAATTTGGAGGATGAAAACTAATTTTTTTAATCATAATCCTCGGTGGGAATTTCAGCGTCAGGTTTGTGAGCAATTTCAGTTTTTTTTTATACTCAAATATAAAGTTCTTTTAGGCTATGAAATAACTTACATTTAACCGGATGAAATATTGACATTGTCGTTTTTTGATTTTCGGTGATTATCAACACTCGTTGTACAGAAGAAGCTGATGGAATTGTATCCATGCTGTGACGTTTTCAATGTAATATTATTCGTGAACTCCATATAATTATTAATCTGTTATAATGTTGAAACCAATTTTTCAAACAAATCCTAAAATCAGCTCAAGCTTCCCTAAATCAACAACTTAATTATTTAATATGTTTGGTTACCGGGGTACATTTCAAAAAACACACAGCGATTGTAGTAGTTGTATCAAATTGTGTTGATTTACCTACTTGATGTTTGGTTCAAGTTAGTTTTATCTTCTAATTATATTGAATACGTTCAGTGCGTGGTGTGTCGAAAACTTTTTTGAGAATAATTTATCCCAATAAGTGGTTATGAAAGTTTCCCGAAGTCAATATTATGATTTATGCTTTATATGAACGATTGAATTTTAATGATTTTATAAATAATTAAATATTTAATGTATACAACGGTATTACTTTAGTTTGTAAAACTAAAACTTACGGTAGGCCTAAACAACATTTACATCTTATTTGTGATACATAACAAGAAAAAAGCGTTTTAAAAACAATTTTATAGGTTTGATTGTTTGATTTTAAGTTATCGTCTCGGTAAGTTGGTCAAAAATTATTTCCACCTAGTTTTTAAAACAATGACTACAGGATACATTCAAATACTATAATATGTTTTAGGAATTGTATAAAGTATTAAATAATTAAATACTTTAAAATAATATTATAAAATTCTTACATGTTCAATGAACACTGTTCATACGTTTTTATCATACAACAATATTGCTCTGTTTCACCGAGAGTAATTTAATAAAAAATAAATCGTCATAATTTAAAAGCGTTTAATTAAATTTTTCAACAGTTAAAAATTGACAGTTTTTACAATATTGAAATTCAATAAATCTTTTTATTTTGATTTATTTACTATTTTAATAAAACTGAGTGCTCAAACGTTTGTAAAAATATTGTTCAAATTTTCAGAATATAATCGGCACAGTAAATCAAACAGTACAAGAGTATAAATTATAATCCTCACGTACATTTGTAAATAAGTGGGTAATTATCGCAGCGTGGCAATTTTGCGGGTTCCACTAGGTAATATAGGTAATTTTGTGAATATTTCCATATTTCCTACAGCAAATTATTGTTAAAATACTATTTACTAACGACAAAATCGTAGGTTACTTAAAACTATAATTTACTCATCTATGTATTATAGAAGCGAACAACGATTATAAAACACTATTCAAAAGCTCAGACTATATTTACGTTGGCTGTTTTCAGTTTGAACTGATTGGTTTTCATAAGTATTGTGGACCGAATACATTAAATGATGATATAGCGTGTCTGAGAAAAACCATAAATGTTGTTACAACGATATCAGTCGGAAGTTTACCAAATAAATAATGGATGCTTTCGCGTGGAGGGTCCGTGTAGGAAGAGTACGACGGATTTCATGAATTATTCACTCGCGCAAAACAAGACCGCAGCAATGATTCGGAATTAATTCCTCTCGAACCGTGTTACATTCACGTCGCTGGCCCGAATCGAACGATTTTGAGGTGCGCAATTTTTTCGTACAATTTATTTTTGATTAATTTGAATTGGAAAGAAAAACACAACTGTTCAGTTCAACACAGTTTTTTACCTGCAGTGATGCCGTTCGTTTTTTCATATACGGCTCTCTTGCTCCTCGCCGATATTTTGATCCGTAAATAAACTGAAACTTTCCAAAACGAAAACCACGAAGTAAAGAGCTATCTTTTTTTTTTTTCATCACAGATCACAATCTCAATTTTCGTCTGCCGCGAAAAAACTGGTCGAAAAACCACGTAGAGTAGCTTTCGATTCACCAGTCGGAGAAATCACTTAGGAACGTATATATATATGAAGACCACGGTTTGAAATATGTGTTATATACGTTATAATCTAATAATAAATGTGTTACGGGGATGACGATCCGATGTTATCGGGAAAAAGGTGTAAGTTCGCAGGAGTCGGTCATATAGCTCCGAATCGGCAACGAGATGATATAATGATATACGCAATCCGTTTACGATTCATCAACGCCACGTTGGCACCCAGCTTAGGCGCCAGAATGGTTAATAATCTTGTTTTTCTGTCTGACTCGGAAAAATAAATCTGGTGCGTAAAATGCACGTAAAACTTTCATTCGTCCACTCGCATCTTTCAAAAACAATACATTTATCAGTCTCGTTTCAACATAGTATATTAGTATATTAGCCGGAATTTAAATATTGTATATTTTTACTCGTATTATACCGGTAAAATTGTTGTTCGGTCGGTATTTTTAATCTACGTCGTGCAGGAAAACATTGGTATTAGAAAAAATAATAAAATACAATGTTTGTTATAAAACTGTTATTTGTTTGGATTTTCAATTTTATACCTTTTAAAATTTCCAATTAATTTTTTTTTTAAATATAAATGGCAATATTCCAAACAAAATGTAAAATATGATTGAAAAAAAAAAATTATTGTGATTGAAATAAAAGTGGGAGAACTATAGGTCAAGCGGGAAGTGGTTTGGGTTACAGCTTCGGTTTGGGTCACTGCTCGGTTTGTTGGTTTGTATTATAATATCTGAGAGCGATGGTATGACATTCCATTCAGAAAACGATTTTGAACGTACTAAGCAATCATATATTTCTTTCAATAACTGTTCAAATTTATTACCATTTTAACACGATTTAACACTATTTTGTGTTTAATATCGTAACACACGATTGGTGTTGACCATTTTCGATCAAAATAGGTAATTTCTATTTTTCACACACGTAATTTTCATACTTGAAATCTAAAACAAGTCCTACGGATTTTGTGGGTACGTTAATTTAGTGAGCAAAAAAATTTTTTTTATATACATTTTATATCTTTATGAAGTAGGTATTAGATTACTGGTCTCGATTAGAATCGTTTTCGATTGCAGTAATACTATTTCTTGGCATTCAGATATTCAGATACTTTCGAACCGGCGACACACCCAAAGCTGTAACTCCGAATCGTAGTCGTCATTCAAACCGATTTTCCGTCCTATCTAGAATTCACTCCCTGTTTTCACAGTTTTCAGGCGTACCGATGAAAAACTTAAACACTTTTTCCGATCACAATTGAAAAAAAAAAAAAGGAAAATTCACAAAACGTTTCAAACAGAGCATGATATAAAGGCGAATTGCTTTAGGGGTGATCAACAGTAGCGCTCTTTTCACCCGGAAAAAGTGTTTTTAGAAAAAAAAATCGCAGTCTAAGAACAATTTCGC
Source organism: Hormaphis cornu (assembly GCA_017140985.1). NCBI lineage: Eukaryota > Metazoa > Arthropoda > Insecta > Hemiptera > Hormaphididae > Hormaphis > Hormaphis cornu. Next base: position 16,926,936 of record CM029362.1, read on the forward strand.
ACAGATTCTAAAAAAATACACACCTTTCTACGTATTTAAAGGGATTCTACACACAAAAAAAATTGCTTAACCCGACGAGTTCAGTTAATTGATGTGACGATAAAACACGGCCATGTTTAGCGACGAGTGTCTTGAATTTTAAAAAACCAAACGTGTTCTCGTGAGAGTGTGGAGAAAAGGAAAAGGAACGACGGCGGGCGTGCGCTTTTCGCGATATCGAAATTTCCGAGTTATTTTGTTTATTTATTATTTGCTTTTAACGAAAGTGACTGGCAAACAAAGCGACGAAGAAGGGTGGTAGGAAAGGTTCGGCGAGGGTAAAACGGGCAATGTGCTCGGCGGATGTGCGTGTGAGCGACCGGTGTTTGGGGAGGTCCGATGGGAAATCATCCAAGATGTTATAACGCGAGTTTATTCTTCTTAAACTCTGTACCTAATGGACCAAAATGACAGTCGTTCGAGGCAGCTACCGCACGCGGGGGACTGTTACGTTTTTGATTTTTTCTCTTTTTAAAAATCTCCAACACTTTAAAAAAAAAAAATTAAAAACCCTATTCGAACAACGGCGATCATCCACAGCCGGTAAAACAATTATAGGTACCGACTGCGGGTTGAAACGCGCAATTTTAGAATGTGTAGCAGCGACTCGCCGCTGTGATCGCGTCTCTTGGATCGGATGGTGTATTTTCATACTTAAATCAAACGGATTAAAAATTAAGATTTTCCGAGTGAGCTCGCGAAGAGTCGCGACAAGTTGTACATTCTTGAGATGACGCGAAAACGTACGAATTTTTCGAAACTTTTTTGACGTTTTTTAAATTTTATCCATTTCAATAAACCGTGAAAATTATTACGACGACAGTTACTTTACAGTTAAAATTTTCGTACGGGTTATCGCTATATCGTATGCGGTGCATCATCGCTCGTAATTCAAAATGTGTTTGGATTATTTTGTTTTACGTGACCAACAACGACCAATATACAGATGTCGCTATGGTACACCTGTTTGCGCGCACAGGTGTACCGCATAGCATATTACGCTCTGTGAGCCAAACTCACTCCTCCGTGACGACAAAATTGTTTTAATTTAGCGAGTAAAATAAATCGTAACTTTCTCCCTTGAAAGTCCCTGGAAATATCCGTGCCAGTCGCTTACTTACGCATACGTGTCCTAAAAATAATAGAGATACGTCGGTACAGCAAATATGTACAAAAGTTACGGTCCTTTCGAGAGCTTATATTATATAGATAAGCTTATGTTTCGTCGGAGAAAAATCGTGCGTCATTTTGAAATTAAACATTTCTTTATTTGATTAATACAGTCCAGACGGTTACTACAATAATCAACGGTTTCTATGCAAACTAATTAATTTAAGATGGTGAATTTACTTCGTGTTAAACTATGAAAAAATACCGTGGCGAACAAAGTGTTGTTCAGACAATCGTATAAATCATGTAAGCGTTGATTAATTATAAATTACCTGTTCGTCCGACTTTTTCGCTCGCGTTCCACTTCTTCCCGTCTAGCGTTTTTTGTCGACGTTCCCGGCTTACACCTGGCCCGATCGTTGAGCTTCAGCCACACCCGAACGTAACAGAACGCTATGATTAAAAACGGCAGAACGAACTGCAGAATAGCCGTGATGGCACCGAATATCTGTGGAAAAAATAAAAAAACAACGCGTGTTCCATGAACGATGATAGCCAAAATTAAAGGTTCGAAAAAATCACAGAAAAATCGGATGATTTACAGATGAAAAAACCACCGAGTTTAGACCGGTGTATACACAAAAACGCTCGACAAATACTTTTTTAAAATACAGTTTATAACAGTTTAATATTTAAAACGTCAGATATGTACCTATTTTACACGGTTTTTTGTAAAAAAAAAAAAAGACATGATTAATATTCGTACTTAAATTACCAGATTAAAGCGTTACACCAAGTTGTATAATATGAACAATGAACATGGTAAGCATAGGGGATTTATCACTGGCATCATTATAGTATCAAGAGGAGATTTTGGCGTAGAGCTAAAGTTACAATTTATCATATCAGGGATTAAAATATAACATATGTTTTTTTTTTTGTGGTCGAAAAGTTGCACAAATACACAAATATCTCTGTATTTACTAAAAAAATAAATAAAAATAATAATCGTCAAAGTTGTTTGTCTAACGATGCACCGAGTGTGTACAAGCTTGTGATAATTTATAACATCACAAACCGAGTCATCTATGCAGTAAAACCCACGGATAAGATCATTTGAATTCTTTTCCACTGGTTTTTTTTGTACATTGGTTAGAAATTGTTAATAATTATATATCATATTTATTTATGTTGGTTAAAATCAGCCACATTAACAAGGTGTAATAACTTAATTAAACAATAATCAAATGTTTCCGTTGAACCATTGAAAATTAAGAGGTCTTTTTGGAAAATATAAATTCTCGTTGATTATTTCTAGGAAAATAAATTTAATTTTTTTTTTCTCACTACAACGGAGTTTCTTATTCTAGCTCAGTAAAACCATTTTTGTTTGTAACAAGTACATTACTTAAAAGTACCTAACATTTTCAAATTTTTTTTTAAAGTGGAACGCATTTTTTGTTGTTCTCAAGTTTCTTTTGACAACATACAATTTTAATAGCTTTGATAGATTTCATGGTTCTCTGGAACATACGTTGACAGTTATGCACATAAAATACCTTATGTGTTAAGTCCTCCTGAGTTTTAATATGGAAATTTCCATTTCTATTAAACAGTTTAAATATTACATATTTATGAAATTTATGTACGCAGAAAATGGCGTTTTATACGTCATAAAAATTGCAATACGGTTTTATTTTGTTTCATAATATTAAGTGAAAATATAATATTCGAACCCCATTGTGTAATATAAAATTGGTGGATTATTGATTTTATTTTTACGTGGGTAGTGAAAAAAGAGAATTGAAAATAATTTTGTAAAATTGAAAAAAAAAACGGTCAATAAACAAATAGTATTTATTTTACCACCCATCACGCTGAAACGATCGTAAAACAATATTTCCAACGCTATTCTAATGTTTGTTTAATTTTTTTTATCGGGTTTCGTATTTTTTATTGCTGCATTTTGATAGTATGCCGATATTATTAATTAAATGCGTGTAGTTTGATGAATAAACAAAATTCACTATGGAATGGAGGATTCGATTAACTTTCAAAGCTTTGATTATACAAACGTCAATTTTTTTATTTTTTTTTTTTTTATCATCAAAAAGTCATCCAAATGTAAATCTGAATAATTTTTCAGTACAAGTATCAATTTACTATGATTCATTAATATATTATAATATAATAGACGTATAATAATTGTTCGGCTATAAAACGTTCACCGCATTCTCTTTTTGTACGTCCTGAATACATAGAAACAATTTTTAAAAACTTAGTTCTAGAAAACATTTGTTTTACATTCCAACAAATAATAAATGTAAGTTTTAATTTTCACTCACGATGTAGTTAAAAAAAAAAATAAATAAATAATCTATTTATATTAAAATTTTGAAAAAAACATTTATGATCATTTTACCGTGTTGTAGTTTTTCAATGTGAATAAACAATAATAAAAACTCTTTTATTAACTGATACTAGTTTAAATCGAAAATATCGTTAACGTTTATATTTAAAGTTTCATCGAACAAGATTAAACCAACCTATTCCTATTCTTATACGTTCCATTCAAATAAAAATACCACACAAAATAGGTTCTTGTGTCAAAAGAAAATCTTCTCATAATTGTCAAAATATTTTTGAAGGCTGTAGTACAAAACACAAAACTTTATTATACTTATTGCAATTTTTACAAACGATAATAGTGTAATAGTCCTTTGAAACATCTCAAGCAACGAATTTTATCTGTAAACAGTACTAGAAAATTAAAATCGTAAATGAGATTTTCGATATGTCGGTATTAAAAAAGTTTGTTTGACCATCTTAAATAATTTAGTGTAGGCAACTGTTTTATTTATAACAGTTGTGTACACACGTTTAGCACTTGTATTTTATAGGGTATAAAACAATATACGTGTTGTAATACGTTCAAAAGTAATCAAACGATAAACTTTTATAACTTACCTTTTGTAGCAATATAACTTTAATTGCATTATTTATTTTGTATAAATTAGTTGTGTATATGTATTGTATAATGTTATTAAAAAAAAAAATCTACTTTTACAGGCTCATGGCTTATGTTTTCATAATCTCTGCATATTATCAGTAGATTAAAAGTGTTCAATAAAAATACATTCAAGGATCAATCATGATTATTTTCCTTATATTCTACGCATCTATAAAAGCAATTTTGAGTTTTTTTGACCATTATTAATGTTTTATGCATAAAACATATATTTTTAAAACTAGCAATTTTACTTTATGGCCAAAAATAAATTAATATTAATAATATTTCGTCGGTGAGCTTCTTACCCTGTCAAATCCCGTGGAATCCTCTATATACGATTCTCAGAACATATTTAAACATTATATGGGTTTTCTATGAATAAATTTATACGAATGTCATAAAATATATTACAGAAAAAAAACACGCATAAATTTAGTATACGTAGAAAAAAAGATGTTGATGACCAAAAAACGTATTATTATTCTACGAAAAAAAAAAAAATTTACATCATATTTTCTATGATATGATAATAAAGCATATAAGTACCTAATATCCTAAAAATTAAAAAAAACTAAGACTATACATTTTTATATTCTGGATGAGTTTAAACGAAACATAAATTTGAGCTCAGCCATAAAAAACTTTTTTACGAATCAAATTTTAAATTGTTGATACATAAAATACTTTTAACTATAAAACTTTTATTCATTATAGGTAATTGGATTACTTAAACCTATACACATATAATATGTAACTGAAACGCACATTTAGGTATACAATTATTAAGGTATTTATTAGATTTAAAAATTATGATTGAGTATGAAAACGAAAAAAAAATAACGTTAATTTAATCTTCAATATCCACGAAATTTTAATAAAAAGTATCGTAAAATAAGCCAATTTTTGTTTAAAATATTTGTTTCAATAAAACGTTAGTTCGGTCGAGTACAATTAAAAAAAAAAAAAAAATCTAAATATTTGCGAACTGAGCAGAACAATAAAAAACATAAAAATCTGACTGGATAGTTAGAAAAAAATTTGGTATTTTTAATAATTATAGTTTGTCACTGATGATATGGACCGTTTTTATTTTTCATTCGAAACTACTACTACACCTGAGAACAGTATCATGGTGTGGATCTAGTACTAATTACGTTTTCATTATCATTATAAATACATTTAACGATTGGGACAGTGAGACATTTGCTGGTACACAAAATTACTGTAGCTGCATAATAAACGTGTAACGTGTTTTAGTTTTTTTTTTTTTTTTATTTTCAAAGTAAAACGCCACTTTATTTTACAGTAGTTAAGCCCCCCGGATCAGTTTATATTTAAGGCAAATTAAGTCGAAACGCTAAAGTCGACTTCACAGTGTGGTTAAACTTCTGCAGAAACAACGGCTTTGTAGACCATCCGAAAACAGGCTTATACGGGTTTGTCACGTGCATGACATTAAAAAAATGACAAGTTTCGTGACACATTTAGCAGTTAGATACGGATCGCGGCTATGTAAGTAGGAATATCAGCAAAGAACAAACATACAATCTCTTTAAACGTATCCTGAAGTTTTGGAAATAAAAACAATTATTCCGTGTTCATACGGCGAGTTTATTATATTATATTTGGGGAATAAATCCCGAATGACTCAGAAATGAAATAGTATTTTGTTGATATTACGTTTGTTTGTTATTGTTCAAGAGGGAAAACAAGTAACAAAAACAAATTATAATTAGTACAAAATATAATATCATCCAAATACTATTAATGGGGTTAATACATAATTGATACCTAAATTACATAGTGTCTACACGATGAACGGTAGTATTTTTGTAGAGAGAATACTCTTTAAAATGGTTTGTAAAGATTCTTTCTCGAATTCGAGAACATAAAAAATTAATTATAATAATAAATTGAACACTGCAGGTGATTGTGGCGCGATTGCATAGTATGTATTCAATAAGTATCTAATTAATAAAGTTATGTACATCTAATCCCGATAGGAATCAATCGTTCGATGAATTTCGCAGAGAACTCAACTCGAATAAACATCTGGAACGACAAACCTTTGGAACAAAGAGACGTTTCGGTCGTTCAAATCGTATTATGCCCTCTATTTTGATAGCTTTTTAAATTTACGGTTTAGTATAATTTTTTTTTTTTTTTGCGGAGCAGGTATCCGACCTCTTTTTAATTTCCTTGTTTCGAAAATAACCGTTCGGAATACGTATACAAAATATCCGTCGGGCTATGGCCGATAGACGAACACGCCTAGTGTAATATTCTTTAGGTCCCGGTTGCTAAAACAATATTGTTTTACCAAGCAAATATTTTCTCGGAGCAAATATCGCGTTTCCGTACTACGGGCACGTGCTGGCCACCTGTGCCGTTAAAACATTCCACTCGACATTGTGATGTTTACGCAACGAATTTATACGCGACGCGGTTTGTACGCGGACGAAATAAAACGCTAATTTTTCACTAGCGCTAAACGAAAAAGGAAACGGATTAAACACTTCTTTAAGCGGCGACACGAGTGCGATTTAATTAAAATTATAATCATTAATGTTGACGAAAAATAGTATCAAACGATGTCAAATTTTCTAAAAAAATGTCGCGTCGCTGACAATCGAAAAACGCAATTAGTACTTTGAAACGTGGTACAAACGTGAGACGTACTTTTAGAGTAGAAACATTTTTCAAGTTAGAAAATTATCATTTCAGTTTTATAATCTACGCAGTAATTGCGAAATTTGTTTAACTACTTACGGATGTTGCTTGTTTTATTCGGTACACGTTCAATAATAATTAGAATGTTTTGTTATTGTTTGAACGGTAAAATATTAATTTGTTTGATGGGTATTAGATTTTTCCATTCGACCGAACAATTTTCAACCGAATACCGTATACTTGAATCGGATAAAATATACAAACGTGTGTATCAATAGTAATAAAAAACAAAAATTAAAATATGAATCGCAATAATGTAATGGATTCGGTCCACTTATTTTCGGTCCGTAATTAAAGAATCATCTCTGATTTATTGCTACTTTTTTTTTATTTCTGTTGATCAATGCAAATGTGATTTTTATGTTCTTTATTATGATGGTAAATAAAAAAGCCTCAATCACAGTGAAATATTAATCGTATATATCCGTTAATAATTATCAACAATTAGTATAGGCATTGTTGATGAATAGTAAATTATGTGTTCTTTCTATCAATACAATCTCAATTAAGTTTACCTCAAAGCGTAATGACAATAAAGTACCTAAATTGTTCAAATTTTTCTTAATTTTGACCGTGTCGATGTATGTGTGTAATTTTAACAGTTTATTTGTTATTTTTTCTACGAACATAACTTGGATCAGAGAATAACCGTTCTGTGTTAACATAAAAGTTACATTATCCCAATTATGTATAGATAATTAGACCAAGTCGGTATACACTATACACTTTACTCGAAGAATTTTCTAAAATCAGTTAATTTTATGAGTTACGGTATGAAAAGTAAAAAATTTTAAATAACTCAATTGTTCCACACTATAATATGTAGAAGAAAAATAATCTGATTTAAAAGTATAACATCGTAGATTATTTACAATTCTTCAAATTGTATAAATGTTTCAAAATTTTACAAAAGTATTCAAAGAAAAAGTTTGTCTTATATTTTTGAACGCAAAAACAATTTTGTTTTTATTAATTAGCTTAATGAGTTTCACATTAATTTATTCATTTACTATCTGCGTCAAAGCAAATGGAAACGAAAAATATACCAAATAACGACGAGCGAATTACTTAAAATTCCTTTTTTATGAATACAGCTGTTGCGTTTCCATTTGATAATGATCCATTAATTAAACCGAGAAACACATTTCAAGCAGAATAAGAAGTAAAAAATTCACACTCAAAATAAATAATCACATTTGTTCCCAGTTAAATTTATTTGATATTTATTTATTTTATGTGTTTCTAATTATTCTAATTAATCGAGTTATTACAAAAAACGCAAAAATATTGGTTTAGCGTGGAAATTTAATATTTTTACTATAACGTTTTCAATTTTTAACTATCAAATTTGAGACCCCTCAAAGTACCGTTAGAGTCTATAGGCCATACGGAAAACGTACTGACATTGAAAAAAGAAGCATTTTTACCTAAAAGTTGTGCACAAAAAAAAAAACATTATTGTAAAAACAATACATTATTTTAGATAAAAAAAAAAAAATTAATCGCTATGCCATGGGGAATTGTATATCCGGTCAGTTTCGGTTTTACGGTGACAGTGGGCGAATATTCCGGTGCCTCGTGATTCAAAGTATAAAAAAAGTATTTAAATATTCAAAAGTGGTTGCAAACGGTCTTATGTAGCGTTCCGATTAAAAAAAAATACACGCAAATATTAATAATTTATTTCTGTTCTTGATCCCGCACAGGGTGTGTTTTTTTTTTAGTGAAATTGAGTCACGGTTTTGAATTTTTCAACTACATCCCGGAAAATTTCAATCCGAAAAGATCGTCCGCTATTATACACGTACATGTTTTCCTAATGAAAGCACTATAATGATTTTTTGTTCTAATAAGAAACGAGCGACGAGTGAGTTTATTCGGAAAAGAAAATTTTGGGTCCAATAGAATTCCATCTCTTCTATCTGAAGACGTCTCAACTGCGACCCTCAACGTGTAAGCGAATCAGATACAAGCAGATAAAAATTATTATTTAGTCGGTCCGTAGTCACATCGTGCTAACGATGATTATAATATTATGGTTACTCGACAATTATCTTGTTGATTGTTTTTCGTGATTGTTTCTTGAACAAAATACATTCTAAAATGCATTCAGACAGCCAACAATTGGCTGAGAACCAACTAATTTTTTAAGAACGTTGCGTTTACCACTCCAAACTAAAAACTTATTTAATTTTTAAGTTTTATACGCAACGAGCGTTAATATGCGTTAAGTTATTTCAATCATTTGCCAAGGTCTTATTTTGTACACTTTTTATTGTTTTAAAATTATTCATTTTTTTTTTTTTTTTACACATTACACTTGGCACAGAGTAAACGTGTCCGCCGTTCGTAAATAGTTTATATTTTGACGTGTAAGCAAAATTTGTCAGGTCCATGGTAAAAATCTATTTTTTTTTCAATTTTATCTACCCTTTTGTGTTTTACCAAATTGAAACCGAAAACTGATCGGTAGAAATTTAATATGTGTGTGTTTTTATGATTGTTAAAATGATTGCTCACGACTTAAATAAATCATTTTTAGTAGTTTGTACGACAAAGTACCGTTCACTCGTTCCAATAACTCTACGGCTTTTCACCCAAGAAGACGAAAGTAAACCGTTACCAACCGCATTAGTTCTTCAAAGAGACATTTGAAGAAAAAAAAACATAAAAAAACAAACATCACCGACAAAATATTATATAGTGCACTACTCAAGAAATTCAAAACCGCGGCGTGAAAGCAAATCCGAAGAGATGAATTGTATGAATGTCCTTCGCACAGTTCGATTCATACTTATATTTGATTTGCACGCCGTACAGAACCCTCGGAATTTACGAGATTATTAAAATGAACTCGTCTGCGTGTATATTCTATTTAAGTTGTATGTTTACAAAAATTATTATATTATTGGGAAATTTGTGGAAAAAATTAAAAGTGCGCTTTTCGATCCAATAATAAAATGTCCGTCGATATTCAAACCGATTCAAAATCAGAGTTTTATGTTATGTGTACAACGTTGAAACGCTGTGGAACGAATGTACGAAAAATTATATACATAAATTAGAATAACACATTTAGTATGCAAATGATGGTAGGTAAATTATTCAAATTTTCTCACTCATTCCGCGTAAAAAGTTAAAATTCTGCAGAAGTTCTGTTTTAATTATAAACAATAAATAAGAAAAACGATTAATCAGCGTTATATTTATAAGGTTTTTTTTTATAGTTTTTGTTATGTTTTTTGTAATCAAGAGAACTTATAGTTGTTTATATAATGAACAACTCGACGTAAATACGAATAACAATGCTTACCTGCAAATAATTAATCATTTAGCTCCATGTCGTTACCGTAAATACTGTCGCAAAACGTTTTATTTTTTCAAAAATTATCTCGAGCAATTTTCTTTAGGAAACGCGAATATTTGATATTGATCTGTACGAAGTTCATAAAATACAAAAATAAAAACAAATTATACAATAGTAACCATATTATATTTGTATCAAGGAGAGATGAGTGTTATTTTTTAAAAATATCTCTGAACCGTTTTTACATGATTCCACGAGGTAAGGTCAGGTCAATAAAAATAGTAAGGAAGAGTGAAGGAAAAATTTAAATAATCATGTGTTATCATTGCATCATATATTTATAAATTTAAAAATAGTATGTTTTAAAACCAAAATTTTAGTAAGTTTTTGATTATTTTATTGATTATCAACGTATACGTGGTCATTTAATAGTTTCGCGTAGAAGTGAGACTTATCCGAATCATTATATCTACTGGTTATAATTTAAAAGTTTGCTAAAATATTTAGATCAAATTTTTAAATTATTAGTTTCAAATGTGATACCAATTTGGAGTTAAAATGAATTTTGTTTTACCCATTTACGTTGGTTCGTTTATTTTAAGTTATTAATTTTTTTTTTCTTTAAAATGGGCTATTTATTTAGCTAATAACTAACAAAATGGTGTGTAATGTGTATACAAAAAATTTTGTTTGATAAGCATTCAAAATACGCTATTACTTTTAATCAGAAAATAAAATGAAAAGTGTATAATAATTAAATATAAGTACCACAAAAAGCCATATTAGACGGAAACTGAACTGATGGTTTTCGGTGATAACATATGTATTTTTTTGACCGTAAATTTGATTTTGTTTGTGAAATAATCGTTCCCGTGGTGGTCAAAATTTGCAGTAATACAATCAATGGGCGGAATCCTCCCCAGTATAACAGATAATATTTTCGCTGTTATTTTCGATGGTAAAAAATGTGTAAAATAAGAATCGGTATGCCGAAAATTAACTAATTCTTACAAACAAAATTTTCTTTTCACTTTAAAACAATGTGTTTTGTACTTGTTGTTCTGATGATTTGGCTAAAGTTGCATGTTAAAAATTATTGAATCTTAAATGAAAACTAAAAATTTTTTTAAACTACAAATTTTTTAGCGGTTGTTTTATGAACTCGAGAAGAGTCACACTTACTTATGATTAACATTGTTTTCACAACATGATAATATGTTTTATAATTTACTGCGCGAAACATTATTGTACGCAACTCAAACTGTGGCTGGAAATAAAAAACAATATCTTGTTAAAAACGCATATATTTAAATTCAACTTTTCAAATCAAATTACTATATGGTCCATTTCGAGTGCCTTTTCTACATCTTCTTTTTTTATAAGAGCTTAACCGTTCGTCGAGGGTCGTTCTGTTGTCGTTCTCTACTCAGGCATTGCATTTCTGTCCACTCACTCTTTTTGTATTATATATTTTATTTTTCTGCGTAATTTTTTTATCTTGTTAAAGGCTCACCATCCGTCTGGCTTTTCTATGGAACCTTTCACAACTTTGTTCATCCGCTTTTCTCCTTAAATAACTTCACTTTTATTTCAAAAATAAGTATGTTAATTTGTTTGTTTGTACAAAAAAGATTTCATATTGGTTAATGTTGACGAGCTATCAAGTTTTTAAAATAAATTCACCTATAGTATTTTATCCATTTATCTGTACATTTTTATTTTTTTTATATTTTATTCATTTATTTCCCGAGTACTCAATTATTATGACTTATATATTGTGAAAGTTCATCTCAGATAAAAATAATTAAATTCTGTATACTGGGCGTCACGCGTTTAAATTCCGTATAAAATGTAACTGATTTAATTTAACTACACTTTCATTAAAAATATAAAAGTAACAAAATTCGAAAACATTAGATCATTAAATTTTACGCCATAACAAATTTTTTAGTAGATTTTAAAAAAAAATCATTATCGTACCTATAACACAATATTAAAAAAGATAAAAATTTTTTTGTGTAATTAAAAATTTTTTTTTTTACTGGTCGACATAATAGTCAATGAAAAATACGCAAATTTTATCGCTTTACATGAATTAACTCGGTTTTTCTATACCAAGTTTTGTGCACTCCTGCGATAATTCCTTATTTTCGTCATAAAAATGTATCCGTTTTTATCCATCAGAATTAAATTTCCCCCTTCAAACATCGCACAAAAGCCAATAAATTGCACAAAGTTATAATACATTATAGGCAATGTTGTTTCCATTGAACCAACTTTGTATTAATTTTTTTATTAAAAACATTTTTTGAATTTTTGTACAGTAATTAAGTAAAATAACATTATTCGTGTTCTATTTTTTTTTTTTTTTATTAAATTTATTTACAATTTTTATTTCATTTTAGAGGAGAAAAATTATAGTACGGTACTTAGTTTACGTTACCACGCAGACATATAATTAACGATAATGTTAACCCACAGCACAATATTTTCTTTAAAAATCGCGCAATTCGATGCGGTGAGTACTTATTCGTTTTAACGACATGTAATTAAATTACTCCTTAGAAAACTAAACCGCCGTTTAACTTTTTGAAACTACGTTGTTAAAATGGCATACAATAACAATATATTCTAGATATCTTAACTGAACACAATTAATCGGTCGATTTTTTTTCTCAGACAAAAATAAAACAAGTAATGTTATTCCGAATGATTTTTTCATCGTGTTTCGTAAAACGTGTTCATCGTTTGTTCAGGGGAAAAATTCGTACGTCAGGGAACCTTCAAAAATTGTTAGGCAGTCCAACATATCGGTCGAAAAAATTTGATCCAATTTTTCACAAATTCGTATGCAAACATGTATCGTCAACGCGCAGTAAAATAGTGTTGGTGATTTATAGTTATGACGACGGACACAGGATTCGGTAGAACCAAACACCAGCCAAGTCTCTAATAGTATATTGAAATTTAAGGGAACTACACATATCTTTGTAAATTTGTAAAGCTTACACACCATTAATTTAAGGTTATATTCAAATAAGCATGTACCGTTCAGCACGCAACAGACAATAATTCTCATAGGACATTAATTTTCCTCTCGGTATATTGTGTAATAATCACCCCCCGAAACTCTGGATGTCGGTTGAATAGCAAAACTTCCAGCAGTGTTTCACGGTAAATATTACGCACCTATATACTATAATCATGCTCGGTCGATCATTACGAAAATTGTTGTTAAACTTCAGAGCGTAGCATACAACGTCCGAACTTTTGCGGAAAAAAACTACTTCGGTTTATTGCGATAAAATCGGCTACGTTGCCGATACGAACATCAAAGGTATTTTCTACGCGCCGCGACTAGTTGAGACGGAAAATCAAATAGTTTGAAAATACTGACTATCTATCCCGAGAACCTGTTGTGGAAAATCATTACGCACATTGCTGTAAAATTATTAATTCTTCTTCTTCTTCTTGGCTATTACAGCTCTCTCGGCCGCCCATACCATCTCGTGCAAAAATACTCTGTTACTGTTTTTGAACCTACGAAACACGTTATAAAAATGTAATTTATCCGAAATTTTCGTGGGTGGACCGTCCCTCTGAATACGCCATCGCGACCGACCGTTTTTCAAATCGAATCTCCGGACGGTTGGTGAAAACCCCTCGCGTCGCGTAATCCTCTACGATCGCCAAAACAATATGACGTTCCACCCGACACCGCCGTTCGAGTGGTGGTCCGATAAACCGGGGAACTGCCCGCCCGAACGCTCAAGAGTAACATAATCCGTTCCGTTCGCCCTGACCTCGCGCGACGGGTTCGCCTACCCACGTCACATACCTTCCGCATAAATAATAATGATAATAATTTAAACGTCACAAGACCTCGTGACACAAGTTTAGGTCACCCCGGTAAAAGTGCGTTACTAAGGATAAAAGTTAAAATTTTCTTTTTGTTTTACAGTCGCGACTGATCCAAAAGTTTTGATTTTTGATTGAAAATTTAGTTTTTTTTTTTTTACCCTAAAAATGAATTATGTATATATATAATTCAATATATAAATCTCGCCTGTAAATTTACCGAACAATTTCTACCTGTATACACGCTGTACAATCTCTCGATATTGCCCGATTGAAACGTTATCGAAAAACAGTGTGGTGCCACAGCTGTCCACGTTTAGCGTCCAATACGTACAGCGATTATTTTTATCGAAAATAAATCACGTCATCAACCGGACACTTTGGCACATGACGAGATTCGTTTCATATTATTCGTACTCAAAACGGAGACACTCGCTTGAGTGCTTTTCGCGTGATAAATAAGATCACTCGAAGTTTGTCCTTGTTCCATCGACCGAACTCTGCCGTCATCCACGACTCTCCCGACGTGATATGCGAACACATAAATTATCAACTGCGCTACTTATTAATCTGTATAATAACAATACATAAGTAACGATTCCTCGGTGACAAAAAAAAAAAAATACCACTCAAAATAATAAAATTAATGGATTAACCCGTTTGAGAATACACTGCAGTCTCATTAAACGTTCAAACAATACAAGAATTATCGTTATTTTTCGCGACCGGCCATTAATAACTCGACTATAAAAACCTCCCAGTAATCAATTTGCTTCTGCTGCGTCGACGAACGCTTTTTTCAAGAAATCATTACGCTGAAAAAAACCGGAAGAATATTTAAAGAAAGCCTCCGTTTATAAAAATTATATTAATAAACAAATACATATACGGTACAGTTACGTTGTTATTTGTTAATACTTGGAAACTTGTATTTAGTCGCGAGTTATAATTTACTTTAGTGGAAAAAAAAAAATCGCCAGACACCGTGTAAACATTTTTAAAGATTTTACGCGATATTCGAAGAATACAACTACAGAAATTTAAATTTAGATTTTTTTTTTCCTATCCAATCTAAGAACGTGCGCATGATCCGAGGTGTCAAAAGGTTTTTATTTTTCGCAAACGCTAAGAACATGAATTGACGCAGATAAACGGTTAACGTAAAACAATATTATAACCGACGTGTTATATGAACTTCAAAACATTTTATATTAAATTGTTTACAAAAGACGTGTTTGTATCATACACATTTATTATTATGTGCGATTTTTTTTTTGAAAAAGCTTTTGTGTCTCGGTTTTACTTGTACGAATGTAATAATTTTATTAATCCCATGAAATTCAAACACAAATAATTACGTCGACATTATTATTATAAAAATTTGTATTTATAAATTTGAATTCGAATAAAACGCATTTGTTTTTAATTTTTTCTTCTAATACACACTATATTATGAGATCACGCATTAATCAAATTAAAATTACATAATACATTGTAATTAATGGTTTATTTGCTATTTGGCACAAAAGAAAAGTGCCAATGAATCAGTGGATATTGAAAGAGCTATGATTTGACTACACATTTTTAACAAGCGTACACAGAGTTTATCAAAAACCAACTGTACTTAAAATATTATTAAAAAATACGTGTATATATATTTTATGAATATAAAATTGAGGTAATACGTTTTTCCTTATTATACTTACTTAATATTTGACTGATAGCTTGTTAAAAATATTTCCTCAAAACTCTGAAATCTTATCAAATATTCAATGCGTTCGTAATAATTGGGAACACGATAAATATTTAAAACTACTAAAGTTCAAATAAAAAACTTTGTATTTATATGATTTTAAAAAAATATTATTAATTTTTCATGTCCATAGCAGTACTTTATACTTTTGTTAGCTTGACGCGCATTGTTAGTCTAGAGGCGTATTTATGAACTCAATAATTGTTTATGACAATGAAAAATATGATATTTTATATTTGTATTATTGTGTTAATTTGAATGCGCTTTGAATCAAATCGCTCTATCTGAACATGTATTATTACTGCTTAATTTAGCAAGCCAACCCATTGTGTATAGTTCGCAAGCAGAAATATTCTAAATATATCTTTATTCTATAGCCATAATCTGGTTTTCCAATTTATTAGAATTTGTATTATTGGGCTGGTGTAAATACGAGGAAGGCACATTTAAATACAGAAATATACTTCTTACAAAGCACTATTTTTATTTTATTTTTGAGATTCAACAATAATTATACGCATCTCAAAAACGCAGAGATAGGTAGTTGCGTGCATTCAATTTTAATCGTATTGCACTTACAGTGGTAATTATACTATTGATTATTGAAATTACGAATTTGTCGAATAAAATAGGTAACCTACTTATTGAGAGTTTCGTCAGAACCCTTGCAAATATATTAAGTTTATGTATAAAGTTTTTCAAGTTTATGCTGTAAGTAGTAGTCCACGTCTTGTACCTTAATAATGGTCGACTGATCACCCTTGCACCGAATTTCCCAACAATTTGACTGCAGAAATCGATACATCCAAGAATCGCTTGATAGTACAAATCAATATAATAACTAATATGTCCGTTGTTCATATTGTTTATAAAACGTAACACTTATTAGCAACGATTTTGTTTCAACCGAAATATTCGGGTACTTTTACGGGAATTTGTGCATTTAAATTTTATTAATACGCAGGCGAGAAACGATTACGCTTTAAAAAATGCCACCACGTTCATACATTAAACAATAATATGGTCTTTATGTTGCATAAGCGGAATTCCGAGGGGCTATAGAGGAGCATTTGCCTCCGGGTTAGTCTTAAGACCCCGACTTGTTAAAAAAATACATCCCGAGTCACGGGAAAGGGCTTAATATGATATAGACACCTGAAAAATTTTAATTCGAATCGCGTCCCTTTAAAAAAGTTTACTTTGGCGCTGACACGAGCTTAAAGATTATCGTGTTCCATCGATCCGTTTCTTACCTTTCTGAACGATTCCTGGGGCCACGTCTCCTCGCAGAAATCTTTGCCGTACATCTCCTTGTTGGCCATGTATATCCCGTACGGCAACGTGGACACTAACGAGAATATCCATATGGTGGCGATGATCTGCGCGGTCGTTAATATGGTCATCCTCGGCTGGAACGGGTAGATGATGACGAAGAAACGGTCGATGGCGATCGAAGTCAATGTCAACGTGGACGTGTAAACGCTAGTGCCCTGGGCGTATGGCACGATGTGGCAGAATATCTCGCCGAACATCCAATGGCCTAAAAAAAAAAAAAAAAAATAATCAATAAAGAAGCAAAGTTAGTGTTTCTATGATTTTAACATTGGTAAACGGATTAATAAAAGGGTCTTCTACCCCATACTGTATACAGTCGAATTATGGGGGTAGAGCCATGAACTTTCTTAGAGGATAACGAAAAACAAGTATTTTGTTAGCGCTTAAATTTTCTTCCGACGTATGTTGGTCCGTACAATTTGTTTTAAAAAAATATAGAAATGAGAAAATATGTGTGTGGGCTACACTATGGATGTTTGAACTTGACTACTGCTGATAATGTTTGAGTTTACCACGCCACGGGGTACGAACGTGGCCCGAACTAAAAATATCAAGTTTTTGTTTACACAGCGTGAATCCGATGATAATGCGACGAGAAATACTTTTATTTTTCCGAATTCCGTAGATTTTTTCACGCAGAAACACTTGACGCGGGATTTATTGTGTCAAGATTCCGCGAGAGCGTGTTTTTACTTAGAGCGTTCGCGTGTGTGCTAATGGTTCTATGGGAATATGTCTCCGAAGTAGTGCGCGTATTTGCAGTGCCAAGTCACAGTTTAGGTCCCACCGTTTGGACGATATATGCGGTCCATCGATTTTGTCAAAAAATCACAAATAACAGGAATCAGCTAAAAACGGAAAATACTTCGAGTGAATCTGCAGTTGGATAAAAGGAAACGCAATTCATATAAATTTAGTTCGAACTCGATGAAATCATACATCGTTATAATTTTTACTCTGTTATAAATGATTTTAATTCAACAAAAACAATACTTATAAATCATTGTTGTACCGATAGTTCACTTGACTTTTAAATTGTAATATTATTCTAACTCGTGATTATTTATCATCTAGTTATGATAAGCACTAAACTTAACCATTAGACCTTTTCAAACACTTTATTTACCTTAATTAATAACAATCTCATTGACGTAGTTTGATTTTACAGTCATACAACAAAATCGGTTCGAAAGAAATCAATGACCTATATTTTATACTTTAGGGTGTTGGTACATTTTGAAAATATGTCTTCAACGAGATACTGTAATACGAGAACAAAATAAATTTAAGTATTTCAAATAGTTCGCTAATTTTTAAATATTCGTTTAGTATCAATATCGGTGTCTAGATTAAAGACATTATCTATATAATGAATGGAGATGTTAAATATCTTAAAAACAAAATGTTCGTTAAAAAAATAAATAGTGGATACTGTAAAAAGTAGATGGTTGCATAGAAAATTATCAATAAATCACGCAAAATCGATCAAGCAACTTTTTTGCACCTAATAACTTTATAACTACACTTTTATTTAAAAGCAGTACTCAGTATATTTTATTTTCACATACTCACCATGACGTGAGTTCATACAAAACGTTACAAAATATACAGTTTTTTTTTTATGTGTATAAACATTCAGTATTTTAACTACGTAGTAACCGACATTTTCCAGTACATCGTTATCCTTTTAACAACTGTTTATTATTCTCGCATACGTCGCAAAACCATTACTTTGGAAGTGAATTTCTGTGCACTGTCACACATTTACCTCAGACCGTTCAATTCGGGTTCGGTATTGGACGTCAAAATAATCCTAAAGGATAAGTCCCCTCGGACACATTCACAATGAACATCGCAGTCGTCACCGGGAAAAATGGTTCGTTCCTCGTCTGAACAATATAATACATACGACGTTCCACCTTGTATCCGTACGACAAACGAATTATTCGTGAGCTCAGAAATTTTAGAGACGCATTAACTCGGATTGTAATTTGTTTCGAATTCTCCTGATTTTCGTTCCAGGGGCCGAACGACAAAAATATTATAATAATCGCATGATTATAACCAAGGCTGAAACCGGATAGTTATACACTATACCAGCGCCGCGCAGAAAACTAATTTTCGGCTACTGTAAAACAATTTTTAAAATGTTTGTTATTTTCGTTTCGAACGAAAACGCAAGAATAAAAATTAAGGTACACGTTTCCAATTGTTTTGCATAATGTTATGCAAATCAAACCTCCTTGGGCTCATTGCGTGCGGCGAGCTGGTGTTTTTAGGCGAAAATGAGCGCATTTTCGTTTACGATATTTTGAGCCGAGCAAAAACGACTATTATTATAATATAATTCGACCGGAGCGTTGCGTTTTTAGCGATAAAAATCATAGTAGCTCCACAGTGTTTTCGTCGTATTTCTCAAAAATCAGTTACACCCTGCACCCGCGTATTACATCTCCGAGCAATAATGCCTCACTGTTTGTGTTTTTTATATTAAACGTCTCGATTTTTCGTCGACGACGTTATTAAATTTCAGCGCTTCAGACGTACTACACCGTATTATACAACAAACAGATCGCCGCTGCACCGATCGACGAGCGGAAATCCCGCGCGAAGGAGCTTATCGCGCGAGACGTTTATACGACTGTTTTGTGTGGGACAAACAAAAAAAGGAAAAAAAAAAATGCTAAAGATAAAAAAAAAAAACGCCTTTTTCTCTTTCATTCGACTGTCCCCGACCCCGGCGAATCGCCCGAGGCTGGCATAAATTCAATCCGATCGACGCGCAAACCGCAGCTGGATAGCGCCGACGACGAAAACGAAATTGTTTCTGAACACCACCTGTATATTATGTGTTCCGACCAAAGTTGTCGTCTCCTTTTTTAACCTGTGCTCTCCCCGAACGACCGTCGATCGATACCGTTCGACTGGGAGGAATATAAAAAAAAAAAAGATTGGAATTTTTACAAATCGAGTTGTAACAAACGATTTGTATAAATAAACTACCGGAACCGATCTCGGAGACGACGACAAGAAGCCAAGGTGTAGAATGATAAAAGTTGATCGGAAGATGCGAAAATTAAAAGGTTTTACAATATTTCTGTAACGATACGAACAAAAATTAAACTTAAAATAGTCTGTCATTTTTACAAAGATCAGCGTATGAAATTATATTGATAACAGTATAATGCTAGTTGTTTATTAAAAAAAAATATGTCGTAAGTATTTTAAAATACCATGTTACTACCGATTATTTTACATATTCACTAGACAAACTTTGAAATAAGTTTTAAGCGACCGCTTCACCACTTATATTTTTAAAAACGTACGAACAAAAATGGAAAAATGGTAGTCTTTTTAATAATAGTTGTTTTAACGGCATGACAGTCTTTTACCGTTATTCCAATTATTTAGTTAGCTGTCGTTAAATATACGTGCGATTAAATACAGAATAAAAATAACGAAAAAGTTGTTTACATTTGTGTTTCGATAAAACTGTACAGAATTGTTTGCTATTTCCTCTTTTTTTTTTTTTTTTTGAGAAGTTATCACGACTATGCAATTGAAGTTGGCTGCTGTTTTGAGCGGGTCATTGTTTTTGAAGGTTTAGTTATAGTCTTATATTACATTTTGTATACTGAAATTATTATAAACTGCTAACATAGATTACGTTTCCGAGTGAGTTGAATTTAGTCAATAAAAATTGAGTCGTTACAACTATAATGTATTTAGTTTATTTGAACATATTTTTTTATTTCAAATGTTCATCTTGGTTCATCGGAGAGATTGTTGTTTTAGCTGTGAGTTTACGCATTTGTTTATGTTTTACGCTCTACGTTTCATTAATATAATGTAGACAATAGAATATGCCAGCTCTTTAACAAAGTTCGTTAACAAGATGTTATAATAATATTATTTAACAAAAAAAATTAGTACTACAGGTCTCACCTTTTATGTGTCGATCTTATTTTGTTCAAAGTCACAATGAAAGTTATTACCTTCAATAATAAAATGAACGTGATTTTATTAAGTTTATTTCTTCTTATAACTAATAAATCGTAATCATAAAACTCGAATCAATATTGACGTACAAACAATTCAATAAGCAAGTACCAAACTCTGTAATTGTATTAAATGTTTTGTACTGGAATTCGAAGAATCGTAATAATTATAAAGCGTGGCTGTTGAAAAATCAAAACTGACATTTCTAGTTAATCGTGTGAAATTGGAATATTAAACTAAAATATTGGTACTGAACCTTAAGAAGCATTTATCCTAAACTATAATCATGTGAATTATTTCATAATGATACGTGATCATAATTCAACTTTTTTATTTTTTACATTAAATTCTTTTATTTTAAAAACTTATAAAAATAATTTTTTTTATTCAATTCAATTGAAAATATGAAATATGTTTTATACATAATGTGCGTATAATAGAGAATAAATATATGATAAATATTTTATTCACCTTACAATAGAAATAGTCACAAAATAAATGTACGAGTATTTGCGGCGACTAGTCTGTTTTTTAATCGCCGCAGCGATACGGGCTATATTATTAAAGTTGATCGTGTCTAGACGAAGTACAATTTCGATATCTGATGAAAACACAATTCTTTTGTCGTGTACCGTTTTGTCTGGAATCATATTTAAAAATAGATTTTGCCTGAGTACAACATATTATATAAAATTTTCCGGCTTTGGCTATATGATATTTTGAAAGCATTAACCAAGAAATAACAACAATAAGAGTATTACAGTTAGATGAAACATACTCGCAGAGCCTTTTACCAAAATTAATCGCTTTTACACGTGCCAAAATTATAATTAATTCGCTAACTCGCTAACACATTCGCTAACTCGCGATAAATGTAACGAAAACGGCATAAGTTATTTGTGTCGTGTTCTTCTTGTGAGTTTGCAACACAAAATAATATTAGTCGACGACGTAATATAAGTTTCAAATGAAAATTCAAAAGTTGTCGATTTGTTGCATTAAAAGTTTTATAATATTTTACGATGAAAAGAAACATACTTTTGTTGTGTTTTTTAATAAGTAGAATTCAGGTCACATCTTAAACAAAATAAAATGTCATTTCCAATTTAAATAATTTGTAAAGTTAAAATTGTTTTTTTTTTCACGTAGTAGCGTTAATATAAAGCGTAATGAGTACCTAATAAACACGATACACGCAAAATAGAGAGTTTACTAGAACAGATATTTTGATTTGGAAAGTATAAAATTGAACTAAAGCTCCACAGTCTCGGAAATATTTGAACGATTTGCAACACCTAACGAGTAACAACCAGTTCTGCGCAGTTAGTGTTGTTTTTTTTTTTACCTACGAGAAAAAAAAACAACTATCGACCGGATGGGAACTACGACGAATTTTGAAAAGTTCCACTCGTCATAAAAAGGTGCTTGTTCATAAAAATTGTTCTATCTATCTATAGCTGTTGTGAAACGGTGCAACGACAACAACACAAACTTGTGCGCGTTCTTTTGAACACAATAAAACGTATCGATTACTAGGAATAATTTTTGTAAGATACAAACGCACAGCTGAGAACGGTGTAACATTATACATTTCGGAGCATATAGCCAAAAAAAATGCGAATCGATCGTCTTCTTTATACCATTCGTTGTGGACGCTTCGACTGTGAATTAGTAAAAACTTTATTTTTTTTTTCCAACGTAGACTATGAGAAGTAACAACGGTGTCGCACACTATTTACGAATACCGAAAATTCTCCATTGCACGTTAAAATTATTTAATCGTTGAAAAAAAGAAACTGCACACTCGGAGGAAGTAACAGCTTATTTTTTTTGATAGAACCGTTTACGAGTGACGACGGACTTCTTTTATGGCGCTCAGAGTGATTTGTCGAATCGGTATTTTTTTTTTCCCCCGAGTGGACTTGCCGTTATCCCGCGGTCTCTTAGGTCGTAAAACCGTGGCGATTACGTTTAGCGAATTACCGTGTAGGTATATAAAAATAAACGCGAAAAAGCGGGAAAAAAATCCACGAGATCCTGGGAACACGCGTAAAAGTTACGGTTATTTCGTCGTGTACCGCTCTCCGGCGTACGCGGCGTTTCGGGCAGAGCGCCGCTGAAAAAGCCGTGGCCCTTCCGACGTTTTACGATCGTCGCCGTTCATTATTATTGGCCCGTTACCTGCGTTGTTTTCATTTTTGGCGAAACCGAAAAAAAAAATCTGCCAAAACAGTTTATATATTGTTTATCGTTACGCGGCTTGTCTTCCCCCCCGTCGACACCTATCGGAAATCGATTTTCAAAACAGCGGGGTTTTCGTCTCTGCCCGTATCCGACCGATCGCCTCGGATTCGGGATAACGAGCGTCATTTTTTCACTCACCGTTTCATAAAAATAAAAATCGTAACAAATAACCAGCTTTTTAAAAATTCCCTTTTTCCCCCGAACGGTACGATTATAATCCTTTCTTTTGTTTTTTGTAACGAAACCGATCGGTACCTACTATCGTGACCGAGTATAATATTTTACCGGAATTTCGTTTTGATAGTAAGGTGTGATCGGTGAACCGTCTGTTCATACTGAATCAATAACGAAATACACGTGAAAATAATACTGACCGACTCAATAGTATACGTTTCGGCCGTATTTTTTGAAAACGTAACAGTGCAAAATCAAAAAGTATCGCTCCAATTTTCAGCGTTTGTTCTTTTCCGTCTATTTTCTTCTACCGAATGGTGATGATTTTTGACCAACGATTCTCCCCTTAGTGCAGTGGTTCCCAAACGAGGGATAGGGATTAGATACTGCACGGTGGTGGCGGAAACCACGAGAAATCCGTGAAACTTTAATCAATTAACGTTCTTTGAAAATCATACAGAAATCGTATTGGGAAATAGATTAGAAAAAAAAACTATTGCTTCAGTTCCATTATCAAACAACACTATTCAAATCCATGACAACAGTTGATATTAAAAATCAAGTAATCCGGGTGATAAAGTCTACTGCCATTGCCCTATTTTCTATTCAACTTGCAATGAGTGGCGTTCTGTAGGTGTATGAATACTGGTGTTCGCAAGATAAGTTCGTTCTGGTTTCTTTAAAGAAGAATTTCTAAAAATGTTCTCATGGATTCGGCGAGAAAAAAACAATCTCGAATTCGTCATCAAATTTATTTTACCTAAAATATTAATAACAAAAAATGTGTATAAAAATTATGTATTGAAAAATGTAAAAACAATATTTTATTAACCATTCAGTGTTCAGTTGATTTATATTTTATTTTAAAAATTACGAAACAATAGATAAGGCATTTAATGTTAATATAATATCAAATATATTCTATATCCCTTAAGCAAAAAACACGTCTTCTAAACTCGAATAATTAGAGTTTAGAAGACGTTTTATTAAGTCTAATTCAAGAGGGGCGTAGAATAAAAAAAGGTTGGGAACCACCGTCTTAGTGATTGAAAAACGCGGTCAAGTGTACTTTGTCGTGTTATCAAAAACGAATGACTGCAAAAACAGTGACGGTAAAATGTTGTTTTTAACGTTTTTAATGAAATTAATCATGCTATTCGTACACGGATGGTATTATTTATAATACAATAGAAAATTACGTCAAACAGGAATTATTAGGGTCGATGTGGAATTTAAAAGTTCACCGTGGCACTTCATTTGGTAACGTCATAATAGACTAAGGGTCATCAAAATATCCCGAGTTTGAATAATTTTGTCGGTTGGTATGAAAAGGTCTTAAAAAGCAATTAAAAAAAAAAAAAGGCAACCGGCACCGAGGGTTCGAAAATAAGATGATTTCAGAGAAAGACGTTCCAAAACTTTCATTTTTGTTTTAAATAATAATATACGACGTACTAATTCGTTCTAAGTATTATTATATTTTCATACAATTTACTAATTTCGCGTAAATGAAAATATTCGCTGTTTTGTTTGATCCCTTCATATAATTATGTTAAACACATATTAAATTTAAGGTAGGATGTTTATCATTTTATGTTTTTGATTCGACAACCGAACGGTTCCATAGTTGTTCTTATAAAATGATTATTTCTGAAAATTTTTAGCGCACCTACATGGAAAATATACTTAGCTTTGAAGTAACTCATTAAAAATAACAATTAATAATTTATTTCAATTTAAGGTAAAACGCCAAGCTAGTTTTTGAGTTGTATGCTGTTTCGGGGTCACCGTAATATGTCCTTTATTCATTGCACTAAGTATTAAATAAGTGAGAATTGGAACAAGTCATCAAAACGTAATGATTTTTAACATAATTTTCTGAAAAATAAATATATTGTTTTAAATGATATTCAATCGAATAAAATTGTATGTTTTTCATAACAAGTCTATAAAATATGATAAAAAAGTATTGTTCTAATACCTAACAAACAATTATTATTGTTTCGTTTAAATCACTTTTATCAAAACTTTTGAAGTAGGGTATGTCTTAAATACGTGAGTATATTTATTTATTTAAAAACACATTATACGTGTTCAAAAAAAAAAAAAAAAGAATAGAAAAAAACTTTGGCACCCTGTGTGTTTTCAAATTAATTAATCGTCTGGAAAACAATTAGTTCAAATTGTTCGGAAATAATGTAGTTACATATAAATGAGAAAAGCTACATAAAGTTGTCTTTTTCGTGGAATATTTATTGTTCTACAAACAAAATTGTTTCAGGTACAACTAACGTATAGTTTAATGCTGTTTTTTTATCGTATGGATTCAAGTTCAAAAAGAAAAACATAATCATACGCTGGTACGTGGTGAGTTAAATAATAATAATTAGCCACTCTTATTTCGTTAATAACGACAAAAGAGTGTTTTGACCCGGAGAAAACGACTACTCGTATTTGGAAAGATTTACTTTTTATTTTATATCATAACTATAAATTTTTTTTTTTCTACACATTTCATATCAAAATTGCGAAATAATTAAGCTTTATAACTTCTTTTACCTATAATTTTTTTTTTAAACGAGAGTTTTAAAAATAAGTTATTTCACTTCGATCGATTGTCTCTTTTGTTCGCTTGATTATAAAATGCCATATTGTTTAGGACCGTAACGAATTCGACCTTCATTCGATTTAAATTCAAGTACGGTTTTAAATACAAGTTTTTTTTTTACAAACACAACGGTAAAACAAATTTGTCAGATGGAACAAAAGAATTAAAAAAATAAATAAAAATGTTTTAACGTTCCATCAATAATAAATTGTTTCACTTTATACCCGATGATTATTCACCACAACGCGTTTCAAATAATATCTTGGTTTTAAATATCACAAAGGTGGCTTACAAAAGATTTCAGATTTCTTTTGAAAAGAGAATTCATTTTTTTCAGGAGCTGGAATGTTTTATCACAATTTTAACAAGGAAATACGTCATATCTTATAAGTGCATTTGTTTTAAATTGTTATATATATATATTATATTGTCGTATATTATATTTACTAAAAGGAAAGTTTTATCAGAGTACTTTACTAACTACCTACTTTCAATAATATACTCACGACTCGCTAACCTGAACGAATTTAAGATACCTAAAAGCCCTATACAAACGAATAAACTTTTCAAAGTTGTAGAGATGAGTTAATAAAAAAAAAAGGTTAACTCACAAGTTTCTAGCTGTCATTATATGGGGAATATAATAAAATCGTGGTACATATTATGCAACTTGAAATTTTTAATACGATAAAAATAAAAAATAAACGCGAAGAATAAACATTACGCGATTGATGTTTAATTATGATGCATACACAAACGAAACTTTGTAAAAGTGCGGTGGTAAAATATTCAGATGAATGCAACGTTACATTTTAATTACAATAGTTTCAACTAGGTAATTCATAGCGAGTTGAACGAAATTTTAACGTCAAGATACCAAAAAAAAAAAAAAAAAAACAAATTCATTTTAACTTTTAATGAGTTTGATAAAAAAATTCATCCTTACTGACTAAAAAAGTCATAGTCCTTAAGAACAAAAAAAAAAGTATAAAAATATATTTGAAGCTTAAAAATTTAATAAAGTCAACATTAGATGCGACAATTTTCCTTGAGTTTACAATTATTATCATATAATTTTTTACTCAATTAAAGATAGAAAAAACTCGCATAACCATGTACTGCGGTTACAACTTTGAAACTAACTTTTTTTTAATCAACAGACGTTTTTCGTCGTTCTTCAGTGTCAGCGTTTTCTTTTTTGAGACCGTCAAATAAACAAAATCAAGGCAATTCGAAATAATAATAACATAAATTATGTTGCACAAAGATTCAAAAGTTGAACAGTATACGATTGGTTTTCGCGTACCTGCATTATATTTTGCATGTAAAACGCAGATTTTATAGGTTTCGGGTAAAAAGTCTTCGGGGAAAAAAATTTATTTCATACACGTTCGTATTAAACGAAATGATTTTTTAATGTGTATAAATTTTGTAAAACAAAATGTTCGGTCTACGTTTTGTATAGGACACGGTGAAATTTTTTCAATATAAAGAATCAATATATTCGACACGTATCATTGAATGTTCTTCAGCTGTTTTCGTACAACAGTCGTCATGCTTAAATTGAATATATTTTTTTACCGCGAGCGTATTATCGTAAAACGTATTTTTAGTTATTTAACTAACGTGCGTCACAATATTACAATTAAAAACTTACATTTAACTATAATGTGAAATGTTTTACTGATCCATATATTTATATAATCGAAATATTCCCTGAAAACGTTTCGTTCAGTGAAATTCTAGGTATATATATATATAGTTTTGTTACAATTTGAACGGTTATTTCGTGTTCCTAATATGATTAGGTAGGTTTGATGATTAGTACCCACACAGTACGCACGTCATGGCGCGCTCCAACGAACAAATCGATTAGTGCCGGATAGTCGATGCGCCGCATCCATTAGCAGCGACAACTCGTCGAAACGGATTTCGGAAAAGGCGATCTGTTGTTTCATTATATTAACGTGTAAATTGCACGCTGCTATTGTCAGCCAGCCTGGTCGCGAATTCAACAGGTCGTGGCCGTATTATTATTATTATTACTCTGCTGATTAGGGTGAGCGTAACATACAGAATAACACGGTGGACGCTGCGGTTTCGACCAGCGCGGACGAGTTTCGCGAAAACAACCGTTATAGCCGCGATGGCACCGCAGGGACCGTCGTCTCGGGGCCAAAACTGTTCGGGACAGCGTTCTGCAGAACGGCTTTTACGGCGCGGGGTTTCAGTATGACGCGTTCAGCGTACGAAAAGGTTTCGGACATAATTGTTTTGTCGTCGGCACGTGTTTGCGAGAATATCGATTTGAGCAGACGTACGACGCATAGGTTGCGGCGTAAAGTCCTACGTTTCTACCCCGGCGGATTCAAACAGAACGCGGTAAAACGAAAATATTATTTCCGAAAAAATACGTTTTTTATATTCGATTTGAACGTCAATTTTCGCACCAAGCGAATTTTCCCTGCGTCCGCCAAAGTTTCGCCTCCAAAAATTACACGATTCAATACGATATTGTGTGCTCGAGATCGGGGCGGATTTAGTAGTAGTTCATACACATCAATAAAAATGGGTCGGTATGGATCTCAACAGGCACGTGACGTGCCACGTGTTGGATGCTAACACGAAAATACGTTCACGTACGGACAGAGCACACGCTCCTCGTTACGCGTCTTTCCCGGAAAACTCCATCATATTTCAAACACACAAACCGTAAATTCGCAGCCGTGTGAAAACAATTATCCGACGTTCCGAAATCCGTACCGTAAATTAATTTACGCCTTTTTCTCGTTAAAAAATCAATCTCGAAATACGTCGTTCTATGACGCGTGAAAACGTATAATTAAGGTACAATAAAACAAATTATTAAATTAAAAAAGTTAAATAATCGACGATATCTATATATTTGTTGCTTACCAAAATCTAATGTAACAAGGACGCGGTGTGTAATTTTTACGTCGCCTTTGAGGTACACGAAAACCGCTAGTCGAAAATCGTTAAAATCGCGACACTGCCGAGTCGTGTCGAAGTATTTTCTGTACACGCGTCGATAACGTAGTTTTCGGAACACTCGCTTTTACTTTAACATCAAAATACAAAATTCAGTTTACGTTTAAAATAAGTGGAAATAGACGTTCGGTCTAAACTAATACACTGTATGGAGAATTTGTTTTTTAAAGTTACTCACACAATTTGCACCTCAGATATTCTAAATGCATTTTTCACGTTAAAACAGATTAATGATCAATCGAGCGATTTAAATCCTTCGGTGCCGTTTCTAAACAGAGTGTACACAAAAACGAAAGAAAAAAAATATGTGGTCTTCCAATCGATTTTTTTAATCGCCTTTCTGCCGTTTTAGTGTGCGTGAGCGCGACAGCTCACATTTACAGCTGTAATGCAACATTTCGGTATTCGCATTGATTATATAATAGTCTATTATACAACCAACGGTATTGGTATGTCGAGTGCCGCGAGACGATGAAAAATTTGCGGATTTGTCGTCGACGGAAATCAAAAACTCACTATATTTTCTCCAAACTCGGTATAAAATATCACGCGGTTCAACAGTATGTCATTTACTTCAAACCTCCGAGGAATTTTCGTTCGCCTTATCTCGTTTTGAAACTTCAATCGATATGATTCGGACAAAATTTTATTTTTTATCATTGATATAATATACTACCGTCGTTAGGTTTAAACGTATTTTAACCGATGCAACTTCAACGCGTAGTAGTAGTACTTATCAGAGAACGATCGAAACCAATGAACGATACGCGCAGTACGAAAACGATTGTTTCATCAAATAATACCTACCAAATTACTAACAATACAACTAAACGTTAGGAATCAATAATTTTACAAACTGCACCATTGTTGAGGATTTGAAACGTTCTTTGGAACGAATTTTAAATTAGCGAATTACGATTCGTACGTATTACTCGGATAAAATATCTTCGACGAAATTAGTACTAAAATATAGTGTCCCGAATTTTGATTTATTTGCACGAAACAACTACACGAACACGCGAGATAACGGTATGTTTAAAACAATATGTTTTATACTATTCTAAGCTTACACGTTCAAAGTTACATAAATCAAAGTTGTTTACAACTAAGTCATAAATATAAATTGAAACAAACAGAATATCCGTCGTTTGTATTATATTTTTATCCGATGAAATTAGCATATTATATTTTGTCCGTATTACGTTGAAAAACGTGTACGCACGTTTTGAGTAAAAACCAATACGAAGAGCATAAAATACTAATACAAAACAGGAAACGATAAATAAATACGAATGTAGGTATAAGACCACAATAATTCGCTGACGATCTCGAAATGAAAATGATTATTAAAAATGATGGATCACGATAACAAAAATTATTATAAAAATAAAATATTTATTTACGATTCAAATAATAAATTGTAGGTGAACTCGAGTCGAATACCGATAGAATCTGTTTATTATTAAAATTTCTCTTTGAAACGTTCAATAAGCTATTTGATTGAGAGGCGAAATTGCTATACTTATACCGGTTTTTGTATTCGTTTACGGATGCGTGTCCCGCAATCACGGAGTCACTTAAGAATACTCAAATTTGTTTTTCTTTTAGCACATAGCTCATTATAAACTTCCACTCTTATGAGTTATGAAACGCGTAAAAACATTTTACCGACATCGTGCGTTCACATGACGTTAATTTTAAATATAATAATCATCTCTTACTCGACTCTACACACTAGTGCGAATAATCATCATAAAAGATCGAATGATACAATAGTTTACACGAGTACACATTTTTTAATTTTAGCACGATTTTCTACCGGTTATTCAAAATCTCGCGGTTCGACGGCAGATATTGTCTTCTACAAACACGAAATCACGTCGTGTGTTTTGAAATCGTGTTTAAAATGCGATTCCGACGTTTGTTTGGAGAATCTTTAATTGTCGTCAAATAAAAGCGAACCATTTCAATGTTGCGCCGCCACGTTTCGTTTTATTTTTCATTTGAAATCATTAGCTCATAGCTGAACTCGGTATAGGTAAAATCATCGCGAACACACGTCACGTTTCGTCGAAAAGCCGACGAATTATTATCGCAAAACAGTCACGACTATTGTTTGTTAATGTACCGCGATTTCCGTTCGCGACGTGTACGTTCTTCGCGTTGTACAGAATCGGACTTTTTTTTTCCAACAATCAAACGCGTCGACAGTTCATTCGTAACAAAACACTCGTATAGTACGGCTTTCAATACACTGATGACGGTCTTCATACGATCGTAATATGTTTCTGAAGTTTTCCGTCGCGTGGGTGTAACGAAACCCAATTTCAAAATACTAGAACTGACGCGAGTACATAATATGTCGTGCAAAACCGACGAGGTACGTAGTATTTTTCTGGGAGCACTGCTACTGTGTGTATACATTCATTATTGTTATTTTTCACCACCACTATTATTATGATTATTGTTCGAGGGAAAAAAACGCGCATTGACATGTTTCCGTCATTCGAACAATAAATATACGCGGCCGCGCACCGCACGTACGAGAAAACGCGGCTTACAGCTCTGACAGAAACGGCGGCGATCGACAAAAGGGAAAATGTACATCCATTTTTTCCTCCGCCGCTCCGCTCCGCTCGCGAAACATTATTGTTCGCCGGTTAAATATTTTCCGGCCGACCGAACAAAACTAACGACCCACGTTACATTAACGTTTTACGCCGAGGAGTTTTCTCGATGAAATCGTATTGTTTTTTATTTTTATTTTTAATTATTATTATTGTTTTATGTCGCCATAAAATTTGTACTCGAGCGGGTGTGTGGAAAACTAGTATCGTTACGATTTTCGTTCGCTCCGGTCGGTTTTCGAGATTTTTTTTTACTATAAAAGCGAACAGAAATCTACGTTGATCGAGCAACGGATAAAATGGTATGAAATTCGAGGGAAAATCGGCCAAACGCGGTCCGTTCGGAATGCTTCGAGAAATGATATATATAAATGATACATATAAATCGGCAATAAAGTCTAAATAATATACGTATAAATATGTTGTTACACTTCACTCAAAAAAAAGGTGAATTAATCGCGTGTTCTCTGGGATTATTTTGCGTTTTCTACTCAAATATTGTATTAACCCAATTGTCGAATCTTATTTCGCAATGAAACGCGTTTATCAGGAAAAGTAAATATTTTATTTTACATTCTTTTGATAAACATTTTATAACGTAAACGATGACAAAACGTTGTGTGTGCGCCTGAGCGTGTATGAAAATACCGAGTCAAACACGACTCTCGGTTTTATATTTATTCGAAAAACTGCGATCACACGACACTTTTTTACCATTTTTTTTTTTAACTTTCGCTCGCTGTTTAGCATTTTTCGATAAAACTTGAATGAACGTATATGTTAATTTATGAATAACAATGAGAATTTAAAATAATATTTAACAAGAGTTTCGATACCGTTGAACGATAAAGGTTCTGATATGACATAGATTTCACGTAGGAGGAGGATGTTTGTGTGTAAAACTTAATATCCAGGTGAAATAATTTTCTCGCGCCAAAATGTACCTGTCCGGCGAGCGGAAACCGCGATGACAAAATAGTTTGCGTGTTATTTTTATTTTGTCGGGTCGCGATTCTGCGGGTGTTTCGTTTCCGAAACATTTCGCCCGCGTACGGATGTATAAATAAAAACGAATCCGTGAGAAACGCGATCGAATATAAATAAGAAAAATGAAATCTTTCCGCGCCGCGGCGTTTTTAAATCGCTCAATTTCGACGGGGACGCGACTGCTGCTCGCGTTCACTTCGCTCCCGCCGAGCCAGACGACACCGGGGATTGATGAGAATGTCCGATGCTGCTGGGTCCCCGTCGTTGAGTAATTTGAAAAATTCCCGACGACACATTTCTTTTTTTTTTTGTTTTAACCGGAGAAGTGCGAGTTTTTAACGCGTCTTTCTCCCGTAAATCACGAAAAACAATTCACGATTATCTACGGGTAAAAATTCATAAATCGTACGTACAGTTTTGGACGCAAACTGTATTTTAGTGTTTTAGAACTTGAAACGTGACTGACGACTTCAAACAGTACTATGAATCCAAACGAGCGTCACATTTTTTCTATGTTTTTCATTAATTTATAGGTTACTCGTAAAAAATGTGAGAAAAAAAAAGATTGTGCTTTATACAACTATTTTCAAAAAATAAATTAACTACCGTATCGAGTCGTATGTCTTCGGAGGAATTATAATTTGTAAAACAATCGGCGGGTGATATTTCTATAACGGAAAAACTCGATTACAGGACAAAAATATCATTGTGAAATAAATACAATCGGAGCTTTACCGTCGTAATCTAAAGAACCGAAAATAGGGTTTTGCATAATATAACCTAACCGAACGGGTTTCTATTTACGTTATTATGATACCTATAAAAATCACATAGTTATGAAATTTCAATAATTTTTCATGATACTATTGTGATAATCATTTTGACGACGACGGTGTACCTTAATTGCCTACACAATGCGCCGTCTCATGAAATGACGTTTTGTCATCTAATATTTTAATTGATAATATTGATCAGTTTAACAATAGTTATTTCGTCACACTTTCGCAATTTTATTTTATACATTCTACGATTTTATTTGTTTTTAAAATATTAATTAAAAGTCGTGCACCTATTAATAAAATCCCGTTTAATTTAAATTGTGATTGATTTTGAGCGGTAAACTCGTTAAACCTTTTTGAATGTTTTCGTTTTTCCCTCAGTACGTAAAAAATAATCAAACATTTTAAAAACGTTAAAGTACCAATCTCGGATCTATCTTTTGAGGTATCGTACCTACGTTAAAAGCGGAGCACTCTTTACGCCAGAAAAAGCGATAATCGAAAAAAAATACATATATAAGTCGACGTGTAAAAAACGCGTTTCCCGTAATCGTGCCTCCCATAAGGAACACGCGGCCGTCCGAAAATTTCAAATTTCCACAACTCCCTCAAAAATGATTTCAGCGGAACACTCCTAAAAGACCCTCCCGAATGACGTGTGTGCATAAGTGTCACAAGTCGATCGGAGCAATTCGAAAAGTCGGCCCGCACTGTTTGTTTTCCTCGGGACTTTGAAAAAACAATCGAAATTTCAAAAAACGCTTCGGACGAAGCAGTAGTACCGTCTCGGGTTCCACTATCTGTATTTTATTAAGGCGTATCGATCGCACGTTAAAACTGGCGCAGTTTCGCTGCTAGTGAACTCTTCACTCGACGTCACTCGTTGTGAAACCGACGCGTTTTCTTCACCGAGAATCTATAAAAGTGTCACCCGCCCGCGAACTAACCCGTGAACGTGTAGAGCGGCGTGAACGGCACGGCGAGGCCGCACAGCATGATGTCGGACACGGCCAGGTTGACGATGAATATGTTGGTGACGGTGCGCATGTGCTTGTTGGCCCACACCACGTACACGACCAGCACGTTGCCGAACACGCCCAGCGTGAATATGGTCAGGTAGACGAGCGAGAACGCGGCCTGGAACACGTAGTCCTCCACGTACTCGCGCTCGATGGCCTCCGCCGCCGAGGACCCGTTGACGGCGGACCCGTTGATCGATGAGCCGCCGACGTATATGGGCGGGAACACGTTGGGCGCGACGTTCTGCAGCGCCTCGAACCCGCTGCCGTTCGCCATGCCGCCGGTGGCCGCCGGACGCGTGGCCCTGCAACGAAAACGTATGTTGTACCGACTTAAACGTTACACACAAGCGCGTGCGTCAAGCACCGGTTATGTTGGCGATCGCACAAACGTTATCGCGGCGGCGCGTGATCTACATTCTACGCAGTACTGACAGCAGGTATCATAATAAACGTGTTGACGACGTGTAAAACACCATCAACATCACCGATTTACCGATGATCGTTGGCGGAGACTTAAATTCGCGGACTTACGACGATCACGCGGAATTTATCGAACTTATACGTGCCGAATTGGGATTGTATAGTAACGAGCAACTCGACCTGTACCCCACGCCGTGTTTCGTCGAGCAGCCCTTGAAACGTTAAAAAAGTTCGTCTCCTCCAGTCCTTACACGTCAACTGTAGTATTCAGTAGAAACAAGACGTACACGTGTACCGATGTGTCTGCGATACTCTTATTGTCGACGGTACCGAAAATCCGGGGTATCGCTCTGGGTCGCGCGGGTACACCAGGTGACGGAGCACACCGGTGTTTGGGAGTCGTTGCTCAACAGTCTTCGTATTTTGAACTTGTCGCTGACAAGTAAAAGATACTCAAAAAATTTAAGCGTCTGAAAATAGGCCCGATTCAATATGTTATACGCTGCAAAACCAGAATTTGAAAAACAAAAATCCGATGCGGACTGTAAGAAGCCTTCTACTTTCCAGTGCGAGAAAAAAAAAAAGAATATTGAAACCAGAACATTCCACGAGGTGTTAGAGTTTTTTCGGCTAAGCACGTTTTTGAGGGACACGTGCCAAGTTTACCAAGGTAAACTTTAAAACAGATGAACACATATTGTGTAAATGAATAAAAGAGAAAAGTCCAAAGGAGTGATCTTTATATACGTCTTTACAAACACTCGCATAATATGTGTATTGTACAAAAATAAACTTTGCAATTAATTTTATGTTGGTACATAGAATTATGCATAATATGAAATTCATTGTTTTTTTTCTTCTTTTAAATTTTCACACTAGCTCGATTTTGAATAGTTTTTAAATAACCTGCGTCCGAAAATTTCACAATGTGATTTCATTGTATTGCACGTATCTTGAATTTTGTATTATTTAACAATATGGTACAATTTTGAATAAATGTGTTGCATAAATCAATGTTTACACGTAAATTCCCCGCTTTGTTATGAAGGAATAAATTGGAAAATTGACTTCAGAACAAGATCAAACATTTATTTATCACTTGAGTTAACAAACGATGTATATTAAATGATATAATATTGTGATTAATATACGAATTCTATAGAACGCGTGGTAACTGAAAACTACAGTTTTTAATGTTATTCAAAATATTTGTGGTCAACGGATGTTGAACGCCGCGGATTCGAAACTCGCAAACAACATTTTTTTTCCAGAATAAAACATGTTTATAAATGATAAATTTTAAGTGTTTGATTTATCTCGATATAAGCTCTCAGAAATGGCGCGAAAAACTGCAAATATAATACCTACGTTTTTCCGCTTTCTCCCTCGGGAAATCGCGAAAATGTATTTTCGCGGCTAAAATGTCTGCTAAATAAAATCGCGTGCTCATACTGAAACATTTGTAAAGATTAACGACAAGGGCGACTGGGTGGTTTTCGAGGTCGACACGGCTTTTATCCGGCTGTTTCTTCTGTAATAAAAGACGCAATAAATATAGCGCTCAGTTGTAGCCATAATAAGTCACCCGAGAGACCGGTTATTTTACAAAGAATTCGTAATTTCGGGACTCTCGTCGAATAAATGTCGACATTCGCATCGTTTCCGATGGTCCGCGTTTCTTATTTCTCGTACTTTTCGTATTCGCCTGC
Source organism: Hormaphis cornu (assembly GCA_017140985.1). Lineage (NCBI taxonomy): Eukaryota > Metazoa > Arthropoda > Insecta > Hemiptera > Hormaphididae > Hormaphis > Hormaphis cornu. The sequence continues at coordinate 16,963,656 of CM029362.1, forward strand.
GACTTAATTAGCAAATTAGTAATGTTGAACGTTTTATGTTTTGTTTAGAAACCCACAGAATCATTAAAAAAAAAAAAAAGTAGCATCTTTCATTTTTTACAAATAAAACAAAACCAGTTCTTCAATCATTACAATAGAATAAAGTATTTTCGGATGAAAAGTAGACTGGTGAAAAAAAGCCATAAATTTTAGTTAAACTTTTAGACTATTACTCAATGGATTGTTTTAATATCTTTGATTTATTTTTGGATGGTAGGACTGCCGCTTTTATTTGAATTTTTGTCTACTTTTTGCTTAGAAGTTTAAACTCGGTTAATTTAACAATCGATCGTTACTCTCAAATTAAGTACATTTTAATACATGGAAAATTTTAACGATTTTTACGATTGAAATTTTTTTAATGACAGTGTAGACTACACCTATATATTTTTAACCATTATACAGTCAGTTAAAACCTCAGTTGAAAATATTCAATCTGAGTTTTGTTTTTGTATGTGTCCCATGTTCTATCTCTTAAAATGTTTTTCCCGATTATATTAAGTTAAGGCTAATAATGGCTATCAGCGTTTATAAGAAGGAGATTATCCAAATATGTGGTGGGTAGGTACTGTATAGGTAGTAACAACATTAAAATAATGAAAAGGTCAATACCAATAATAATATGTTGACTAATCGACTTTACGAGAACTCCGTATTTGTTTTTATTCAATATGCTAAGTGCGTTGTATTCCAATGACCTATATTACAGTATATGATAGTAATATTAACAAAAATTACTAAAACAAAATTATCATAACAATGAAATAACATCGTAACACTTTCACAGGCTTACAATGGAAAAATAATAGCAATTAAGCTGATACAGTTTTTGGTGAAAATCGATAACAAAAGGCATAATATTAATAATGCATACAACGTAGGTACATTTCATTAAATTATTACGGCGGGTATGTTTTGAAACAAAATTAGTTTTTAATCACACACGCACCGCAAGTATTGATTGACTTTACCAGCGTGCGAGTTTAATCTTATTAATTATTTTTGTAATACACAATATGACCGTCGATTAATATTGTTTATGTATAAATACGAGCTCGGCCCGAAGTACGGTAGTTTTAATTTTTCAAACAGTAATACTTTAGTAAAGTGAGACGGAGTCGGGCAGGCAGATTAAAACAAAAATGAACAATATTAGAATCGTGTTTTTTCGCAGACGATTAAAAAATATAAAATCTCGTCAATTAATATTTTCTCAAACTCAATGAACAATATTACAGGTAATATTATATCGTTACGAAAATACGACAATCGCTAAACGTTGTTCGATTATTAGTTATTAAAAATTATTGTGTGTTACACAGTCTATTTAACAAAATACGATTCGCGGTTAACAAAACCCAAAATCAGTCTTGTCGCAGAAAACCTTTACGTTTTTTCATCGTGATGGTGAAAAAAACTACTTCTCAACGTAACCGGGGCACCGTGTCAAAATCTAATTTATCTAATTTTCGAGCATTGCAAAATCGGGGCAGCAGCGTGCTCGCGTCGAAACCGTCGAAACGAACTCGGAAAAACAAACGTCCCGAACGAAAAACCACTCGTTTTCAGCAGCAGGTGGCTTAAAGCATTTTCGGCACACCATATGCTATCGACCAACACAGTAAAATATATATATTAAATAACATTTAGGACGGATCTCCACCGTCATGATCGTGTTCGTTGGGATTTCGATGAGCGTACAATATTCGATTGTCAAGTACGGTTCTTTTTTTTTTTTGGCACCCGCCCGAGTAGTGCGAAGTGAATTATTTGTTTATCTAGACTCGGTGTAACGAGTAACGAGAGTTGTTTCGCTGCTCAGTACGTTCGCGAAACGAAACTCGAAATAAAAAGATAAACACGAGCGCGTACTGCGTGGTGTTCCTTTCGTTTTGAACAAAATAAATCTCTACTCGTTGTGTTCGTTTAAAACTAGGAAAAGCGTAAAAACTACAAATACGTTTTAACGACTGACAACGGTATTGGTTGAATAGTTTTCTCGAACACCGATCGGAATATTACAGTTTATTGTATGCGGCATACAAGATTATTTCTCTTTTTTTTCTATACAAACATAACCATTTTGAACGTTTCGTGTTTTATAAACAATAAGACTATAATATAGACTATAATTATATTATAATAACGTATCGGTTACACTGTTAGTAACTATTATAAAAAAAAATATATACGCATCAGGCAACTTTCTCCATAAGGGTCGCTATAGTCTTAAGTAATAATTTGTATTTTTAAAGTTTTATAAAGCTTAATAGATTTTTTTTAACTTCAATGATTCGAAATTCCCTTAAAAAACAAGGGAAATTGTTTTCAGGTTTAGCTATATTTCTTTACTGACGTGAACTAATTTTCTCTATTAAATTCAAACTGTACTTGAATAATACGATTGCCAAAACGGATTATTATCACGTAATACAGATTTTTCAAAACGATTTGTAAAATACGGGTTTGTTCATAATAATCACACGACTGGAAGAAAATATTGTAGATTTTACTTAGTTTCAATGCGTTAGTAATTTTAGTGATAAACAACTTTTAGATTAGTGTTTTAAAATAATTCATCAAAATGTGTTGTATTACTTAGTTAGTTATAAGGATTTTAGTTAAAGGTATAAAGCTTACAAATCGTATAGTAAAAATGTTTTACATAAAATTTGATTATAAACTGTAGATTCAATTTTGGTAAGTATTTATTAAACTTATTAAATAAAACTTCTTCAAGTCACGTTCAGAGCGTTTGCATAATATGCTCTTTTGCATTTCAGTGCCAATGACTTTGATCGTAAATGGTCTTATTAAAAAAAAAAAAAAAAAATATTAAGAGAAAATTAAAATTACCAACTGAGACAAGCGAGTTATCAACCGCGGTCGTTGAGTAGGTCACTGTACTGGACGAGTAATTATTGTTTTAAAAGTTGTATAGCTTGACGTTGTCGATACTAAATTTAGTAATAGATCACTATTTTCGAAAATTGAGATTTTGGGCGACATCGATGATTCAAATACTACACAAATTTAAAACATTGAAGATCTGTGCTTAGCCATAAAATAATTTTGAACAGTTTTCGGAAGAAGAGGTGTTACGGAAAATATAAAAACTACGAATGTCTGAAAAATCGTGTAATCGATTTTTGAAAATTTTCACCAATATAATGTACAAAACGTTTTTGTTTCAATCGTATTGAAGTTCATTCGTGTGACTATGTATGCTAGCTTCGAACAGACTTATCGTAGCCATCAGATAAGTATTTCCGGTAAACATGAACCAATTTTCACAGTTATCTACGACGATCAAAATAACAAATACGACCATCATCTATCGGATAACGAACAAGTATACTTGTCAGCAAAATCCCAGGCACAAAGTAGGTACTTATTGCATCCGAGACCTCTGGGAATGATAATAATCTTCATGGCTGACCGGTCGTCTCCCTTAAGTTGCTCTGACGATAAACGGTACCGGGAATCATCTGGATCGTTGACCCACAAGTCACACAAAAAATAGTCAACTCCATTTAAATCCCATACCTGTCATCAAGTACATTATTTAACTCCATAAACGAACAACAATTATTGTTAAGAAAATTGTCTTCATGTTTTGTGAATTTTATTGTAATGTTTATACGCTGTAAGTTGGGTTCTCACATTGTGCTTCGAGTCGATTGTACAATAACCGCATTACGCGTAATACCTCGCTGTAGTTGGTTTGTTTGGATAGTAAAAAAAAAAAAAAAAATTACAAGTGATTATGTAACATTTCATTTAAGTTTCGCAAAAATATGAATTATTTTGGCAACAGAGTTATGGAACATTTAAATTGGAATTATTTTCTGAAAGCAAATTTACGGTCGAAATTAAAAAAACGTCCAATTAGTGCATATTTTTGTATCTCAAGAATTATAAAAAATTTACAATGAAATTTCGCCGTATGATATTGCTTCTTGTAACTAATTGGACACGCGAAATGGAGACGGATATTTTTTCGAAACTATATTATTATAAATTCATATCCCCCCATACGCTTGAATAAAAAATTATTTTATTTCATCAAAGGTTAACCACTACCAGCTACCTATTTAATTTTTACCAACTATAAAATGTTGTTTTTATTTATATAATCGTTTTTTCATGACATTTAAATAATAATCAATATTCTGTATTCTAAATTGTATTTTGTATGAACACAAAGTGTATTATGTTGTACCTACACTGGTAACTCCCAAAGACATCCAAACATAGTGTGTACCTAATACAATACTAATTTTTGAATTTGGCGTTTATTAGATAGCGTGACCAATTCAATGAATGGAAAACCACAAACGTTCATAATTTAAGACATTTGTTAATCGTAATTAAAAATCCCCAAAGAATGCATAGCAAAAATCAATAAAATTATGTACATTTTTAATTGATTGTAATATTTCATAGTACGACTTAACTTTTGGAATAATTATTTTCAGTACTATGAATCCTTAAAACTACATTCGATTGATTACCTATGCGAATTTGAATATTTATAACCATCTAAAATATTATATCAGATTTTCATGAATGTTTTGTTAGGATGTGGGCATGGTTTGTGGTTAAAAAAATGTGCAAATAATAGCTTTGTTAAAATTTCAATTACCGAGTTATGTACAAAGATTTTTTTTACATCTTATTTTTTTTTTTTTTCATTCGGACCATTGAAAGTTGTTTTCATACAGCCAATTGGTTATTTTTTTTTTAATGAAAAAATAGCAAACGACAATTATTGGGAACCTTTATTTAAACAACCGAGTTGTGGCTGACGATTTGGTTTTTTGTCACAGAAAATGTCAAATTAAATCTTTAGTAAATTCAAAATTATTTCTCAACGATTGAATACTGAAGTATCAAATACTTTTTATCGAAAATTAAGGATTCATACTAGATCCATTTAAATTGTTTGACGCAAACCTTCTTTTTATATTGTATTCTATACTAGTGTGCTACTTTCAATTTAGACTGAATACAACTAAAAAAGAACGCCTTTTATTTACGAGTGAACCAAAACAACACAAAAAGGCCAATAATTAAAATGCGTTTACGAACTATTATGATCAACTGCGGGTGTCCGAATGATTGTCAAACTCATAACGCGCGTCGCGGAACAGCATAAAATGTCTATTTCATTTCGATTTAGAGTTAACCGACGGTATTTAGATCGCTGTGAAGGCGTGTGGTTATAACATTAATATGAATATTTTCAAATGTATGGTCGTATTAAATAACATTTATCCACTTATAAGAACGAAAGAACTACGATTAAACAATGTCGGCGCTAAAGGCCACTAAAGTTATTAACTTTGTCGTTAGAACTTAGGACGCTTAGGCCGAAGGAAACTGTATGTAATCGTGTTAATTGGAGGGCGACCTGGATCGCGCTGGTGCGTCACTCCGGGGGCAAAATGGAATTAATGATAAGCGACCGTCAAAAGGGCAAAAAAAATTTAAGGTGAAAACAATAATTAATGTTTTAATAAAAAAAAACTAATAAATGTGAACGTATTTCACGAGACGTACAACGAAAACGATTATGGGCGTAGTGCACGAGCTCGCCGAACGCCTACAATTATTAGTTACCATCAGAACATATTATAATATTAATATTACGTCGTCGGTGTGTAGCCTCGGTCTTCTAAAGTATATAGAAAAGAGTGTTGAAAATCACTCGATTAAGATGTTCATTTTGCAAGCGGGTTAAACCGGTCGAGTTCGAATCGGCAGAAAATAAAAAGTAAAAAATATAAAAATTTCCAAAGCAATTCAACGGCGTCCGATAAATCGAGGGAAAAACATTCAATCTGATAAAAACCCTCGAACGAACTTTCACAGTTCGTTTACTTGTGCCAGCGTAAACTCGACGGTAAAACGAAAATATGTAAGCCCAGTGTATGTAATAAGTTATAACTTAGAACTTGTTAAATTTAAAAAAAGAGACCGACAATATAACACTCATAAATTTAAAACGCTTTCCGACGAAATCGTTTAAGTCATACGGTTTGTTGGTACGGTCGGCGAGCGAACCAAGATAATTGACCGGGAGAACGGTAAGAGAGCTAATTCGCTCTTATAAATTCGCTCTTATTAATAATTCACCGAAGCACTAAAAAATTGTGGTATTAAACCTACGGCTTAGCAATACTATTTGAGTGAGCGTAAAAAGTAAATTTTTCCACTTATTTTATTTCAGCATTAACAGCAAATTTTGTCCATAGAATAGTATATACCTAAAATATATACTTAGACATTTTCATCCGTAAATTTACCGTTTACCCGTTTACCCGTAGGTAATTTTGTGGAATGAAGAAAAAAAATAGTTTTATCACGCAATTACAGAATGATGTTTTAAAGAATAATTGATAGTAATAAGTTAAATATTTCCCGTTTTAAAAGCGATTATAAAATACGAGTTATCGTTTGTATATCAATCGGTCCAGTTGCAGGGACACTCGTGATGTTTATATATTGGATTGTTACGTAAAGTTTTCACTTTAGTGCCATCTTTTACACATTCGTATATTACACTGACTAGTCTAATGAGCTCGTAAGTTGCACATAGTTCGTGAAAATCAGAATTATTGATTCTGGATCATTATCGTACGAGTTCAATTATTATAATCCTACGCGATTCAATAAATAACGTTAAATTTCAGTTTATAAATTTGCAAAACGTTTCAAATATTTGAACTAATCTATTTTATTCACTCGTTTGCAATTTATACACAGTGAAAGCATTTTATTATTATTATTTTTTTTCAAATTGATTTGCACAATACTGTCGTTTGTAAATAGTCGCGATGACTTAAAATATTAAGCTGCAAACTGTCTGCCGGAAAATGTTACACAGATTGTTGACAAAACTTAATTTGAATGAATATCGCGCAATACAAACAAACGGGTCGTCTTCGATTTTTAAATTATTATTAGTATTTATTTTCTTATTCAATTCAGCACTATCCCTGCCAATTTTGTGTACGCGTTCGATTGATTTTGCCCGTACAGGCTACGCGCACTGTACTGCAGTCATATTGTATATTATTATTATACGAACGTAATAATAATTCACAATTTAAATTGTGTTCATAGTGTCTTGCTGATTCAATTTTATAGCTAACAGTCGGAGTAATGTTTCGCAAAGCACGAGAATAATATTATTTAGTTCTACGAATTTGATTTATACGTAATTACGTAGAAAAAACTGTATCCAAATAATATAGGTAATATTGCGATGTACATTGAATCGACATAATATTATTGCGTTTGCATTACTATTGTCACTCTATATTCTGGCGAAATGAATAAAAAAACGAATTTAACTTTTTTGTTGTGTAATAATTCAACGTTTATCTATAAATCGGATCGAATTTTCCGGTGTTCATCATACGAAATCGCGGAACGAATTAAAATTAAATAGCTACTCAATTATCCGGCGGGGTCTTTAAAGCATATACGTGATTTGAATTCGCCGTTGACGTCGATCGAAAAAAAAAAAAAAAGGAAAAACGTTTAAATTCTACGATTCGTTTATAATAT
>CM029362.1:16981269-17092637 GCA_017140985.1 Hormaphis cornu
GTGTACACTTGATATCTTAAAAATTAATTTTACCAGTTTATGGTGCATTTTTTTTTTTGACAATATTTAAATACATCATAAAATTTATGCAAATTATGGTATTTAAAAATAGTATGTTATCCGTTCCAACTAAAAGTATCTATAAGTTTTATAAAGTTTCAAAAATCCAATTTACCTACTGTGCGTTAACCAAAAAAAAAAAAAAGAAAAATTATATGCTTTTTATAATATTAGAATGATATCATGGACAAAACTTATTTGTTTCAACGAAAAGAGTTTAAAACGTTAGAAAAATGTCAACTAACGTAGCTAAAAATGTGAACACAGTTTGAAATGAAAACGGTAATTGTATTCAGGTCGTATAAAAGACGGGTTCGATTTGTTTTTACTTCAAAGTTGTCTTTTTGATCAATAACGACACGAACGAAACACGTGCAAAAAAAAAAACAATCATGCGATGTCAAATCGGTTTGAGCTTTCAGTGAAATTCTCGACTTCAGAATTTGACCGTGAGAATATAAATATAGTTCGCCTACTCATGTCATACGTGAGTGTCACGATCGATCGTGTTCTTCGGGAATTCGTTTTTTTTTTTTTTTGTTCTTTCTCTGACGAAAAGTTACGTGATCTCACTGAGTGGCTCACTGAGCAGAAAACTCTTTTTAGACTCTATACAGATAAGTATATACATCCGACGATAATTAGAATTCTCGTTCATGATGGTTTTGAAGCGTTTTTCGCCGTGTGTGTGTGTGTACAACATTTACCGCAAATTAAAAGTGGATTTCGCTCCGAAACGTTTGTTAATAACTTATTTAATTACAGGTTGTGAAAAAAGCGCTGAGTCGAAAAGTTCGTAAAAGTAGAGAGTTTCATCGTGCGGGCTTTCGTAATTAAATTTCGTCCGCTCGACGATCGGCGTTTTCCACCAGTGACGGGGCGATAAAAGAAAAATAAAAAGGCCAAAATAAGAGCACACGTCACGCGATTTTCAGAAATACGCCGATTTCTCCGAACACGCGGCCGTTCTTCACGGACTACGCATTAGCGGTGCGAACGTTATTTGAAGTGCAAAACGCGTTTTCAACAATAATTATTAATGCTCAAAAAAAAAAAAACGACGTCAACGGTAAAAGTTGAGGATTCTTCGCTCCAATTTTCGCGTTTTTTTTTTTTTTTTTTAACTCTGAACAAACACTGTGACACATATATGCATTTGATATGATTAAGAAAAGTAAGAAAAAGTAAAGAAAATGTAAGAAAAGTGACATTTTTTTAAGAGTTTTCAAACATTTTTTTTTTTTTTAATTTTAAGTTTTTTGAAAAAACAGTGTTCGGCGTAAAGTCGTACGCGATGTTCGGTTACATTGACGAAAACGTGTTACAGTGCGTTTCTCGACTGGAGCGCGACTCGTGGACGAAAATCAGTGTAGGGCGACCCGAAATGTTCGCAAAAAAGTAAGTAAGTTCAAAAAACACACACACACATTTATCCACTGATAATCGTACGTAACAGTCAAATTTTTAATTTCGAGAAACATATAACCCGGCCGTTACTGACATTTCAATTCACGCGAGAAATGGAGCGAAAATTTCGGGAACCCTACTGATTTTTGTCGCGCAGCAGTCGAGCCTGTGTAAGTTCTCGAAACGAACGTACAAAACAAAAAGAAGAACGAAAGACCTAAGCACCTGAGAAAAATTCACATTCGCTCGTTGTGGAGTGATTCAATTTCAATCCTGAAAACGTCGTCGAGTTCACCGACATCCGTTCCTATTGTGGCGGTCGATTTTCGTTTTGTTTTTTACTATCGTTACAAATTTGTGGAAATCGTTTTAAAATTTTTCTAACTAAAAAAAAATTTTGTTTTGCAATACATTCCATACGAATTAGTTTCCGTATATTTTATCTGCGCCCGCGTGTTTGTTACGAGCAGTTTTCCGTCCATTCTTCTTCGGCATCGCGGTCTTGGAAAATAAATCGCTCGGCACTGTACATCACAGATTACACACACTGCGCACGCAAAAACGTGTTGAAAGTAGAAATTAAGTGAGACGGCGCGGATGATTTGTTGCCGGAATTCGTTCGTCCGGGCAACGGCGGCAAAGAAAAACAGTTTTTATTGTACTTCGGGTAATACACGGTTTTTACGGACGTTCCGGCCGCGTTTTTGAAACGGCGGTGGTGGTTTTTTCAACACTGCGATTTCGGTAAAACGCGCAGAACCGCACTGCGAAAATCGCGGCGAGTATTCGAATACGGTTTTTTAAATCTTTTGAAAAAAACAAAAATATCCAGATGAGTCGAGACACGGATGATGACGGTTAAGAAAAAGTTTACATATTTTTTTGCAAAAATATTTATAAAACGCGCGATGATGTAGTGTGTTTCAACCGGCGTTTTACTGTAGTTCGACGCGATGAACCGAACGGGTCGGTGAGTAAAGAACAGCTTTTAAATGATAGGAAAAAATTCTGGTGTTTGGGCAAAGTTCGCTCTAGGACATTTCCCGACGATACACGATTTCGCGCGAATTTCACGGTCTAACCGACCCTCCGCAAACGCGCCCCCGCACACCCGCCGTCACACGCGCTCGTCAGCAAAGTTTCGCCGACGCGACCGAACCGTGTCCGCCGACGGTTGTTATTACGATTTTCCGCGGTTTTCGGGGTGGAAATGACGTGCCGTCTGCATTAAATTATTATTTACCTGTCGTCGTTTCGCTCGCGTTGTACGCTTGCGATCGCTGAGCCGCTACCGTGTCGGGTGCGTGTGTATTATAATATCGCGCAGTATTGTGCGTCGTGGCAAACGGGATCGGTATCGTTTTATCATTCAAATTAGTCAGACTTCAATTACTATCATCCGGCAGACGAGAGAAGTTCGAACCGCGCCGTTACACGGTTGTGTCCGCTCCGTTACACGGTGCCGCGCGTGTAACGCGGTTCAAACGTAATGTCGGTGCGGTTCCAGCGTCGAAACGAGCGCGCGTAATCCTCTGTAGTAATAGACGAGGAGATGTTTAACGGTGGCGGCTGTATCCTAAAGCGTTGCTTTGGTCAGTGGGTCGCGGGCGCGGGTGAAGAAGACTGTGTTGGGTCGATATAACATATGCCACGTTTGATAAAGTCCGTAAAAAACGGCAGGGTAAGCTTAAAATTTGTTTCGTGTTTCTCATTTTTGTCGGTACTATTCTACGTTTTTGGTGATTTTTTCGATTTCGACGCCGTTTTCGGATTTTACATGTCTGTTCGTTTTTTTAAGACGATTCGGTGACATTTTACCGTCACGCCTTGGGCGTTTGAATATTTTTTTATGAGATCATAGAAAAATTGCAGAGTAATTTGTTTCATAATAAAAAATTTTCGTTTCGCGATTTTTTTCGACTTTAACGCTATTTCGGATTTTTCAAGACGTTTTAGCACCTTTTACCCGTTTTTTAAATTAAAACGTATCAGCGCGTAAGACAGTAAAACGTTTTTATTTTTTTTATGATAAAAAACCGCTTTTGTCAAAATGAAAAACGGAGTGTTCTTTTCATAGTCATGGAGGTAAGGAGAGTTTTTTGTTTTTTCGATCCCAGATTTACGTGTAATTAAACAGTATTTTAGCCTCCGTTCCCTGGATCAGAACAATCAGAACACGCATAATATACGACGTAAGAATGTAAGGTTCTGTAATAAAGTTTGTGTTTCACGATCTGCGGATTTTGCAGATATCGATCAACAACTGCGTGAAAGTTTTTCGGGGCTTTTGTCGAACGGTTGTTTGACGATGCAGTTCTCGCCCGAAAACTAATCCAATAAATTTTAATTTTTGAACCATCTCGATGGTGTGTAACTCATTTATTATACGTTCGTAATATATTATAATACACTGTCCGAGTCGGCTATCTGAAAATTCTTGTGCCGTATGCGAATACTATGGACGCGATCGGCGTTTAATTTTTTCGGATAATTTGAGGAAACGGGAAACGGCCGTTAATTTTTTACTCTAATTGTTTTCTCGTCTCTTCAGAATACTGCTCGAAATAATATTAAATATATTTAAAATATATGAGTAATAAAAATAAAACGTGAATTGCTTATCATTTTACCTGAATATCAAGCGACAAATTTCATTCCAATTTTATTCAAGCAATGCATTTTAATTTTTTTTTTCAGAAAACCGTCTATTAATACTTATAGAATTGCTTTTACTTTAATATATTTGAGTTGGTTCTATAATTTCTGACTGGTAATGAACAATTTTACCGACTGACCCGAATTACTGAAAATTCTAATAATTTTCTTCATGTCGTATAAAACACAGTGACAAAACTTACTATAACGATTTTAAAACACTAATGTTTGACGCGCCGAGATTTTGAAACCTTAAAATAGTCCGATTTATTGGTAACTATATATAGGTCGCTTTTTGAATATTCCGTATCGTATGTTGTCACTTTGTTTTGATCAAACAAATTTGACGTATACCTGCAAAACAAAAAACAAAAAAAAAAGAATAGCGATTATTCAATATTCATAGTACAACAAATTTTATATTATGCGCTACGTGTATTTATAATTTAATTATAATAATTAATTCATTATCCTACCGAATTATGTCATTGAAGATTGACTGCGGGGTAACAGAGCACTTAGTTAATGCATATGCATGACGCATTCGCTTTAATTCGTCCATTACAGTGAGAATCGTTATCGTTTTAAATAAAATAGTTTGTGGTCGGAAATTTAAATTAGTTTTCAGATAAAGACGAACCACACGGCGCGGTTGGATCTGATTTTTCATTAGCACAAAAATATTTGTTTTCGCTGTACAAGGCTTTCGACAAAACTGAACACTCGGTGAAAAAGAGCTATAAAACCGTTTTACCTAGGTACCTACTTCAAATACCATGAAAAAAAGAAAAATGTAAACGTTTAATTACGGTTAATTTCAGTATAAGAAAAATTGCACGTGCATCGATAATTTTAATGAAAAATCTTGAGTAATTAATCCGTCTCGACTCTTGCTCTGAGCTCTGTACGGTCTGAATTCCGCAACGATGAATTTTTCGACCGATTTTTACCCTAATCATATTTCAGTTAAACGATGAAATAATTTTTAACGGTTCAATTTAATTGTGTTATATTGTTCAATCAATGCCAGTTTACACGCAATAACGCCTATCAGTAGTCGTCGTCGTCGATTGAACGAGACTGTATAACAATATTTCGTATTTCAGTGTCTTTGAACGATTAGAAAAAAAAATCGACTTTGAACATTCGATAAAAAAATTACAATCAACGTACACCAGTACTAACCCACAGGCCGTTTCGGTATTACCTATAATATTGCGTTTTGATGTACAAAATAGTTCCGTTGAAAAAATATATCGGCGCGCTTAAACCACGCGATAACAATGAAATAACGGAATGTTCAGCGAGTGTGAAAAATCGCGTTTAAAAACACGTTGAGAGCACTTTGATGGTTATTGTAAAACAACAATATTACTGTCCACTGATCTCGCGCGAAACGCACGCCGTTTTCGTCCACGCTGTTTGTTTTTTTTTTTTAGATTCGTTAGCTAGGAATGTATTGTTTGGTGTTGATGATGTTTTTTGCGTTTTTTGAAATTTCGATTATTTTTGGAGTTATGAGGAAAACGGCCGGATTTTCTTAATCACTCCGTTCGACTTGAAATTTATGTGTGTCGTGAAAAAGGGATTAACGAGTTTACTGCCGAAATTTCGATCGATTTCGATCATTTTTAAAGAAGTTGTGGAACTTTGACATTTTTTAATTTGTTATTTTACGGCAGTTGTCATTCCATAAAACCTCTAGTTTTTATGTTCGAGTCTGAAAACTTTAACGCGATCCAAACAAGATAGTTTTAAATATGTGGTTAAAAAATTTAGAAAATTGGTTCACACAATTTCGGTTTATAACCGATTTAACGTTGTTATTTGGTCGTTAAATTCGTCATTCCGGTCATGTATTTTGTTTGTGTTTTGTACACATCCATCTACTAGGTTTTTCTGATTATAACCGTCAAAATAAAGACCGGACCAAACTGAGACTTTCAAACATAACGCTAAAATAGGAAAGATTTGATAAAAGTTGTTATTGTTAAATTTGTTTTTGACGTATGCTAGACAACTCGTAAGCTCGCTCGGGATCGTATTTTCGAAGGAAACGATTTATTGTTGCTCTCAGGTATAGTAAAATAATGCGTTTAAACCACAACTTCTAAAACAAGTGACGCACCCAAATCGCAATCAAACTACCCACGCGACCCATAGTGATACCGGCTTTTTTTTGGGGGGGCGGGAGGAAATTTTGTAGATTCATAACGAGCTGGCAATAATAACGTCTTCTGAATACCGACCATGGAATGAAAAACATCAGAATCCGGTATAAATAAACCGAATAGAATATTATACGTCCACTTTGAATTTTCACGTTTATTGTTACACGTTTTAGCGTCCCGTTGTCGTAAATAATTATAAAATATCGTACGCGTAACGTAAACGGATGGGTTTTTTTTCCTCTAGCCCGCTCTCGTTTTTATTAGATTTAATATAAATAACGATTAAAATTTTACGCCTTGCCGTGTGCAGTGCGGAAAGCTCGGTCAGCCGCGTTCGAACGTAATTAAAATGGGACTTTAACGGCCCCCGGCGGGAAATCGGTACGGGCAATAAATCCGGACGCGCGTCGTCGTCCGATTTATGAATTCCGGAACGGTGCCGTGTGCCGCGTTTCCGGAATACCTTGGTTTGGTTGGACTTACCTACTGTAATAATTAAAATCAGAACGACAACGTGTAAGGTAGAAAAGAAAGGGAGGAAAAAAGAGAAAAAGAGTGAAATAAAAGGAATAAAAGAAAAGGTGTAAATTTGTAGTCGGGTGAGCTGGTGGGTGTGGCGATTCGACACTTCTTTGGGGCAAGCCAGTGTTTCTCGCGAGTTGTTGTTTGAACTTATTATTTGACATCCGAAAGCAATGAAAAAGCGTTCGAAAAAACGATTCTGATCGAGTACAGTTATGTCTTGTATACGTCGTGGAAAAAACTAAATTAAAAAGAAATATATATATGTACAATACAGCTACATATGTTCAACTATGCCTATGCTGCCTGAAATACGACATTTTTTGGTAGTCACTACGCCCAACAGCTCGACTTTAAATTCACTCCCATTCTTTCTTATTTTCATTCGTACTTTCCTTTGTTTTTTTTATGTAATACTACGTTTACTATGTTCTATAAGATACATAACATCTTACATGATATAGTATAAGATACTCTATAAGATATTTTCTATACATATCGCCATTTGTTTTCAATACATATACTTTTTTGTTTTTTTGTGAATAGACTTTTGATTTTAAGTCAAGATATTTAGGTTCACACCTTCCGCAACGTGTTTTTCTTATGTTCACTACAAACATGATTACGATAGAATAAATACGGATTGATTAGTTGATACAAATTGTTCTATAATACTTTTGGAGGTGACGTTTTCTTCTTTATCAAAATTACAAACGAATATCTGTATTCCGTGTTTGTACGTAAACCGGTGGACAAAATAATAAACACAGGTACATAAATATTTTTTTTTTTTTTTAAATACGAATCCATCTTTTTCAATCTTCTCAAACAACAGTTATGCATTTGGAATATCTGAAATGTCAACTGTATACATTACATACTCAGAAAAAGCCAGTTCTGCCGGTCTCGAGGGAAATTCCCAAACCAAACGATGTTGTTATTGCAGCACGAATCAAATTTTCACAAAATGTGAAAAAAAGAAAAATAATACTATTTCGTTATCATTTTACTGAAAAAAAAAAAAAAAAACATGTTTTATAACCTAATAAATTTAGTTTATATTTTTTCTTTATTATCGGTTTTCGAGTATACTGTACGTTAGTTAAAGCTGTTACGGTTTTGTTACAATCAACCGTTTTTATTGCATTTTACGATTTTTTTTTTGCCATAGCCATCTCCATTTAATCCAAACAGAGTGTCGGTAATATTAATCACATCCTATAACGGAACAAACAAGATGAGCTCACACACACACACTAACACACGGATTTCCATAAAATCCATGTACAACCCACTATAACCGCCCGATTCGGCTTGGCACAAAACGATAAAGCTGATTTCACTATTAATAATATTACGAGCAACAATTTGGTGGATATAATATGAACAATCTTCCAAATCCTCAGTCAAAATATCAACATGACGTAATGTTGAAATTACTATAGGATTATGACTTAACGAAATATCTATGTCATATTTTACAGGGTGTACTTCAACAATATTATATAATATCTATGTTGTTATGTACGAAGTGCTCGGTCCGAGGTGAGAATACGATCTTATAACTTAACAACAAGTACAGGTACCTATTTAATTTAAAAGATCTTTGAAAGTAGAGAATATTTCGATGTTGTCGGAATACCTAATTTTTAGTTAAGTGAGTACTGGTTTTCTTAAAACTTATAAATTCTTCTCAATCGGTCGTGTTAAAAGTGAAAACCTACATTTTGCTGCTCAACACAGTATAAGATGACGACATCATAATCAAATCAAAACATTCACACAAATTGGAAAATCTCGGAACGAATATATTACACAGACCGAAAAAGATACGTATTGACTGTAGGTACAATTAAAATCGCATGAAATTTTAACCGCGAGTGGCACCTTGTTTTTTCGAAAGATTTTTTTCAAAATCATTACATAATATTACTTAATTTCGAATCTCGTCTAATGCCTTCAGCTAATGCTCCATTCTAAACTAGCACGGAAATAATCTATTGAAGTTTAATGTTTACGAATGACCGAATAATGTTTACTGGTGGGTAAATGCCATTGATTTATTAATTTTAATCCCGGTCTACGGAATTTCGCAATTTATGAGGTAGAAGCGTTGGAGAAAATTAGGTATGTATGGGTCAGATTAGTTCGAATCTCCCCTGATCCATCCTAATCGTGCGATTATCGTGCACCTAGTTTTCTCGATTCGATTATTCATTATTAGACTGAAATCATTCTCTTAACTTCATCCAGTTTTATTGACACGTTATACGTACAAAAAATCAAAACATTAAGAAAAAAATTTTTAAATCGGGACGATATTCATTTTTGACAAAAAAAATTACAATAACTGGTTGAGTACTGAACACAGCTGTTATTGTGTTTTACCACGGTTGACACGGTGGGTTTTTTTCATACATTTTTTCTCTGTTTGAGTTTTTAACAACTTAAGGTTTCGTACATGTCAAAGATGATCAAAAGGCTATAGTAAGATAAAAAAAAAAGCTCACTACCTAACTGAAAAAATTCATTAGGTTCAACATGAATTATTTTAATATTGTGTTTATGTTTTTTTGTTATTAATAATTGTATTGTTTTTTAAAAAAAAAAACTGTTTCTAGTTGGGTTAGTAAACTTTTTAATTCCTATTATTTTGTTTTTAATGAAATGCAATCGAACTGTTTTTGACATAATTTTCAATCGAATCGATCAGATACATACAAACATTTATTAACTGTAATTTCAGTTCAAAAATTCAGTCCCATTTTGTATTCTAAAAAATATATTTCATGTTTGGGCAGTTTCGTAGGTATTGCAAAATACTTTCCTCAATATTCTATAAAACGTGTTAATTGTAATTTAATCGCCTACTCAAATTTAATTTCATTGTAAACGTTAGAAATTAATAAATAAAAAATTCGTAAAAGTAGTGGAAGCCAAATTGTATAACGACACGAACTACATCTGACCCTGTAATAGTTGGATGATATGACTACCGTCCAGTCTAAAACATATAAAACATTTGTATTTTGTAAATGATTTATTTTTAAGTGTAATTGTCTAGTCTAAAATTGAAACAAAGTAAGATTATTATTTAAAAATGTGTGAGCAACTTAAAACCAGTTAAATAAAATACCCGAATATTTTTGAAACAGCCTATGTATGAAATATTAATTTTACACGTGAAAAGTGCGTTTAATATTGTTCATGTGTTAGTGTATGTAAGTATATTGATGGGCCTTACCGCAAAAATCTGATTTTATTATCGATTTTATGTAAAAAAAAAGAAAATTTTTTTTTCATTTTTTTTTTTTTTTAATTCACGTGCTTTTAACGACCATTTTATGCCTGGCAGTGGTTTACTTAACCAAGTTAGTTCTGGTTTGTTTTTGAAAAAGTAATGTATAAAACTTTTTTACTTCTTTTTGAATAATATTAAATCAATCCTATGCGTTTTTCTTTAGAAACATTTTATTTTTCGTACACAATTTAAAAATGTCTACATATAACTTACTATTTTATTATTATATTTTATTTGATATATTTTGTTTGAAAAATAAAAAACAATAAATCAAGTTCCTCCGTTGTTTAACAACATCAAATTCGTAAATTGATTTTATTATAGCAAATAACGTATTTATAAATAACGATATTTGGTTGGTTTTTATTTACTTTTTCGAGTAAGAAAAAATATAATTTATATTGAAGGGTTCAGAAAACAAACCATCAATGATGCATAATTTATGACAAAAACCTTCGTTATTATTTGGTTTTTCAGTAATTATGTACTGTTTAATATTTCTAAAAGTTTATTATAATAGCATTCAGCATTGCAGTTATGAGAAAATCATTTCTGTAAAAATTATATTTTCATTCGTATCCGAGTAATAGTCCTCTCTCATGTTTATAATTTGTCTCCTGTTATGGTTGCTATTTAATGTCATTTAACGTGTCACTTAAACGTTGAGGATTCGGGCGGAAGTTTAACTTCACGAGTGGAATATCTTATTACGACTACGTCAGTATTATCATAAAAAAATAATTTAATACTGGTAAAACTACAACCGTAAAAACACTCGAACCGGAAATATAATAATATACTCCATGCGCATTGTCGGTTTGGGTTTTCGGAATGAATTTGAGAGCACAAAAAACGTATTATAACCATGGTTTGGTAACGTTTAAATTAGATGATGATATTTAGATTATGAATAAAACATTTGCCACGTTTTTCGGAATTTTCCATACCTATTTCAATAAAAAATTTAAATTATTGTTTTTTAATATTATTCAATGTTTTGGAATACTTCGAAATAATTAGTCATTTTCCCAAAATATTGTGACTTGAAGTGTATTTAACCCAGTCCATCCATATTTTGTTAAAACAGAACAACAACCAGTATTTGGAATAAGTAGATACTATAATAGTTTACAAACGCAATATACTCTAGTTATACTGTTGTAATACGTGCACCGAACATCGTGCTGTACGATAATTACAATAATTACTTTAATTATAACACATTAATGGATCGCTAATGTATTTGGTTGCCAATAACACTAATAATCATAATAAATGAACCGCGCACAAACAATAATTACTTTTATTTTTGTGTCTATTTTTTTCACACCGTTAACTAGTTTAAATTTTTAATCTCGAGTATAAAACAATAATATTTCAGTCTAATAAATAATGAGCCACACACAATCGGTGCTTAAAATAGTGTGAAGTAGCAAAGTACAGAACGTACAACACAATGTTTCGTATCTAATGGTGAAAAAAATGTTTTCTTTGTCTATTTTGTTCTAGGTACACGACGAGGAGTAAATGATATTCAAATGGAATATACTATTATATTGAGGCGTCCTTATGTTATTATTGTATGAAGAAAGAGTAAGAAAAGTAAAATGCTAAAAGGATAAAGGATACCCATAACTATGATGTATATTAAAAAGATAACATTTTCCTTAGAACTATTATAATTTATATCTGTGATTCAAGCGATTAACACGTTTGGAGTGATTTCTATGAACAAAAACGAGGTATCTTAGAAGTCGATAAAAATACGATTTAAGTTCTTCAGAGGGCGTACATTTATTTTGATATTACACTAGTACAAGCAATTTTTTTTATTAACTGAAAATTCTATTTTTAAGTATTTTGCTAGTCTCACGTAAAAACCATCGGAATTTTTATCCATATTTTCGACGAGCTTAAGATTAATTTTTTTTTTTTTTTCTAAAGACGCATTGATGACACGCATAAACTGCACGAGGGATCGTGCGATAAACGTACGTTGATCTTATAAGACATAGTGAAACTGATCTGCGTAAAACATTTTAGTGTACCGGACATTTCAAATGTGTTTCTATCGATAAAAAAAAAAAATGAAATTAAGTGTTTTTCGACAGTCAGACACAGTATGGAGAGATAAAAAGTAATAAACACAGTTTAGGATTACGCGAATACGAAAACCGACGTAAATAAGCGGATAAAAATTAATAAATATATTTAACAACACGACGCATGTCATTTCGTCGAAATATCATAACACAGTGATATTATATCGATGTTCAAACCGCTGGAATCGCCGTTACACACTCTTCGTTACGAGCGTAAACACGTTTACCCGTTTATAGCTGTTATTTAGTACACCGATTTTTCCGTTCGCACGAAACACGTATAACGCATTAGGATACTGTCCTGTTGTATGTTTATTACAACAACAACAACAACAACAATTTCAAACAATCTTATGGCGTAATAATAAAGTTCGGTATAGACACTTGGTACTATGGAACGGCCGACGTTGCTCGGGAATGCGTTTCAAGCATAATTATTATACACACGGAAAGAACGGTGGTAGGAGTGCAAATTCATCTTCAAATTTTCCCTCGGACGATGTTACATTACCGTAGCTAGATATAAAAACGTTTTCTACACGGATTTCCAACTCGATAACATTTTCACCTTAAGTCGACCGCGAACCTATTCTATAGAGTTTCGAGAAATATGTTGATAAAAAAAAAAAATTAATTTTTTATAATATACGTCATACAGCGTGTACTAACCACGAAAACGTTTAGACGGTGAACTTCTCCGTAAAAATACTTATCCTCTTTTGTACACAATAATACGACAGCGACGTATAACACGTACGTCAAACACTTCACGCGTCGAATTATAAAACACGTCACACTGTTATACTTGTATGTTCGTGTAAGATAGTTATTATTATTTATACGTTTCGTGCTGTATCTTGTCGTATTCACGAGATGTTTTTACTTCGCAATTCATCTTTGTTTTCCGCACACAGATCGTTATCAAGAGCACGTAGAAATCAGCAAACTACTTGCAAAGTCCTCCACGTACAAAATCGATGGCTGATTTTGAGATTGGCAAAAAAAAAATGATAAATAATAACGTATTTACCATACGAGAATGAAAATAATTGATAGAACAACGCCGATCAACCACTACAACAAATACGAAACGACGAATATTAATTTTAAACACATACGATTGTTTCAATTCGACATAGGTCACATATTGTTGTACGAAATATTTTAAGCGTGGAAACGAATTTGTAATTTTTGTACCGATCGTATTTGGTCGATGGTTGTTTTTAAGACAAAATATAAATTATTATACGTTCTGGTAAAAGCAGGCGAACAATAACAGAACAATATTATTTACTTGGCTTCATTTGGGACACTACAATATACGATTGTTTATAAAATCGTTTAGAATGCAACAACACGATGTAGAATAAAACGACAGTTTATTTATGTTAGTATTTTTACTTTATTTATCTACAGTATTACTTGTAGTTTTCACAAGACGAGAATTTCTAATTGTTTTCTATTACTGATGTACATAACCGATGTTTGAATCGACGGATCTTTTATTTTGCTTTAATTTTCGCTACCCACGACGCATTTCCGGCGAAAACTTATTTACTTTTATTTTTTTTTTTTTTTAGTTCCGTATGTTTTTGTCTCGGAAACAATTTCGTCCGGGTCCATTTTCGAAGAACGTCCGTTTCCAAGGTTCTTGAATAACGTTTTCATGTTTGTATTTTGTCTGCAGTACAGTTATTAAGAAGGATTTTTATTTTTTTTTTTTATTTGTCCGTCGTTGGATTTTTATCCTTACCATTTCGTCTGGTGCGTTCGTCAGCTATTTTTCTGTTTCTTTTCCTTTTTTTTTCTATATATCTATATAACGCGTACTCGTATATAAACACGCCAAGCAATAGAAATGTAAATTTAAAACGAAACGATGGACAAATTCACTACGGGATCCAAAAAAGTTGTGCGACTTAACCGGGATTTTGTTACTGTACGCTGATTGCCTTTTTGACATTTTTTTTTTTTTTTTTTACTTTTCTAACATTGGTCTGTGTTAATTCAACAGTGATGAATTCGATTTTCGGATTTTCAGAAAACATTGGGAATTTAAAACGATAATACTAACATGGTTCTACAATTTAATATTACTCAACACCACCGTTGAGTAATATTAAATTGGTGACTTGCGGAACTGTGGAACGTTTTTTTTTTTGCCACCGAATCGTACAACGTTCATACAGAAAGTAATTAAGTGACTTAAAAAAAAATGTGTAAAGTGAGACTAAAATAGAGACAAACCAAAGATCAAATGTTTAGAACGTGTACGTATTATAATATATTAGGCACATTAGATTTACCAACTAATAATATTCAAACGTTGTGAAGGCTGTTTCTTTGCGTCTTCCGTACGATTTTAAATTTAATATATATTGAATTTAATATAAAAACTATAAAATAATACAACAATCAAGTATTTTGTATTAAATGCAAAATATAATACATGTTTTTACATAATTTGTATCGGAAAAACCTTTAGAGTTATATTATCTGAGTTTATTTAAATATAAGCTGTTTAAACAGAAACTTTTAATACTGTATGTAGTAAACCAGGTATTAAAATAACAGAATTTAAGAAGATTTATGTATAATATAAAATTAAAACAAAACTAATTTAAACAATTTTACTTCAATGAAAACAACTAATACCTATAGTAGTTTATACGGACGTGTTATGTTTTGTAAACACTCAAATCACGTATACATAGAATAATACACTTGTTTAGTTATCGATATAGGTATTATAGGTTGTATAAATACGGACATTATTTTGGCTCATCGTCCATTAAAGTCACGTAATTTGAGTTGAACGTCGTCGTTTATATTTTTTTTTTTGCAAGTAAAGAGGAATTTTTACGTTCAAAAGGTTTAGATTTGTAAAAAAAAAACATGTATTTTACCGCGTATTCAAAAATTTTATGAACATTTCAAGTCATTTTATGATTTTTATTTTGGAAATAATGATCAAATCAATTGTGTGAGAAAACCGCTTGCCGTTAATTTTTTCTGAGTTATTGCCTTTAGGTTCGTATTGTGGCTGTATAACTTTTGAAATTTTGAAAATTTCGGAAACAAGCATCCAATTGTGTGAACAACAATAGAGCAAAAATTTGGGTATGGTTATTGAAAATAATATTTCAAATGAAGTTATCGTGGTTCCATGGCGACAAAATGAAAACCAATACATTTACCGAGTGTTTATTTTTGTACTTTACCTAAAACAATTTTGTATGGATAAAAGTATTTTGAATCGTATTTTCGTCGGGAAAACGAATAACCTACAATCTAACGACGCGTGAACGTTTTTTTAAAAAATAGTTCTAATGATTCTACGTGAACCTTACGATACTATATAGAACATTATTGTACATTTTTTTTTTTGTTCCGAGACGCGAGACCGTGCAGTTTCAAAAAAACTTGTAATAATATACCACGAACTATAATATATAAAGTATAAATATTTATAATTTTCAACTGCAAATGACGTCATAATCGATAATATATTACGTATATTATTCGACCAAAGAAACCTTGGCGTATTTCAGTCGTTGTGGTTTTCTCAGTTCTTTGTCGAATTTAACCTCTTGAAAATCAGCATACCACGATAATTTTGCACAACGCTTAGATACAACAATATGAACTTTATCGTTTTACAATTGACACTGATAAGCACTGAAAACACGCTATGTTTACCAGCTACCGCGCTTTACGAAAGATTGGCGACACCGAATTTCGAGTGCGTTACGCATAAATATTTCATTATAATGACAAAAAATGTTTAAAGGTGATACGGTTTTCGAAAAAATTTCAATTTTCGAATCCGTAAAACGTTGTTTCCACGTGTCAAAAAATTATCGTCGTGGTATTATTCTGTCACTACAATACGTATTTTATCGTTTTATAACTTTCTGCACGCGCTCTATAAACGTTTCACCGATTGCGTTTATGGTATTATACGTCCTTGATGAATTTTTTATGATACGTATTACTGTTGTTCTAGCGAGAACCGCGAACAGCTTAATACCACTTGATATACGTCTTGAGTTCCGGATCTTGTCTAATTATTGTTCTTATATGTTCCGTATACAGCCTGAACAAAATAATTTATAATATTACGTGCAAGACGTTTGCGTGATGCTTGTGTGCGGAGCGAGGTGTACGAAAAAACACTAATCTAAAAATAGACCGTGCATCAATTTAATGAACAGATGGTCGAGTACGAAAATTCACGGCACTTTATCTCAATTATGTTTGTGTTTTAATAAAACAAAGTTCGGTGCGAAGTAAAAACAGAAGAAAAAAGATCAACGTTATTTCAATAAACGAATTTCTGATTTGTTTATACCACGATACGCGTGTTATAATCCGTTACAAAGATGTTTAAAAGTATCAACACCATAAAACTACGTTTATACGTTTTCAAACTGACGTAATCCTGGTGGAATTGTTTGAAAAAAATTTAAACAACTCGTCAAAAAAAAAACAAAAATACGCTTAATTTTAACAACGATATCAAAATAGTGCGTTATTTATTACATCACAGCTAGTGTCGTAGACCAGAAATCATGCACTTACATAATGATTATTATATTATTTATGAACCAATTTCTTCCATCGCGTTTTAGTGCGTCTTGCGCATACACATTCTGTGTGGACCAAATTAATACTATACAAGTATGCTGGTGCGTTTTCTGTTCAATCTACGCATTTAATCAGTCATTCACAGCGCACAAATAATTGATAATAACGTACAAATAAAATCATTATTGTCACTACAATTACTGGATGTACCAGCACCAATAATCAATTCACGAGCAGATATCATTTTTACCTTTAATCTACACGAAGCACTCATAAAATCGGTCTAAAATTGTTCGAATTTGCACGAATCGTCCTTTTATTCCTGCATCATCCATAATTGACCTTACCAACACCGTCATAACATTCCAATCATAACATTTTAAGTACCAGCTACACGTGTTTTTTTCTTTTTTTGTAGATGGTAAAAAATCAATCTACTTAAGTATTTGCGTATTTCGATAACGATATGCATAACCATATTGTCAGTACACAGAAGCGAAACAAACTGTTTTGTGTACCGAGAATAATAATATACACTTAAGTAAAGTTCTCTTTTCGCGGCCGTCTAATTTTCTTAATAATAATGTTCCACGTCACACACTCGATCATAAGTTTTTTCTGATACAAAATATTCATATACGTACAGCGTGGTGATACGCAAAACATGCGAGTAAAGGTTTGTTTTTCCAATAGTTTTCACAGCCATAAAACGAATGATAACCAATATTGATAATTGATCGTAAACGAATTATCGTGTAAGATTTAAAAAAAAAAAATCAACATAAATATTGAAATCGCCTCAACTCCTGCAGACGCTTGTCACGAGTTCTTCGTAAGAAATATCTTTTATTTGTTAAAAAAATTAAATTACAATTTTTCTACCGCGGAATTCGTTTATTAATTCGACCGATTAGGCGATATCAACGCGTTATCCGTATTTGGACTTAAAATGAGCAAATGTGTTACCCTCATCACATAAACATATCTATAACATTTGAATTTCTTCGTGTAGACGTACAAATAAAAAACAAAATGAATAAACACCACTGTACTGTAATCAAGTTGTGTCGTAACAACGATTGTCAAATTATGTTTCGTCTTATTGTATAACTTAAAAGGATAACAGTTTCGTGCACGTTTTGAAACGGCGCGTACAACAATAAAACAACATTGTACGCGAATATTGTACTTAAAACCGAATGCTATAAAAATATTCAACACTTTGACTATTACGGTTATTATTGGTACTTACGGTATGAGAATTATTAGCGACCGACCAGTGGTATCGTACTCGTATTGTACCGTGACGACTACAGAATGTATTATAGTGTTTTATTGGAAATCCATAAACACGGCGTCTTTTATACTGTTTGGTCGTGTGTGTCCACGTGTGGTGCAAACACGCGGTGTAATAATGGCGTTTTTGAGGTCGTGCTGGGATCAAAATCGTTTTCCCGGGAAGTCGGTGGGACGCGGGAGATGAACAACAGTTTTCGCTAACCCCAGCAGTACGCCAGCGATTCGCATAAACGTGCACTCAAATAATTATTAAAGCGGTTTAAGGGGGTCTCGCACTTTATATTTACATATTATTATTAGTATTAGCTCTCTACCGACTCTTTTTTTTTTTTTGAATACAAAGTATAAAATTACATCACACAGCGTAACTTACCGGATCACGATGAAATAAAACTAAGATTGGTAAATGAATAGCGAATAAACGGTCAAGGGGAGTTAAGAACAAACCGAGGAGTGGAAGAACTATACGGCGAAACCAATATGATTGGAGTCCTCGTATAAGAGCAGTATGGGGCTAGGAACGGACTGGACACGTATGGAGGCCATTTTGGGTTGGCGCTACAAGACTGCCAAGAGGATGGACGAGGCAGCGGTGAAAAGACAGAATCACGAAAGATGCGTCGAGGTTGGGCGAGTGAACAACGGAGAACTAGTTGAAGATAGAGACGTAAAAGCCAATAAAGAAAGAAGAGTAAGTAACTTACGGACCGCGCAAGAAAAAAACAATGTATCATAGGCGTATATCATGTTGGAAGGTTTTCTGGAATCGTGGGTACTCTCCGAACCCTTCGATATGTATTTTACTTCAAAAACTAGGTAGAACACTAACTTCATGCTGACCATGCAGAATTTCCAAAATAATTGACTTACAAGTTGCTGGAAAATTATGAGGAATCGTATGGCGTGTCTCTTGTGCAATGTTTCGGGCCAATGTTCTCAAACTTTTTAAATTAAGAAGGCGAACCGGCAAATAATAATGTACGGACAGAAAGTTCTTGAGAACTCGCGGTCTGCCACGATTTTGATAAACTTTGCCGTGTACCACGTAATTTACGCGGTACAATCAACTATAAATGTACAGAAACCTTCAGTGCTCGAAACGTATTGCTACGAAATCTATAATACGTGTTACTACAAAACTCTTATTTGTTTGATGGCAAGGTGAATTAAATTTTTTCTCGAACAAATTATCTCATAATAACCAGCGCGGATTCCAAAAGCGTTATGAAAATGGTATCGTGTGCATTAGGTAAGTACACAATTGAAATTAATTATTTTGAATTATGATTATAATTGTCTCCTCCACTTTGTCTTTCGCTCTGTAAGAGTTATAAACCGTTGTTTGTAATTATCATTTTTGAAACAAACATTTTATGTCACACGTCACGATGATAAGATAAAAACCGACGTATTGTATATGCAATAACGTTTTACGCTATGTTCATAAAAAAGAAAGGAATATAAAAAAATACGATTAATTCCCGTTATCTTCTGTAACATAATGTAATATTGACAAATGAAAGGCGAACCTATACCTAGTGAAAAACTTAAATCTCAGTTTAAATGTTTTAAAATCATTTTGTTTATTCATCACGACTTCATCTAGTTAAATTGTTGGTAGTATAAAAGACAAAACCGTGCATATTTATTGGGACATCTACTACATAATGTAGTATGACAAGTTGTTTGGCTGCACTTTTTACAATCGTTGTCGTTGCAAAATGGAGTAGATAGATTCAAATTGAAAAAACCTAGTTTTTATCACTAGGGATCCACGATGCCCACACAAAATATCCCAGTAACGACGTACGTACTAAGATTTTACAAACGACTAGTTATACCTATTTGTAGAATCTTTAGCGTTTTCGCACACATTATTTTTACCATTTATTATAACAACTTTCATATTCTGATTAATTCATAAGAAACTGTGTTTTGTTTATTTTTAAAGTTCCCTTAAAAATTAAAGCAGAGACAAATTCGAAATTTTCATCTTTGAGTGACTAGGTTTTCGCGAATACAAAAGGTAGTTCTCCAATTTTTACGTTGAATACCACAAAAGAGTTGTAATTTCGGTTTCAAATTATACTTTGTTTGAAATTTTTTTTTTCCGCTGTAAACACTTTGACGGCCACGTGGAAAAATGTCATGGCGCAAAATATTTATACCTCGTATAACTACAAAACGTAGTGAACACTGCATAAAGAAAAGGAAGGAAGGAAAAAAAAGAGTATTTGAAGCCCGTGAGAAATTGTTCAGCCTATAAAAAAAAGTCGTATTTCGGAGGATTCAATTTTAGTTTTTTTACCGTAATCTCACGTTGACGATGTTCTGCCGTTAAACTCCGGGCGGCCGTGTATCGCTTATGGGGGGAGGGCAAATAATTACGGGGAACGTGTTTTTTACGCATCGATTTAGATACATTTTTTGACATCTAAAGTAAAGGTCGAGCCGAAACTTTTACACGATACTAATAACTTGTTTTTTACCGGTACGTATAACACCACGCTGGACGGCCGAGCTCATCCAAACAGAGAACCGTACTTTCCAAGGCGATGGTTGATGTTTTCAGATGCGTTCCATCCACGACATCCACAAACCGCGGTCGCTACCCCGTCAAACTACCCGCGCCATCCAGACTTTTTTCAGCTTTCTTTTTTCTTCTCGCGCGCGTTCGTGAAATTTTCGCCCGAAATCTCGGCCCGTTGTGCGCGCACGTGTTTTTTAACGATGATCGAGACGAACGTCACTTTGAAGCGTCACTCTGCTCGCGGCGCAAAACAGGCGAAATCGGCTTGCGGCGGCTGAACAGCGTTATCGAGAGAGGAAAGCAAAAACCCCCTTTACACGTTATTATTATTATTGTTATAATGACGATTACACAGTATCGTATCATGAAATACAGCCGAGGGGCTTCACCGCGTTAGCACCGCGCGTATCTTCGGGCCTCTTTGACGACGACGTCGTATAGTCTGTCGTACGAGATTATTATTGTTGTGGCGCCGCGCCGGCGGGGGAGCCTAAAACACAACAATAATAATAACGACGCCGCAATCCGCAATTTCGCGCGCATTATACGCGGTGTGTGCGGTTTCGAAACGAAATCGGGGTTCTCGAGGTTGTCGTCGACAGTGTCGCGCTCGGAACCACGACAACAACAATCTTGTTTTAGGTTTTATTAAAGGGACGTAAAAACCGTAGAGGTCAACAACTGCGGCGAAAACAACGAGTTCAAAAACACGTAAACAGTGGCGGGGTTTTTTTTTTTTATCCAACGCCCTAATACAAGATGACATCACGTTGTTGTGTTCGGCGCCATCACAATGAATGTAAAAATTCTTTTTTCCACCGTATTCCACCTCACGTCCCGCGCTGCCTGTACTTTTCGCACTCTTTTCCACCGCACAAACTTCACACGACGTCCCGATGGTCTACGTCGAAATCGGACGGATGACGGTGTTACACCCTGTATATAGTGTATATATTATCCGCGAGGGTGAAGCGGCATTACGCTCGCTCCACAGCCGAATTCAAATCTGGGGGCTGACGCAATTAAAATTTCCGCCACGTTATAATATAGTCGCCCGGACGAGAGAGAGAGCTATCGCTACCTACCGCCGTCGTCGCGATAAAACCGGCGCAGACGTACAACGACGTTTTAGTTCTCGCTGTTTTGCGCGTTGGAACCGTAAGAGAAATAAAATAAGCATTTTTTTTTTCACCCGGTATCGCTTTGTGCTGACGTGACTCGCTGCGTAGTCTCGATTCACGTAAAATACGCGTACGTCTCTTGTACAACGTTATTCACCGAAAAGTTTTCGAATTTATTTCGTCGAAAATTCCCGTGTTTCGATCGTCGTGCACGCTTCGGACGCCATCGTAATAATAAACCGTTTCTCTTCCCGATGCGATCCGTCTTACTCGTGGTGTTTTCGAACGAGCGTCGTTCGATCGATAAATTTTTGAAAAAAATTTCACCGTTATCGCCCGTACTTGATTTTCAACGGTCATTAGTGTTACGTAATATTCTGAGCTCAATGACCGTTTGTATATAAGTTTAATAAGTAGCTATTATGTATGAAAAAACATAAATATCGAATCATTCCAGCACAAAATTTTTGGACTTTTATAGTTTTCTCACAAATTCTTGTTCGCGTTGAAACAGTACACGATATACCAGGTCAACCTATAATTGTTTTTGTTTAACATCGCGGTTGGAACAATAATTTCAAAATTCCGTTGAATTACAATCGATGCGCCGCAGACACACGTTTTCATTCTTTCTCTCACTTTTTTTTTTTCTTTATACGCCGTATATCCGCGGTACGGCGGAAACGATGGCGGAAAAAGTGCCACTTCGGCGAATTTCATTTGGAATATCACGCGCAATACCTGTTTTATTATTTACCGACGGCTTACATTTTGATAAAAAATAATAATAATACGAAAAAGTAGTGTACAGAACAGACATTGCTTTTCTCGGAGCAGAACTAGGTACACGGAAGTCATCGAGCGCGGTTCAAAGCAAAATGATTCTAGCGCGAGGGATTATCCGCGGTAAAAAAATAATTTTGACAGGCTTTACGCGAAGATAAAAGCCAAATTACGCGTAGGCATAATGTGAAACGATATTTGTGTTTAAAACGCAAGAGTTTCTCTTATTATTTTATTCGGTAATTGGACGGCATTTTGTTTAAAACGTTAGACGTTGTTTTTGCTATCGAAAAATTCATATTTCTCGCAAGTTTTAAACATCCGTTGGAAACCGTGACGCTAACTGGCGAAAAGAAAGCCTTACAATGTTATTTGTCGATTCTCGCGGTTATTTATTTTACAAAACAGCTTTTACTATCCTTAAAACATAAACATGACGTGTACTTGTTGGCAAAAAATTTCAATAATTAACGTCCCGCACAATTTTCCCATCCGGATCGAATTCGCGATATTTATACGCTTACGTTATCGGACAAAGTAAAATCGACCGATATTAATTTCTGAAATTTTCGAACCGATCATTGGTGACTTTTGATTTTTTTAATGAATATCATATTTTTGGTGCACCGGGTTCGCTTAGAACGATACTCTGTGGTTGGTAATAACCGGGATTTTTGGTACTTAAAAACATGATTATAAGAGTTAAAATATGCACATACAAACCGTAAATTATGCATGAAAAAATAAAAAATAAGCATTTTCAAATACTTTTTATTCATGAATGTGTAGGCATAACATTTGAATTTTAAAATTAAACAAAAAGTAAATAAATACCTACTCTAAATGATGAACAAAATTTTTTTTTTTTGTAATTCGCCCAGTAACAGTTACTGTTGGATTAAAAACCTTCGTAAATTTTCTTTTAAACAATTATAAACAATATGCAGAAAAATGCTCCAAATTTTAAAAATATGCACTCAAAACCTCTGAAATATGCTAAAATAATACGCACATTCAAATTTCAACGCCATAACATCGAGCAATGAGTTTATTCGGCGTACTGCTATTTTTTTTTTTTTGCTAATTATAAAAAAAAAAAAAACGTTAATATAAAATGTTTTCGGCCACGGTTTTTTGAAAATGGGAATTTATAACGATCGCGGACAACGCCGACGAGTTCAAAACGTAATTTTTTTTTTTTTATTATTGAATAAATTTAAGCTGTATAGTAATTTAAAACGCGTATCAAAATTGATTTACCCCTAGATCCTCGTGATGTGGTAAACGAGTCATGTTATACTATTATAATATTTCAATTTGAAACATTCATAAAAAATAACGATGCATACACATAGTTACTATTCATAAACAAAATAAAGACTTAAAATTTAAAAAGGTCGCTAAACGCCACCATTCGACAGTAGAATTTTTGTTTATTAAATAGATTTTTTTTAATTATACATTCCAAAAAAAATTTTTTTTTTTAGAAAAATTGGCTCTGCGTTTAAATAGGTCGGACCTAAATGCATCCAGGAAAAGTATCCCTATTTTTTTTTTTTGTACAATGAACATCATAATTTTGACTCTACTTTCACGTTTATAAAAAAAAAAAATTGATTTTTTCAAAAACACTTTATACATTAATGTTGCGAACGTATCACACAATCTTATAATTGGCAAGGTGTTTATAGTCGAAAACTGATAGACGCCTGTACTAAATCCTTTTTGTTTATACAGCTTGATTTCGCTGTACTACACATCGTAAGACGTCGCAAAATTTTTTTAATCCGCGTATTTTGAAAAATAACAGATAACGTTAAACACGATGATTCTTAAATGTATATTTTACATTTATATTTATATTTTTATATATTATTATATTTTTATATATTTTTATATATTTTTATTATTTATATTTTAACACACACACGCGAAAACAATGCAGTTTTCGGGTACGTTCCAAACACGATGATCAAAATAATAATGATAATAAATAATAGCCGTGTTGTGTATAGCACGAGCGGGGACGGTCGAACCCAATTAAGAGCGAGTTTACGATCTCGTAAAATCGCAATAAAACGGCTCTTCGAGTTTTGGCGCGCGCGTTCCCGGGGACTTCTTCGAAAATCACCGTCGATTTCAGTACGGTCGCAAAATAACACACCGCCGTCGTATCGTCGGGAAATATTCGACTGCTGCTGCGATAAAATAACGATTTATATATTTACGACCGATGCTGCACGGCGAACTGTATTATCAAAAACAAAAAAATAAACAGTTTTCACCGCCCGGGTCCGCCCGTCAATTTGTCGCGGGCGGTATGTGTCCGCTTCTGTTTTTCCCGCCGTATAAATAATATACGTTTTTTTATTGAACTCAAAATAATATACACAGCGACAGCTCGCGATATTATCCGAAAGTTTTACGACGGATCGTATAACTCCGCATACGTTTATACTGTAACACGGTACGTTCTCCCTGCATCGTGATTGAATTTCGACGTTTTGCTTTTGAGAGCATACGCGCTACGTACGTACGTGTAGAATCGTACTTAAAAATGTATTTTTGCAGACACGTCGCGACGCGAACGGTTCGTCGAAACGGCGAAATAGCTTCCTTCGTACGAGATCACCTGTATCAGTTCGTTTCCCCTAACCCACCTTTTTTTCATATATGATGGCATGAGAAATCAGTGTATAGAGACGGAAACCCGGGCGACGAAACATTTATCGAACGAATCAAGAAATATGTCCGAAAGCTATAGTAGAATACTAAAATAAATTTACCACCGTATAGGATAGACAAGAAGAGTTTCCAAATGGTTGAAAAAAAAAAAAACCAAGTTTGAAATGTGTTTGCGATCATCGAGATAATGCGATCTCGTGAGCGAACAAACAGTCTAGGATGGATACAAAACACCTAGTACTTACGTAACGTTTGAAAAAAAAATAATAAAAGTTTCACGTTGGAACACATCAAGTTCGTGTATGGAAATATAAAAGCTGGCAACTCGACTGACGCGTATTTTTTTTTTTTTGATCTTCGATTCCCTACCAATAAGATCCCATTTTGGGTCTCAGTAAAAACTATTTCACGGCCCAAATAACGGTCTCTGGCACAGTTGCGTATGAACTATTTTGAGGTTCAAAACAAGGATCTCGTTCCGTTTTTTTCCAGACCAAACAAATCGTTTCTCTGATTTTGAATCAATTTTGAATTTTCTATGAAAATTTTAAAATTTGGGGAGCACCCAAATAGAGAGTATGAAGGCGGTCGAGTTGCTGGAAACGCATAATCTACCGACGGTTGGTTACTGGTGAGTGTTGTTTATCGCGATTCCTGCAGGAACAATTCGTTGAATTTTATGAGAAAAACATTGATCTGAGTTTGAAATTGAAAAATGAAACACTGTACTCGGGGTTCCAAAAGAACATTACCAGTTTCTGTGCATTCGAACTGACGGCCTTGGTTATAGTTTTGCAGTTCAGTTTTTCCTATCCGTCATAGACGTCACCCAAGGGAAAATTATTGAAATTTAAAATAGCAAGCAGACGCCGTTATGGCGTAAAGGTTGAGTCGGGTCGGTTATTCTGTTTTCGAGCGGAGTATTTGTACTGCGTTTCAGATAGTTTTGGTCGTCAGAAAAACTTCGAGTTAAATAAAATTCTTCTTTTGTCGCTCCGAAATTCGTTGAATTATTCACGATGTGTTTAAAAAACTGTCACAATAACAGGTAGATGAACACTGTGAAATAGCGTGGAATGACGCAGTGGAAAACGTTGAAATTTTAAAAAAACGCAATAGCTTTACAAATCATACTATTCAAATTTTTACACTATTGAAAATAAATTGTTTAGAATTTATTACAGAATTGAAGCTCACATTCAAAAGTTTTATTTCTAATAATTTCCAGACATAAACTACTCGAGTAAATTGTATTAAACAAGTATATTATTTGTAACTATACGGTAATTCGTATGAAGTAGACGACTAGCATACATCTTTAAGCGCGTTCAATTCAAATAATCCAGTAAAGCACTACAACCTGTTGTAAAAAAACATTATCCGGACAAATTTATTTTTGCTTTTTAAAAAATGAACAGTGATTCTGTAATCAAACGAAATTCGTCATTCCGGACGGCCGTGTATTTCTTATGGGGGATCAAATAATCACGGAAAACGTGTTTTTTACACGTCGATTTAGATTTTTTTTGTTTATAACATCCAAAATAATAATCGGACCAAGCCGAAACTTTTACACAACACTAAAACAGAAAAGATAAAGATTTGATAAAAGTTTTTATTGTTTAAGTAATGTTTTTACCACGACGTATACTGGACAACTGAGTTCGCTCAGAATCGTATTTTCGAAGGCAACGATTAATCGTTGCTTTCGGAAATTAAATAACGCGTTTAAACCACAACTTCTAAACTAGTGATCCACCCAAAGCGTAGTCGCTACCCCGTCAAACTACCCACGCGACCTAGACTGATCCCGGCTTTTTTAATTTTACAAACAGCTTAAATTGAAATTGATCCATACATATATGTCCAACTTTTCGGTACGCAAGAACGGCAATAGTACGGATCTAATGGCTCACTGACGTTCAAGGATCTTCGTCGCACTGGATTTCATGATGCAAATGTAGTTCCATTAATTAATAGGGTAATGTTTATCCAATTTTCGTTCTGGAAACGGTTCTGAACTCGTTACAATGTCTATTATGTTTTTACAAGATACGTTTGAAAATGTTTTTTTAAAAAAAACCAAAAAATTATCGAAATAATGAAATTACGACGATTTTTTATTATGAAAATTTAATTGTATGCAAGGACATGTTGTAACAACACTGTTTAGGTTCTTATCAAACGATGTTTTTAAAAATAAAATGTATCGGCATAAAATATATTCGTACTATTTAAATAATATTTAAGTGCCGCCCCCAAGTATCTAATACGTGACGTTTCATGATGTAATAATACGAGTTTAAAGAACCGAGGACGAAAATTGGAAAAGTACAAAATTAGTTGTATCTGAGAATCCACAAAATTCTTAAGGAAAAACACGAATGCTGGAATATCATGAAGGCCACAGATTTTCGTTCGTTTACAAGTGTTCCACGATAGAGCATACTCTCGTTTTTTGGTTTACATTTACGCCAACAGTGTTATGATTTTATTGCACGACGGCACGGGAATACTTGAGACACGTGTCATATTAACCATCGTTCCATTGTTATTGTGATGAATTTTTTTTTGTCATTAGTCGTCATAATACAAACCGTACAAACTCATAACGTGTTAAC
Source organism: Hormaphis cornu (assembly GCA_017140985.1). Classification (NCBI taxonomy): domain Eukaryota; kingdom Metazoa; phylum Arthropoda; class Insecta; order Hemiptera; family Hormaphididae; genus Hormaphis; species Hormaphis cornu. Next base: position 17,009,114 of record CM029362.1, read on the forward strand.
TTGTAGATGCCGACGGTTATTGTTATAAAATACGTTTGTGTGAACGCATTATTTTGTAAAATGTGTAATGTACAATAAAATTAGTATGGATGACGCAGAAGATTACTGCCGAACGGACGACGTGTTTCGCGTGTTGGTTTTGAACGCAAAGAAGTCTGGCCGATCTTTTTTTTATCTTTCTTTTTTTGATGGCGTGTGGAAAATTTGATACGAGCAATAACCATTGTATTGTTGACACGATTACGAATATAACATAAAAAAATATAGAATTTTCATTCGACGTAACCAAACTGGATATTTTCATGATTACTTTAGCCAACTTAAAATTTAGTTGATTTTTTTATTTTAGATTCTGAGCGCAGCGAATAATGTACTGTTTTTACAATGATGTTTTTTCTTCTGTACTCAACTTTAGGGTAAATAAAAACGTTTCGATTTTCATTGTCAGTAACTTTTCTGATAGGACTCTGATGGTACTCTGAGGGGTGTCGACAAATTCGAAAGGTTAATGTTGCGAAAAGTTACAGTAAAAAAAACTAAGCGAAAATTAAGGAAAACCGTTAAAAATTACGGCTAACGTGGTCTAATCGATGTAGTCGTTTGGCCGTTACTTCCAAAATAATAATCGAAACTAGCTAAAACTATAACGCACTGTTAAATTAGGTAAGACACGGGTTATGATACGAGGATGTTGAATTAAGAATTCGGAGTGTATAATAAAATCGCCAAAACAAGTACAACATATCATTTACTCACTCACCTATTTTAACGATTACCTCTTGAAAATGTAAATATTTTCTTGAGAGAATGACGTTGAATAATATGTTATGAGCATTTACAATGTTGTTAATTTGAGATTATTGTAGTTCTTTTTAATGAGACCGACCTCAAGTGGCCACATCAAATTACGAATTAAACTTGAAAAACATTGAACTTTATAAATTGGATGCGCTGGTGCACAGTTAGTAGTTACCGACGTTAAATATTTCGATCTACGAGTCTCAATAAAACATTTCGCGAGATAGTAAATAAATTATGTCATATAGGACGAGTCTAGTATCAGACGACAATAAGATTAGTACAAAAGTACTCGTATTTTACGGTTGTAAAACAGTAAACAATCATTTCTTATAAAATTACTGATAATTTACTACAGTGACTTGTGTACCTTTTGAGTTGACCTGAAGAGTACAGAAGTGTTAATGTCACACTTTACATTGTATTGTACGTTCGTACTTTTATTTTGAACGTTTGAACGGACACTTGAAGATAGCGTATTGTATTCGGAAAATAAAGTTTTCAGATTGGTCGATTGATAGAATATTGAAGTAAATAATAGGCTTGATAGAGTATGAAACGATTAAACGTCGCGCTGCCAATTATCGTACTCAGTTACTTATTTTCTCAAAGGTCTTTAGAGAATTTTTCGTAAAGTAGGTGACGAAATCATTCAACTGGAAATAACTGGTACTAATTTTCGAAATTTTTCAACACAGCGATATTGAGAAACCGTATTGTTAAAAAAAAAAAACAAATCATATTAGCACGTTTACAACTATCGTATCTGTTTACGCGTTTCAATCTCAAAGTTTTGCGTCTGGCGTGCGTTGACGGACACGCTGCCTGGCGCAGTAAACACCTACTCGCATATTTTGCGGAAAAAACCGACATTTTTTCTATTCGTGAGAAATATAGTACGTTCCGTTTTGAATTCGTTAGTTTTTAAAATCATCATTTTTTTTTCAATTTCCACTCTTCCGCGAGATCGAAATGTACTGTCGCAACGTGTCGAGTGGTATTTTGAAAGAAAAAATGTTCTTACCTTCTTACATGGCGGCCGGCCCCGAGTCGATCAGGCTGACGTCGCGGCGAGTGGACGGTGTTGTGTTTACAGCAATATCCAACTACGGTTACGGACGCGACTCGGTTCGAGTTTCGTGAGCTGCGGACAGCGACCGACGCGCGACGGACGAACGCGACGTGTGCGGCGGACTGCTGCCCCGAGAGGCCGCGTACAGAGACGGAGGCCGACGAGAAACGACGACCGACGCGCCGCCGTTCATCAAACAGGTGAGTCTGGCGGCGGCGGCCTGCATGTAAATTATATTATCTTTTGCATTTCAGCGTTTTCATGCTGAAATGCGAAAGAATATTTGAATTAATAATGAAATTATTTAGACTTTTCATCGTCGTGAAAAATATTTCAGAAACGAAAATTTTCACGCAGTTCTGTGCGTTCAAGGCTGAGCGAGTCAATGACTTTTTTTAACCCGTCCACAGTCACATTGGAAAGAACAAAAAACGAATGCAAAGTTTTAAAAAACTTGTTCGTTTACAAATAAAAATTGTGATACGACTCGAATTATACAGCTACATAATGCGTTTGATGTTTTTAATTTACACGTAGCGCAATTAATATTATTATACGAAATTTCCTCCGTTTCGAGCATTTTTTTTTTTATTATTTTCTATTGAAATTTACTTTTTTTTTTTTTTTTTAACTTTTACAGATTGACAGATTAATGTTAACGCGTCAAACTTGAAATAGTTTGTAAATGATTATGTTAAAAACCAAGTTCCGCCTAATCGGAACTTACTTAACTTTACAACTTGATTTTAACTTCAAAACAAATTAATGCCTGCGCGTATGCTGGTTAGTACCTGTCACGTCTTCGAAACTCTAGTAAACGTTATGGAAAAAAGGAATTGGATTCGTTTATTACGTATAAGTTATAATCAACTCTGAAAATGTTCAACAAATGTTTTCAAATCACGACGTGTTCGGCGGACAGGTGGACCTATACTGCTTAAATCAGTGGCGTATTCTGGGAAAGGGGCTGAAAAAGGGTCCCACCACCCCGAATTTTAGATGAGTTCAAAATCTGTATTATTTTTAGTGGCCGGTAATCAAAGTATTTTAGTGCACCCGTTGATTTTACTGTAATGTAACTCGAGTACGGTTATTGTTTCGTTATAAAAAGTGCGTATTTTTTAAAGTAGATGAACACTTAGTTATTACAAAATTTAATTTTTTATCAATATTCGTATTATTTGTTATAGAATCCTTATTATTTTGCCAAACGCCGTAAATATTCAAAAAAAAATACGTAGATAGTTTACTTATAAACCCATCTCGAAAATATTTTAGATAGATAATGGAAATCGTTATTACAATAATAGTATAGCACCTGGCAGCAATTCACCGATTCTAATATCGTCGAAAATATCATAAAAAAGGAATTAAATAGTGAGATTGTCCCGGTGAAAGATTTTAAATAAATCACAGTAATTTTCAATTTTTTCCGAAAGATTATAAAAAGAAGCTACAACGATTATTGACATTTTTACGAATAAATATGATGTTTTTGTCCTAAAGCTCGTGTTGAAAATTCAAAACTTTTGCGAAATATTTCAAGTTGTAATTGAATTAAAACGAATAAATGCTTGCGGTGAAAACGGGGAACATCCTTGTTGTAAAATCAAATGAATAATGGAAGAAAAACATAGCGTAATATTTTTTCTTGTTATTAAAAATGCACGAAATGATGCGATCATTTTTATTAAAAATCCCGAAAATATGGTGTTTTTTTTAATTTTTTCCGGCTTTAATACTTCAAACGAAAAAAGTTACGTAAAACCCATTTCAAGGTTTACTTCATGGTGTATACGAAACCTATCAAACCGTATAATTGAATCGCGAAAGATAAGTTTCGGCCCTTCCGATGAAAACATGTTCAACAAAAATGGTGTGATTAAATACACGGGATGTTATCTTTTAAAAGCTTCAGTAAATCTCTTTCAAATATGATTAAAATTGAAAAAAAATAAAAAGCCTTTTTAACCGGGATCGGTGGCGAAAAACGTTTAGACGATCAACTCGGAAATGACTTTGGCGTTAAAGTTTAAAAATTACAATTTCATGAAAAACCGTCGGTCGAGTGAAACACAAGAACGAACTTCTAACAATTTCAAACGTAATGCGTAGGCACTATACTGAAATTTTGGCTTTAAATTTTATTTTATTTAAAGCATTTTTGGATATTTGGATTATCATCTGAGTTATGTGTCGAAAACAACAAAAATGCGAACTAACTATCGTTATAAAACATTATTCCATGCAGTTTTCAAACTTTTTTGTACTAATAATTAATTTAATATATTACAAAAGATAGAAAAAAAGTTTTTCTACGGTATTTTTTAATTTTTTTAATAACTTTCTAAGTACATTTTTTGTTGAGTTTAGTTTTTACCGGGACGTATTCTCTAGATAACTCAGCTCGCTCAGAATCGTTTTTTTCCAGGCGATGATTCATATCATCGCCTGGAAAAAAAAAGCAACAATATAAATCAATATCATTGCTTTCAGATAACAAATATAAAGCACATTCGAAACACAATTTCCAAACCAGTGACCCACTGAAAGGGTAGTCGCAACTCCGTCAAACTACCCACGTCACCTAGACTGATCCGGACATTTTGTAAATACTATTATTAAAAACAGTTTTCTTTTTTCCAAATCTTTTGGACACAAATTACAGTCCGAAATTTTCATACTCCAGTTACCTACCAACGTATGTACACTTGTGTGTTTGTGGTATAATCGTATCGATCGACACGAGTTTATGAGCGTCAAGTGTGGAATAAATTCGTGGTGGTGACACCGATTTCATAACATTAATAATAATATTTATGAATATTCATGAATATAAATAAAACGCAATACGCGTAGTCACCATTAAGTCGTTTACATTTTTCGAGAAAATACGTTTGCGGCTATATTCGTCGCGAATAACGTCAGGGGTGTATAAAAGTAATATAAAGGCGATTATAACATTTCAATGTGACTTTAATTTAAAAAGACCAAAGTGCCCAATTATCGTTTTTGCTTTTACTATTTTTTTTTTTTACCAACAAGCATATTATTATTATACGTGTAGTATACAAAGAATACGATGTTATTTTCTTTTTACAAAATATTTACCGCACGATGGTAGTGCCTATGTTTTTATTGAATTTTACGCAAGATTCGGGTGAAAACTTTTTATTCTGTTAAACTGTATGACATTAAAAACGTTAATATGAATAATAATTATTGTGCTATGTATAAAATCCGGTTCCTGTTTTACGGTTTTCAATACAGTTCAGAAATACCGGTATATCGAATTATACTGATCGGATGGTAAAAACCGAGTTGTGTAAAAACTATAAAACATACAAAAAATTTACTCTGTTTGAACTTACAACGGTAGAAATGTACGCCGAAAATACTGAAAAAAATCAATAGTTATCTATATTGTTTTAGAAACTCGTGAACATTTCTCACTAACCCGACATCAATACCACGACGATTCATCGGAAATGTGCACAACTGTTGGTTATGTTATTGACGATACTGTAATGTTAAATTTGAAACTCCTACGTCACTCCTACCTCCTTACAATATTGTAAACGTTACGAGAAAAAATATTGTATTTAATGTTATGTTTTGTTTACTGATATTTTGAATTGTTTTCGTTAATTGTTTTTTGGGCGTGTTTAAGTTTAGAAATTCCAATAATTTTTTGGAAAATATAACACTATAATACAATCATTGCGTTTCGATTTTACGTTGGATGTGTGCGTGAAAGGTCAACAAAACGTTGAAAATTTATCTCTTAGCATATCTCTAACTCGGTGTGTTCGTAAAATGTACAAGTTTTTCATGTCTTGTAAGTAAATGATTGATTCGCCATCGGCTAAAATGTTAGCTTCCGAACGCGTTTGTGTACCTAAGTTTGTTTGTACTAAAAATTATTGGCGCTTTTTGATTAAAAAACCAAAATCAGCGTTCGGATACGCTTACGACAACGAACGGGTATTATGTGCGCATGAAGCGGTTTAAGACCGTACAGCTGACTAAGAAATTACCACGTGCGAGTAGGTACTATTAAAATAGTGTTTTGTTTGTTTTAGTAATCATTCGACGTTCGTAAAATTGACCGATTCGTTTTTTCCGAATTCGTTTGTTCGGTTAGAACGCGCGGAAACGTGTCAGGTTTAGTAGTATCTACGCTTTATAAGGATTCTAACGATCATAATCAAAATAAAGTTTCGATCGCATCGATTCGGACAAAAGTGACCAGACTCAATGCGTCAAAAACGTTATGAATTTTATTTTATCTTTCGAGTTTGCAAATAAAATAATACGTTTCTAACGTATTTTTCCGATTCGATTGACATGGTACGAATTAAAAATCACGTGATACGAAAAATGTTGTAAACTGTTTTGTTCAAAACGAGTTCGTGAAAATGCCGAAAACGTAAAATTATTTATTAGCTCGAAACGTTTTTTTTTTGCGTCGAACGTGATTTTAGCCTGTTGCTCAAGACCGAAAGAAAAATCTTAAGCAGTAAACGTCGAATTTCGGTCACGTCGTCGGTCGCGGTCGTCGCCACGCGCAGCATCCGAATCAACAGATTACTCTGGCGGCACCATTGCACGTCGTGACGATTATTGCCGTCACGTAATTCGGTGACGATGTGTGCGATGATAACGTACCAGAACGATTTTACCGTCCGAAATACGTGCGGTTCGCCGGATAATAAAAGACATAAGGAAACCCCGAAGAAATTTTCTCGACTCGGCCGCGGTGAACCAGAAAAATCGACGCGCATTCCGAACGGGCTGAAAACAGTTTCCCATACGCGTTAGGCGCAAACGAGAATATTATGTACAAAAATCCGAACACGTTTTTCGGGCGCTGATTTAAAATAGCAGTTTGAAAAGCGATGAAATATTTCGGGACGGGGCTCCCCGATCGCCGTCGAGTGAGCGCGGTAAACTATAGTCCAGAAACGATGCGCGATAAATGGATGACAACAACAACAAAATATGTGGTATACCGTTACGAAATGCGCACAATATTTTAGGTTCGGAGTAATTTCAAAATTGATTTTGTTCTAATGGTCCAGAAGTTTGTCAGCCTGGGAAAAATCCTGCCTGTGGAGATCTATGAACGTGAAACGGTGTCACGAAAAAACCGCAGCACGTTCCGTCTTCGTACGCGCGTCGCGTGGCCGGCAATCGTTTACCTGCCATATCAACCGCAAAAGTCGCGCGGCACGTGATTCGCGTACCAGTCGAACCGTACTTTTTTGGCTCGCTGAACACGGTCTGTACCGTAACCGTTGTGGGGGACGTCGTCGTCAATTTCTCCGATCGAACGTTTTTTGTCCACTGGTTTTCGTAGGATTTATATTTCTTTTTTTTCTCTCGCACCACGTACGTAATATACGTAATAATAAATTGCTCGAATCGCTAACGCTGGTGGCAAACAAATTTTTAAAACGGTCGAACAAAATGTAAACACTAACTAGGCGTATTTACAACAAAAAAAAAAAGCTTTTCATTTTTGGCATTTCTACAGTTCGTTTCTACGGCCCTTGAAGAAAAGTTGTCAAGACCGGAACGTCAAACAAATTATTTTCTTATATTATCTCTATTACTATATTTCTTATAGCGAGTATTTTCTTTTCTTTTTAATTATATTGACTCAATATATATATATATATAGTTTATACAACAAAATATTATCAATGGCTTATAATTAAAACCTGTTCGGTAACATAAAAAATCACTTTGTTAAATATTAAAAACTATATAATAGTATTACGGTACTGGCCAACACGAGAATTCAAAACTTATTAGGTAATTATTTTTTATTCATTATTCAAATATGTGTTTAAGCAAATGATGATAATGGGATATATAGCCAATCTCTTTTTTTTTTTTTGTGAAAGCAGTTTGTTTGGAAACAAACAATGAAGTTTTCGCATTATTTATTCATTGTTTGTTCGCATTCTAACTTTCGGTTTGGTATTATAGCTCGCTAGGGGCTTAATACTTTTTCGTAGCAATTTTTATTCAAATTTATTTTTCTACATTCAGTGATAAATAGCTTAAACAATCAGATTATTCGAAGTCTCGAACGAGTTTTCTACAATAAAAACACCAGCTAAGATATTAAACTAGAGAATGGAGTGGAGTTCAATTTGGGTTTATTGCTGTTTTAGAAAGAACAGAATAATATAAAAGTATCACAGAATATTTAAAAGCATTAACAAGAAAGCGGCGGTAACTGGTTATAAAATGTTTTTGTTTACAAAAAAAAAATGTTTTTTTTTTACTACGAAAAAGTACACGAGACCGAACACATACAAGTAATCGGTAATGTGCGAAATGTCTCTAGATGATTCTATTCTGGACCGTCTCGTAATTAATTAAAATAAATTAGCTACGTGAAGACCAATGGTTATTATCTAGTTTAATTAGAACGGAAAGAACAGTTGATTTAGGTGGATCCATCTTGAATTCTCGTTTCTTTTATATTCTGACATAAACACTGTTCATGTTGAACACAAAGGAATAATTGTCAAGAACGCCTAATTATATGGAAATGCGCCTAAATTATTTATTTATTTAAGTAAGTTTTTTACTTGTTTTCGTACAATGATCAAACGAAATCCATAAAAACTCAAAACTTCATTAAACCAATTTCAAAATTTACCAACGTGGTTTTGTTTGTCTGTTGACAACACGCGTTGTTCATTTTTTCTGTAAAAATACTTTAATATATTCTATTGGTGTCGATTGGGTGAACAAAAAAATAATAGGAGAGAAAAAAATTGTAAATTGTTTTTGTTTTTTATTGACGCGTCGTGGGAAGTCACAAAAATGTTGATCTGTTGATAAAGTTCTCGTTATGTTACATCAATATGTATATAACAAAATAATAAATCGTATTTCAAGTGATGCAGGATTAGACGAATCGTCCACAAACCATTTGTTACTGTCAAAAAACATCACTTTCTGTTGAACAATGATTTAGTATGGTGCTCCTTAAAAAATAATTAAACGTTTCCAATGAACAATTCCACGGCCAGTATAAATGTGTACGAAAACTGCAGAATGCATTGTTTTAACGAGAACATGTAACAACAATGAAATGAACGTCAAAGGTTTCGACAAATAGTCAGCACAATTGAAAACAAAATTAATCATAACACGAAAATGATTGGCGAGCCACATGATAACTATATGCTATCTACTGTACAAAAAACTTGGCATGAGGCAATTATTTTTCAAAATAATTACACGTTATGGATGTACAAATTTGTTTATATATTTTTTCATAACAACTAATATGTTGTGTAGGTACAGTTCATCATTTTGCAATAATATTCTTGAGCCTTTTCTTGTCCGTGATCGCTTCAAACAACAACAAAATTAAATCGAGAAAACACAAACAAATAACGCCCCTCTAAAATGATATCCGATTAGCGAGACTTACGGGCGTCATGAGAAAACCGCAAGGAAAAATAAAAAAAAGTTTATTTCAGAAAGTGTTTAAAAAAAAAAAAAAGGTGAGTTTATAAAATAGTATTTCTTATTATTTTGTGCTTGTACGTATAGCTAAAATACGAATGACACTAATAACTGAAGAATTAATGAATTTGAGTATTGAAAACATATTTTATGCGTGATACCATGAATAATATTAGATTTCAAAATATTAAAAGTCGTTTAAAAGCTACTCGTGTTGGTATTCATAAACTATGTATGATTATGAAAAATAAAGTATAAATTTCTGGAATCATTCAATAACTTTCATTTGAATCTGTCCGTATGTACGCATAGTTGAACACGAATATGCGACTGTGTAAATAACATAATATTTTGAAACGAACCGATCGAAACGATGTCGGTAATTTATATAACTGACAACGAAAACAATCTCATTTGAAATTCAAATTCTGTGTGGGGTGACTATAAGGTTTTTTATCGTTTCAAATTATTGTTCTTGGAATAAGAATATCAGTGAAAACCGCGAGTCATCTCGAGTGAAAATGAAATAACAAAATATATCCGAATGTGGTGTGTCGTTAAAACTTGTTATTTGGGTCAATTGTTCCCGTGATATTATCGACGTTAGGGCCATGAAGTTGTAAAATAAGTCCCCCGGAAAAAAAAAAATAAACGGCGAGGACTACTTTGTATAATATGAACGAGAATATTCCAAACCTAAAAATACTGCACCAATGTTTGTCGCATGTACGATTTTATTTTTCTTCTTTTATTCTTCTAGATTTATATCACATCCAACGACCGACCACAATGACCGTAATAGTCATAATAATAACGATATTATTGTAGTATACATTATTTAGTGCCGCCACAACAATTAAAACCCTGTGATCGTTCATTAGACATGTGAAAGAAGCAACATTCTCTGGAGTAGGTCTCAGCTTTTGGTGGGTTCGATGTTTATATTGCATTTTTTGTAAGCGACAGATACTAAATTGGAAGATTACTTTTATCCGAAAACATGACCAAAAAAGAAACCAAAATAAATAATTTAACAGTAACCAAGTACATAATACTACGTCGTTTAATGCTTATCATTTACCTATAGTTTACACGAAAAATAACAAAAATCTGAAATATTTTAATTATGAGCCGTGCAAATAATTTCGTCAATGATTAGTTAGGGGAATCAATCAACGCCCGTTGGCCTTAAATATTTTTACTCGAAAAAAAAACACGATAACACATATTATTTGTGTTGCGCAGCGTGAAATTTATTGATCAACATTATTTATTGTAACCTATAATAACCGTCGTCAGGGACGTTATCGATGCGAAACAAAAATCTGTTTTACTCCGAAAGTACGCGTCCTTTTGAAGTATTATATTTTTCTAAATTGTTTTTCTTTTGGCGGGTGGTTTTAACGCAAAGTTTTTAAACGGATATAAAATAAATCCAAATTAACATAAAATACGATAACGGCTATACACGTATATACTTTCCGAATAATACCAACACAAATTACACGGTTATTTATCTCGGTAGTCAAGTGAAACTGTTTTTTTTTTTTCCACGGTTATATGCAAACGAGACGATTTCAAATTTATCTGGATAAATTCGCGACCGCCATTCGACCCAGCCGTTCCAAAGCCGGGCGGTAAAAAGGGCGAAACAGCACGAAAACTTTTTGTCGTCGAGACGGAACTCTCCCTGTTTGAACGAGCGTTTCCCTTCACTTGTGATGCTCACGCAGAAGCCGGAGAACGTTCTCAAAAAGTAGTAGAATGTTCTCGAGAAAACATTATCATAGAGATTTTATTATGTTGCCGACGTGAACAGTATTATTCACGAGATGAAAACGGTTAACGAAGACATGTAATCTCGAGAATGTATACTATTTTTCATTTCGTGTTTCTGTGTAATTATTCACACGATTTTTAACTTTCGTGCTCGTCCTACGGACGCTAGTTTTACGGTCACCGGACGGAACACGTTATTATTTTTGCGCTTAATTTTTTTTAAAACGTTTCGTCTGAACCGTACGTTCAACTGACTTCACGAACCGCGCGAAAAATCGTTTCGATTACCTCGGATTTGGCTAAATCGGCGATGAAAATGTACGTACAAGAGTATAATAATAATAATGGCGAACGTTCTCCGCGTCTGACAAGAGTTTTGCCCCAAAAAAGATCGTTATTAGTACCGTATAATTTTACGACGTCGCCCGTCCCGTTGCCGCGCTGAACGGTCGCTCGTTTCGAAACCGTCTCTAATGAAGTACGGTCGGAAGGTCCTCCGCGCCTATTCCGGCGATGTCTTCTCGCTTATGTCCCCAAATTGCCGCAAAAGTTTGTGTTACAAACGGAGTTTGTCGTGCTCGGAGGCAAGAAGTACGTAATAATAATTTAATTCACTCGAGCGCGACAACGGTAATATAAAATATCTTTGTGTCGCTGTAAAGCACGCGCTCTATTCGCTCAGACGCGATATTTTTACTCGTTCGAGACTATAATAAAGTCGTGTATTTTCTACAAAGATTTATAATTAAAAGTTATTCGAGCGTACTGATATATACGACCCGTATACTATATTATATATTTATACGCGTTCGATACGTTTTAATAGTGCTCATAACATAAGTTTTTCATCTCGCGCGGTAGGATTTTGAGGTAAAGTTTACCATACAAAATTGGTTTATATAAAAAAAAAAAAAGAAACTGTTAGTCAGTGATGTTTGTTCACGGAAATTTTTTTACACACACGGTCGACTAGAAAATAATAGTGCTAAACAGTCGCGAATAACTAATAATAAGCAATTCTGTATATTTTTTTTTTTTTGAAACTGATAATACGTAATATTAACATTTTTTAGACGTACTACAAAGTATCAATGTCGTTATCGTCACATTTTTTTTTTTAAAAGAACCGACTGTTATTTATTGTATTAGGTACCTACTTTAAATTGTTCGGCACAAAAAAATTTATAAACGTAAAAATCAAACAAAAAGTATATATATATGTAACCAGCTTGTCTGATGAGAATCGTGTTTTATCCATTTATTATATTCTGAGCTAAACTAAGAACAAATTTTACAAAGATAACCTTTTTTTTTTTTTTTTTCTGTAATTCATTATTCGAGGAAAGTAATACGTAGAAATACCGGGTCGCGAAAAATTAGCACACAGAAACGGAGTCGGGAAATTTTAAGAATTTTTCGAGGATTACGGGAAACTTTGAAACTTGTACATTATTATCGATATTGTTAAAAGTTATTGAATTTTCAACGTGTAAAAATGTAACACAATCTTAAATTTAAATTTTACCCTCCAACAAGCGCAGGTGGAAAAATCGTTAAACACGATGTCTGTTTGTAAAGACGTGTTTTGACATAATCATATTTTCGTTTTTTTTCTTTTTTTTCGTTATTAGAATGTCGTCGACTCCTCCGAAAATTATTCGAAGACATAGTTTAGACAGCTCTTGTATTATAAACTCGGAAATTTACTATGGGCTTCAAAAAGCGTAACTTGTCGAGTGTTTTCAGTTTTCGTATGCAACTGAAGCGTCCGCAACCTTCGAAACCGATGACCAAAGCTGTGACCTATCGCTACACTTTTATTATTTCGATTTTTTTTTTTTTCAAAATTTTTAAGTTTTTCCAATGCAATAATCCCAAGGTTGAGATTTTAGTTTTTAACGACCCGGTTATTCGATCGCGGTTGATGACGGCGTATCTAACGAACGTCTAGTGTACACCTGCTTTTTGCCAAAAGTCTGTACGGCGGAAAAAGACGATTCGGCGTGGGGCGAGGAAGACATTTGGAAAAAAAAATAGACAACGCGGGTTTCCGTAACGGACGTAAACGACCGATGAGAAATGACCGGACCCGACCGGTTAGTTACTATGCCGCGGACGGTATTTACGAGCGACGGACAGCGCCTTTTCCGCCGTCACACGCCTCGCCGCAGACGCAGTTCAGCGAGTATCTGGCCGTTACATGATCAATCCACTTTGACGTGCCTACCGGCAAACTTTTTGCGAGTTTTTTTTCTACAAGCCGACGATATTCGAGACGTAGAAAAAAAGTTTAAAAAAAACGAAAAAGAAGGGTTCTGTGTCGATGAGACAGAGACGAAAACTTTACTTTTCCAGCTGTAATCTGGTACCGTTTTTCTTACGGACAAAAATTGGCGTACTCAGAATATTAGGATAACCGTAAGAGTGTAAAAATTATAGAACATAAGGTAAGATACCGTAAAGGTAGGAAGTAGAGAAAAAATGTAGATGAAAATGCGAAAAATAAAAGAAAAAATGATAGTATTCTCGTGAGATAAACGAAAAAAACGATTAATGGTATCGACAATAAAATTTTGCTTTATAAACACGTTAAAATTTCTCGTCATCAATAAAAATTTAAAAACCGCAGCACTATCGCAAACACAGTTAAAGCATATATGCATATATGCAAAATTATAATTTTATCGGTTTGAATTAAATTTTAAATTGACGCGTATTGTAACAAAAATAATAAAATGAGCTATAAAAAGTAACTTTCAGTTTGTTCGCATAAAAAATTTTTCGTAAACGATAAAACCCAAGTCGATTTCAATAAAAAAAAATGTGTTGGCCGTTCGATAGGTAAGGCATAAATTCTTCTATGCATTTATAGTGGTTATTTAAAAGCAAAAGTGAGATTATTCCGATGTAACGTTTATGTATAAATTTTTTTTCCGCTTTCCTCCAATATTGTAACGATGTGTTTCGGCAATATCGCCTTTATTTTTGTTGAAAAAAAAAAATTACAAACGTGCAGTAATTATAAGATATAACCGTTGACAAACACATTCGATTTTAGTGTTTAAATGTGATCCTAGACAACAACTCGTGCAGCCAAACCATTTTGATAAAACGACACCCAAAAATCAAAACGTTCCGCATTGTGTGAACATTATTATTTTATTATTTGGGACGTACAGAAAAAAGCATATAGGTTATCATCGACTAAAATGTACACAATTTTAGTGGTATGATGGCGTAATGGTTTGATATTGTGAAAACTAAAAAGTAATTTCTCTATTTATTCAAATAAAAAACATAGGTATTTTTTAAGCTGTGTGTAAGTTCAAACAATATCATAATGTATAATGACACTATAGTAGGTACATGTCGTCGATTTCATTTCTGATTAAATACTGGTAACAGTCTTATTTATTACTATTGTTTGCAATTTGACAAAAATTCAAAAAACAATTTGACTTTTACGGGACTCCGGTAAGAACTCGCAGTCAGTAAAGTTTTTTTCTTCGAGTCCGAAAATAAACAATACATGAAATATTTTTAAAATATGCTATACATTGTCGATTTCGATGGCTATTATCTTGTAGTCCAACCTTTACGATCTGAAACGTTATCGTTTGAAATCGGAAACCATAAAACACACACCCCATCAAAGAACTTCAGTATTGTTTTCCGCTTTTGAGATGTCGTTCGAAAGTTTAGGGTCGTAAGCGAACACAGTGATAAATTTTTGTGCCGAAAATTGCTTCGACTTCCTGGTTTATATATATTTCATTGGCGACGCGACAATACGACGATTTCGAATGAGATTGATTTTATTTTTACCGTGATGCATTTTATCTCCGAGCTCTTACATACGGTCAATATTTATCAGTTGAAACATTTTAGGTTTCGTATGCATTATTTAATATCATTATACTGTAAAAACCGTATTCAGTCCTGAATTCCTTACCAGTAATTGTTACTGGATAAGCAAAACAAAACTAAAAAAAAGCCGAAACTACTCTAGGCCGCGTGGATAGTTTGACGGAGTAGCGACTACGCTTTGGGTGGGTCACTATTTTAGAAGTTGTGTTTCGAACGCAATATTTCATATCTTAAAGCGATGATAAATCATTGCCTTCGAAAATACGATTCTGAGCGAGCCTGTTATAGTTGTCTATTATACGTCCTAGTAAAAACCAAACATAACGATAAATATGGTCCGAAAATTCCAAAAAACGTATACACGCATAAAGAATATTGATTTAAATAACGTCTGAAAATTCTAGACCATTCGGACCATTTTTTGAGGAGTTTATACGATTTTAGTGTATCCATTGCAAAATAGTGCGTAATTGCATTGTTATGATCAAATTACACCACTTTTTAATACTTTTTTTATACGCTTTCAGAATCTACAGGACGGATTTTTTTTGAAATTTTTTTTATCGTGTAACAAATCTTGTTTTACATAACACATATGTGTGAGTTACGAATTTTTCGTTAAACATAAATCAAAGGTATGATCAATTTTCGACCATTTTCTAACTTTAAACAACTACAAAAAAAATTTTGCATATGGATTTTTGAAATTTTTTAGTACCAAAGTGTATATACATGTTGTTAACCTATTGTTTACGTTTTAAAATTTGTCGTCGAAAATTGAACTTTTTATCGAACAAAAATCACAAGGGAAATGGAAATTTTCGAAGATTTTAAAGTTCTATGCTTAGCTCAACATTTTTCGAAATCACTTGAAACTTGGATCAAACCTGTATTTTACCCATTTGAATATTTTGTAAATGTTTCAGCTAGTTCGGTTAATTTTTTTTGGAAGTTTTGGCCAAAAAACTAAATCGATTATGTCGAAAAACAGGTTAGCCGTCATTTTTAACGTTTTTCCTCAAATTTGACCTAGTTTTGGTTGAAACATTTTCAATTTTAAACTTTAAAATTTGAATACCCTCAAAGTATCAATACAATATATCTTATACAATAAGATTCCAACGACCTTTTCATTTAGAGGTATTGACTTAAAACATCGGGGCATACCTTACACTCTTAAAGTTGTTCACAGAGAAAAAAAAGAGTAACACTTTACTGTAAAAACAATACATTCTTCACTGACGCTCAGAATCTAAAAAATCGAAGAGTTTCTTTTAGGGAACCATCGTCCATTTAATTTCTATACAGTTGTGTACGAAAATTCAGTTTTTCTCTTTCGTGGCGATTATTTCAAATGCGGTTGTACCCGAATATCGTCGCTTTGACGTTTTTCTCGCCGTTTTAGATTCTGAGCGTAACACTGTTCTTACAATGATGTTTTTTCTTTTTAATTTTTTTTTAATTTTTTTTTTATAATCTCGTTAGAGCTTATCACAAATGATGTTTAAACGCTACGATGCATCCGTATCGTCATACTTCGGAGAATACGATTCAGAGCTCGTTCACAAAGACTAACCGCGTTCGTCCGACCGTGGCACGAAATCAAACCGCCGTCGCGTGTTTATACAATATTATAATATATTGCGCGGTCGTGTCCGAGAACAAACGGCCGCATAACAAATCAGCGATGAGAAAGGATGGAAATTGTTCGCCGACACATAATGTCGATCAAAGGTTGGGTACGGAGACTTTGCCGAGTATCAAAAGGTGTCTTAACCTTTGTGAGGCATTTGCTCAGTTCTGAAACTATATTTCTCAGCGCAAGACGCCTGTTTTAAGGGTGTCGGAGGCCGGCTTTTTACCGACGGGAAGTATAGTAGGCAACCGCGTCATGGTCGCACAAAGTGATTTTATCGAAAAAAGAATACAGAATGGGTGGAAAAATAATTTAAAAATTTCGTATTTTTACTGCAGGGATTGTTAATATTATGCCGAAGTCTCATATAGATGTTAGAGAGTCTTATTGAAGTGGTCTAGTTGAGTCACGATTTTCAGCTCGATTCGCATAAACGCGATTCAGCTGATAAGAACAACTGAAACTGTTATATTTTAATGAGAGAAATTTTTTTTTTTTTACTTTATAGTGCGTCTTTTTTTAAGTTTGCAAAATAATTAAGGAGAATAAAAAATATTTAAACATTCGTAAAATATGACACTGTAAAGAATGATGATGATGATATTATGAACCAAACAGTATATACATAAACGTATAATATAATACCCGTAAAGAGCTTAAAAATAAAATACCGGCCGACAAATACAACTTAATCAATCATAATTGTACACAAATTCGAAACAAAGGAGAATGAACGATGTGCATATTGTTACAGTATCATCACTATAATATAAGAATATTTAAAAACTAAAAGCCATTAAGTTTAAAGTCGGTATGAGTAGTACATTTCATAACGTAATTGCAGTCAAAACCGCATATAATTTCCATAACTAAATTTTTTTATAAATGAAACAATAATGTCTTATCTTTTTTTTTTTGCTCCTGTATATATAGGAACGCATATTATATAAAATGAAGTGCAGTGTATAATGTGTACCATGTACATTACACACGTTGTCTTTTAAATTGTAGACATTTGATGATCGTTTGAAATTAGCGAATCCACGTTTTCGGATGTTTTCTCTTTGTTGTACCTACTATTTTTTCAGAAGAAAAAACATTATCCGTCGAGAATAGAGGTTTTACTGATTAACATTAATAAATAAAACTCAGGCTTGTAAATATTTTTATGAACAAAAAAAAGACCATTTTTATGATAAAAATTACTAAAACACGTTTTTACACTTACAAAAACTATAATCGTACTCTCGTTTTTTTATTGTTGGTAAAAATATTTTATAAGACTGCAATACGTGATTGTCTCACCCGAAATTTCACTATTGTTTGGTACCTTTTTACGATAATAACGATTTTTGAAACATATTTTATCGTTGGACGGATAAAAACGTATTTTACGCGTTAGTTAAAATGTTGTTATGTACTATTATACGTGAGTACAAATAAAGTATAATGCCGTAGTTATAATTTTCTCGCGTAAAAAATACGAACACAATAAATTGTTTGTATTATTCAACGAACAATAATCGTTTAAATCCAAACTGCCTGAGTTATTTCAGTTTTAAATAAAACTGATGTTTATTTTTTTATATTGGTACTCGTACCGTTTTCAAACCATCAATATGAATTAATCATAAACGTTGTTGTAGATTAAATTATTTTCTTTAGAAAAAAAAAAATCAAATTAAATAAATTCAAAATAAATCACAACTGTCTCGATCAGATTGTTGTAATTTTAAAAATATGTTAAATTGAAAATTTATAACAATAGTGTTTATAGCAAGTTTTCTCGCGAGTTAATTCGATGATACATGAACGAATATTTTACACTAATTGATTTCCTCGTAACTTTGAATGTTATCGTAAAGGTTTTCACGAAACATGCCTACGCTATTCAGAATCTATAATCATATAGTGTTTAAATTTGCAAAATTTCCTATTTTTTTTTTTTTTTTATTACTATGGGTACGATTTTCATTTATGGAATTTGTAGACGTTGAATTTGTTTTACATGAAAATGTATTATGTAAATAATGCGGTATTGATTTTCTAAATTACGTGATACAATACGACTGTATTGTGTTCAGTTACACTTCGATTATTTACTGAATACCGAAGTTTGCTTTTTATACTGTCGAGAAATTGATTTTTGTGAATTCTCCGCACGCTCAGACATTTTTCTCTTTTTTCTTTTCGCGTTCTCACAATCTACCGCAGGTATGTGGCATTTTATGTAAAAAATGATCAGTTCATTTCTCAAACTCACAACATGCAAACGATTTCAAAAGGACTTCATCCCACCATAAAGGTTTCTTCGTAGTAATAATATAGTGAACGGGACTCGTGACGTTACTATATATTTTTTCCTGCTTTTGATGTTTAATCAAACCAAACATTTAGTTTTTCAAAAGAAACATATTTTAATTTATCGCATTGAAATCGCTTTATGAACCGAATTGTTCGGCATACGTGCGCGTGATTCGCAGTGATGTTATTTATCTTCTCTTGTTCGAATAATAATCAATTTTGTCATGCTTCATAACGACAGGGACACGAACGGTTTGAACAAGATCCGGTTTAAAAATTGCGTTTAACTATAATATTTTATATATATACATATACCTATATAGACACAGAATTTTAAAACGCAATATTGAAGAAATACAAAGACGCCGAAAGCAAAGTTATAATAAACTATTGAGCTATTTATTTCGATGACTCTTTATGTTGTGAAAACAGTTTTTACTATAAATCGATCAAAAATATAATCTTTTAATTAATTTTTACCATTACACATAAAACGAACACAAGTGATGCGTATACTATTTTTCTACAGATCGTTTACAGTGCTTGCGATTTCAAGTAAAAATAAAACGTGATATTATCATAAGTGTTTTGTAATAAAAGGAGTTGGAAATAAACGAACGTGACAAGCTCAAACAAACTGTACGAATTATCTTGTTTAAACGATGAAACATAATAAACTCGAAACACGAGTTCTGCGAGCATAACTGAAAAAATAAATAGTTAGGTACCTACACTTACGTAATATTCAAATGTTCCAAAATAAATGATAATTATTTATAATTTAAGAAAGACCTAAATAGAAATTCGGGTGAAAACATTTGAACGTCCAATAACAATAATAGGTGCATAAAATAGCCAGAGTTTATTCTAAAAAGTATATATTCATAGAAAAATGTTAATGTGTAAGCAGATACGTATCATATTATTATAATATGGGTTTTAACTATAGTTACTAAATTAAGTAAATTTTATAAAAAAAAAAAATGTATAGAAAATACATACAACGTGTATAAACCACCATACGAAAACAATGGAAATGTGAATAAAAAAAAATATGTGTACTAAATTAGATTTAATTGTATTAATTTATACTTGGTATAAACGATTGAAAATTGTAAATTTTTTTTTTATATATATACGAACATTGCGTACTTACAATGTTTTCAACGACGTTTCATAATATTCACGACATTGCATAAAAAATTAAATCTTTTTAAAAATCTATTGGAATATCATTCAGGACCCTCTGTATTCGCGTTCGTAATTTTTTTTTTTTTCATCTCTAAAGACACCATTTGTTTTTATAGATTATTGAAATCAATGTTGTTCAAACGTCGGTTTGTCAAAACGGTTTAAAAAACTGGTAGATATAATTGTTCCGTTAACAGACTACAGCACTCTGTGGGTGTTTGTTTCATTGCACAACGGACGATTTTTTTTTTTTTCCGTCACTAGATGGCGCGCCGGAAATGTTTCGTCGCGTCAAAAGGTCTGATCAACGATTTCAGCCCACCCATAGTTTATGCGATACGCGGCAGCTGTACGTACAGTGGCGGATCTGGGGCAGGAGCCTGGTGCCAGGTCTGAAAAGGCGCCTAATAGAGATTTCGGTTCGATTTTAAAACAAAATTTAAGCGTAGTCCGTGCTCGAGGTGAAAAAAAATTTTGGTCGTTCACTGTACCATCAAAATAACGGGATAAAACAGTTAAATTCTAACACGAGTAGACGAATAATCGACCACATCGGAAACACCGCGATGTGCGAGTGTGTAAATGTTTAAAGCGATACTGAACAACCGCGATCATACAACGATGTGGTCGTGATCGAAATTCGTGTCGTGACAGCCAGTCTCTGTTTCGCTGCAAACGACTCGTAAAAACGGTAACATTTTCTGGACTAAAATAATAAAATCCCGGTGAACTGCCGATTTTGATAAAACACCTACCGACATCTATGGTTCGTTTAAATTGCCACCGAGTCACGGCGGTGTTCTCGTCGCCTAGACGGCACTAACATTACACGTTCGAAATTTAAATTTAACGCTCGGAGATACCTATATTGAAGTTATCTAAAGGTTTTGGCAATTGGTCAGGGTAGAATCAATAAACGAGTTAACAAAAGTACGGGTGCGTTGCTAAGTCGACATTTTGACGTGGGTAAATCTGATTTTACAACGAGAGGTCACGTTGGGCAGATGTGACTGCGATGTTTCACAATATTTTCAAATCCTACATGACAGCTTGTTGATAAGTCGAGTTGTATTCGACGGTGTTCCGTAATAGGTGGGTCGCGAATTTTCGCGAATCGGCCACCCCGATCCAGGGGCTTTCGTGCGATCGTCGGGACATGCGAATTCGTGTTAATTTATTTCGCGTTAATTAACGATGAAAAATTTTCCCGCCTTGATTTCAATTGGTGCAGCGTTGCGCCAGCACCTTCCGATTATATATTAGCAAAAATATTGTCATGCAAACTGTATCGTGCGAATTCATGCTAATTACGCGCCAGTGTTAATGGCGGTGAAAAAATTTATAATTAATTGTTTATCGGGCGGTACGAACCGAATAAATGATACGTCGGACGAACGATTCACGCCGTTTTTGTCTAATCGTACTTAATGTTTTCAACTACTGCGCGTTATCGTGTCGACCGCAGGGATCGTCCCGCGAAAACGCCCGAGTTCGTTTGATACGACAGCGTAGAGTAGGTACAATGAACAATGGGAGCTGCTCGGCTAGGGACGTTTGTCAGGTGGGTATCCGAAGTATGAGACCGTCCGTTTCATCCCTTCCGAGTGGTGTATAATACACGATTCGTCGCAATAGCCGCTTTTATCGGTCGAACGTCAAAAAAAATAGATCGTTGACCGGAAGAAAATCTCACACTGACGTTTCTGATTCATACGGATCACTGCGCGGAAAGACGAGTGTAATGATGTTCTAAAACTCTCATCGGAGGAGATAGGTAGAGAGAGTATAACGTAGTAGAGTACCGAAACTCATTCTATAGCTCTGCCAGTCCAACGCAGGTTAAAATTGGTTGTTGTTTGGGACAAACTGAATTGAAAATTTTGTGACGTTTTAAATCCGTCTGTCGGTTTCGATGGTGTGTGGTTAGCGATTAGTTTGATTGATTTCCGGAAGAGTTATTGTCGAACAAAAGATAACGAAAAGAAGAAAAACGCGAAGAATAATTAATATGCTTGTGTAAAAGATTTAAATATAAAAACTACGTGATAAAAATATTAAACAGAACACCATAAGCGTGAGTTTACACCTGAATAATTTTAGTCGTGTCGTGATTTTGTGGGGGTTAAGGTAAATCGTATTTTATAGCTAGTGATTGTTTTGGGATTTTAGTTGTTCGGATGTAAATATTTTATGAATTTTCAAGGGGTCCTTCGAGCCTCTATACGACCATGAAAAAAACTACGAATTACGAATTGCGATCGGAACGTTTTGATGATGTCTAGTTTGTTCCAGTATAATGTGCAATCGGTGTAAACGTTTCAATAAATTGAAAACAATATTAATTGGAAGAGTTTAAGCCAAAAATAACAAACATCTTACCGAGCAAACACGTTTTAAAACGCGATTGTTTTTTGAAATTTTTTCTTATACTCGCATAATTAATCACGTCGATAGTTATTATACGTTGTTTACATCGTGTTTAGAATTGAAGACGGAACAATTCGTGAGATGATAAATGCACGAATCTACAAATTTCAATATTTTGTACAAAAAAATAATCGAAATTTCAAAAAAATCGTCAACCAATATGCCAACACTTAACCAACCGATACACGTTTCGACCGACCTATTCTTTCTTTAACACCTTAAATGTAAAATCAATTCCATTCCTCGTTGCGCTCAGAATCTAAAAATCTCAACCACTAATAAACATCGGGATTCACGTGCGCAAAAGGCAAATTTACGGACGTTTATCTGCAGCTCACGGATGTTATATGATTCACAGATACCTGAAATATGTTAGTATAAACATATTTGCCCTCGGGAAAAATAATTTTCTCTCTCAGGTGGTATTTAACACGAATATATTGTGTGCGTGTTATTTTATTACCTTTATTACGTGGATAACGTACTGCGCTACCGACTGAAAGTGAAGTCGTGAGTAAATTAACATTACCACAACAACACTCGCATTCGTGTCGTGTTCTGACGTAAGTTAATATACAGCTGCATAAACAGCAGCAGAACTCGACTACAGAATGATCGTTATTTTCGAGTGAACTGCAAAAGTACCGAGGGATCTAATTATTTGTCGATAAACGATGACTTATACAGAGTGCGCATCCTAATGGACTCACACATTCCCGAGGTGAAAAAAAAAAACGATACGAGACAAATTTATTTATATAATCCGTGTAAGGCGTTATTTAAATCAATTGAATCCCGGAGATTTCTTGACGGATTTAGTCTCCTTCGACGGTTCTAAGTCGATGTTTGACTACTTCAGCTTCGTGGTGGTATCCGCATGAGATATACTCACATGGGCTCAAATCAGAGGATCAGAGGGAGATCTTACGGAGACCAGGATACGTTTCTTGCGCGGAACAGCGCGCGAGAATGACACTATACCTTGTATGAGCGGTGGTCCCATCCTGCAGTCGAAACCAGAAGGAATCAGTGTTTTTGTAATTTTCAATTTTTGGTCGTAAAAAGTCTTCCGACGTTTCACGGTAGGTACCTACCGGTCGGAAGTCATAGCACATTTTAAAAAAATGCGGTTGACCACAATCCTCCCAATAATAATTTAAAACGAAAACCTTGTATGTACTTTGTGTCTATATAAATATAATTTTTTTTTTCCACATCTTGTATCGTTTTTCTTTTTTTTTATTTAATTTACCACGGAATCGTGGGAGTCCGTTACGCAGCACCCTATACTAATAATTACTTGTATTAGATTCGAAGCGTTTGAAGCGTTAGGTGGGTAATTAACAAATCAAAAAAAAACGAGTAAAAAGTGCAAAACGCACTTATTACTTTGTACTCGAAAAGTTTCCGTCAACTATAGAAAATGTTTGCCTGTGAATCTATACAACACTTGACACACCTGATACGCATAAATTGTTTTCGTCCGAAATGTGTCACCGCGTTTAGGCTTTTAGCGTCAGACTGTCTGACTAGTCCCGTCCACAAATAGTATGGATACGATGCATTAAACGAGGACACTGTTAAAAAAAAAAATTGTTATTGAATTATTATCATTTGAAACTCTGTTCTCGTTAAAAGTGATATATATATATTTTAGGCCATTAATTTGAACGTACCTGTGATATATTTTCTAGCTGTCGTAACGTTTCCAAGTTAATAAACGTTTGGATTCAAAAATGATTGCGTCCACGTATATTAATATACTTTATTGCGCGCTATTGAAACATTTTCTTTGAATATTTAAATAATTTAATATCATAACGAGTTATTCGGATAATAATTTACACCCATCACGGTTGAAAATTAATTACTCGCGGTACTCGACGAAAACTTTTCGCTCGTGCTTTTCGAACACAAAACAAGTGATAGCGTAACCACGCATAATACAGAAAGCCCGTAACGGAATTCGCGCGATGGACGTGTTTAATATTAATTATCTTTTCGACGTCTTCTCGGCAGCGCCGTAAAAACGAAGGAAAGGTTTTCAATTATGATCACTTCAAAACGTGTCAACGAGATAATACAAAACTAATGGTGGTTGTACGCGATCGGACTGGCAGTGTTCTCGCCCCAAAGGTGATAAACAAGCGTGGAAAATGTAATATCGGGGAGAACAAAAATCGAAATTGCCTACCTAGAAAAACGAAAATTCCCAAAAGGTTTTTAGGGTGTTTGACTAAGTCGCGTAAAGACGTGTCTAGGTTTGGACGCAATAGGTTATATTATCTGTTAGCGCAGCGAGCCAAACACGCGGTAAATCTGCTCGGTTACCTACACATTTACATTATTCCAGTCCGGTTAGTAAAAATGAAATTCGGTCAAAGAAAATTTAACACACTAAGTTGGTATTCTTCAATTTTTTTTTTTTTCTGAGGCCCTTCCCAAAAAATATTTACTGTTATCGGGTATTTTTCTTAACAAGAGGAGAACTGACCCCATCCCGTATACGGTCGGGTTCAACGACAGAAGTTTAATTTAAATTAAAATCTGAAATGTTTTCATTGTTTTTCAGGGACGTTAAGTACGGTATTTCTAACCGTTCACATTTGTCTACAGAAGATAATAAGTGATAAACATAGATTACCCGTATGAAGTTTTTTTCCGCGCACTTTACGTTTTTAGCAAAATTGACACTGCACGTCTAATTTAGAATATGGTCAAACAGCACGAAACGAATAAGTGTTTACAATTTAAAAAGTAGGTATTGATATTTCCACGGTTTAAGGGAACGTATTTCTACAGTTCCCAAAAGGAAATCTGGTGCAGCCGGTGTAGGGGTGGTTAACGAATTTCGAAAACGGTCAAACAAATCTCTGTGTTTACGAGAAATATTTTTATTTTTTGGCGTTTCCGCAGTTCGTAAGGGCTGGCGAAACGTTTCTACGGTGCCCCGGGGCGAGAATTGCTACCGCTGGTGTAGGGACGGCGAACAAATTTTGAAAATGGTCAAACAAATCGCGTTTACGAAAAAAGCTTTTCATTTTTGGCGTTGCACAAAAATTCGTAAAAACTGGAGAAGGAGCGTGAAGCGGAAAATAGTCAAACAAACAAATTATTTTCCCCGGCGGCCAGCGTACCGAACAATAATAGTTTTTCATTATATCAACCTATTTTCTTTCCGACAAAACTTTGCACAGTACGATATAATGACAATAATTTTTATAATAAAATATGATAATTATAATAACGATATGGTAATGACCGTAACGGGCCGACGTGCGTGATTAACACGCGCGTCGACTGGACCGACCGCGATTTATCGTCGAGACGGTGTTGGCGGCGGCGGTCGGATGCAATTAAATTATCAATTCGTGATCGCTGCCCGCAGATAAGACACGAGCTGCCGGAGAATGTTATAACGAGACGAACGCGCTGGGCGAGTTTTACATAATACGCGATCGCGTTTAATTATTTATTTATTTCGTGCGGATGTAATATCGTAATAATGCGCGCCCGATTTCGTATGCAACAGATGCAAAGAGATGTATGTACCTGTACAGCCATTGTTAATAATGCGTTCTGACAATATTGTTATTATCGAGCGGATCGTAACGAACGCGTGTTTTTATTTCTGTTTTCCCAACGTTTTTCTCTGTATCTCGACCGCGCAAAACTGTGAATTCGATGTACTCGAATCACGAAATCGCGGTCCGTTCACGGTGGTGCGCGGAAATTAGCCGAAACCGGTGAACGCACCGTTAAATTCAGCGTTATCTATAATAGTTCAACAGCCGCGTATTTAAGATAAAACGCAAATTGATGTAAAAAAAAAAAAAATCTCCGCGTTAGATTTCGCCAACGTTTTGTAAACACTATTCGTCGAATTCGGCGCGCGAGAGTGCGCAACGTTTCAACATTTTTACGCTCCGTCAATTTTTTGTTCTGATAAAAAGTTTCAGTTATCCGGATGTAGAAAAATCGTCGTTGTCTAGATCATTTTTTGTTACTGATTCTTGACGGTCAAAACGTGATCCGACGATCGTAACGAAGTGAACGTCTCAACGCGCCATAGATCTACGAAATCTTTTTTTTTTTTTTTTTTTTTTTAGTACAGCATCAACAACAAGGTTATTAGCTTACAAATTAAATGTTATTGGATTATATAGTTATGTACATAAGGGGTTTTTACAATGGTTTTTAAGGAGAAAGGAGAGAAAAATAGGTATTAATAACTAAATGTATCTTAAATTAGATTGTACATTTCTATTTTTTTTAAAAATGATATAATTTTTTGTATGTTAGCGTTGGGTCCTATTGCTTCATATAGTCTGCTGGAATTTCGAATTCTTTTCTGGCCTCCATGAATATTTGGCAGTGGATGATGAAATCTTTGTACGAAATCTTTGTACGGCGGGTCAACACGATTGTCGCCAAACCGCATAAACCACGTCCGTTGGATACGAATGAAAATCACGCGCAAAATAAAACGAAGACTATTTTCTTTCCGCATATTTTATTATTACACAATGATCATTACATAAATTAAAATTTGAGAGGTGTACACGGCCAATGTTCGGCGATGTTCCTTTTTAACCCTAGTCCCTGTAAATTATTTCGACCGTCGCGTTTACACGGGAGGTATTCTTGCAGATCTCACAACAATACGTATCGCTCAACCGTTATTACCGATTCATACTAGAAAAAAATTGGCGAAATATTTCCGACCGTGTTTTCTCGTGTTCATCTCGTTATAAAATATAATATTATATCGTGTAAAATTTCATTAGATACGTTGTTTTCCAATATCTACGCCGTCTGCATCGCGCATTATAAATCAATCACATTTGCATAAAACACTACGGCTGCAGCTGTAACGTGCCCGGCCGCCGCCGTCGAACGGCGAGGAAACGGCATAAAGACCGGTGGCTGAATAATCCCTATTACACCGTAAAAAAAATAATAATATTAATAATGTCGCTATCTGATTTACAATAAAAGCCCGTGTGCTGCACGATTCGTATCGTCGATTCCGCGCGTGTGTATTATAATATATAAAGAATAAAAACAAATCGGGAGAAAATAAAATATATTGTACCCGAGTTTTTCGAAACGCTTATCGCGCCCTCGGATCCTGCGTACCGGAATGCGAGTTAAACGAGTAGCTGCCGCAGCGACTGGTGCCGCATTAACATACGCAATAAAAAAAAAAAAGGAATGTAAACTCGCAGACTTGTTGTTAATAGAAAGGATAATCGATATTAACGCTGGCGATGCTGCGGGCGAACACGGTGACGTTACGGTAACAGCGCGAACTCATCATCATCGCGGTTGACGATAAATTAAGAAGAAGAAGCAATCGCAGGTGGACGGAAATTAATCGACAATTTTTTTTTTGGGGGAGCAGAGAAAATCGCAAAACGCCAAGACGAGTTTCGTAAGACTTCGATTGAAGTGAAAAAATTTTTTTTTTTTTTCTGAGAGGCCATGAAGTGTTTCCATCCGAACGAAATTTCCCTCTTTTCCCCCGTGCCCGTCGCTTTTTCCTCGTCGCTCCAACCGTCGACCGTTTGAGCTCTTTGTTTTTATCGAACTTTCATCCGAACACGTTCCAACGATTCTCCTCGGCTGTTACGCGCCGGAAAACCTGAAGTTTATTTTGCTCAGATTTCCGCCCTCGTTATTTAGGTTTACTGGATTCCTGTGACGACGACTCGATGGAAGATATCACGCGGAAAACGTTCATTCCGTACGCAGTCGCGTACACCGACCGAATCGCGATCGTCACGAAATCGTCGGATCCGTCGAGGTTGAACGATCAGTTTTTACGCTGGGTCGTTTCGATTCTCAAACACTTCGAAAACCATTGAAACGTGTTTTGAATTTCGTGGACGGCTTTAATATTTTTTTTTTTGCCGTTACGTATATTTCGAATTAGATCCAGTTTTGGAACGATAAGTAGTGGATAATTTACGATTCGGTACAATAACGTTATTATGATTAAAATACGTGGCCGTGAGCGCCGACAATGCCGCAACCGAACGAACAGCCGTGAAAACGGCGTGTGTAATAACAATAATAATAATTATAATCGTATTATTACGATTCTCCGACCGAGTGATCGAGTGTTCGAGCTAATAATTTTGTCTCGGACAAAACAAAAAAACGTATTCACGCCTATGTTACGTGCTCGTGTAGGCGATAAGAATACAAACTAAAAAAAAAAAATATTATAAAAAAAAAATAAGGCGTGCACACCAAAACCGTTTTTCGTTTAATTGGTTTCAAATTAAATTATAAATCAAACGCGCGCGTCGCACCTCCGGAAACAAAAAACGGTGGCGGCCGGTGCCCTTCTGGCGATCACGAATAATAATAAATAATATTCGTATTTTCCGAGACGCGACGCGTTCGAAACCTTTAATTAATAATAAGTACAATTTAATATAAGTACAACATAGTGAGTATAGTTTCACGCACGTTAAGATCGAAAAAAAATAATAATAAAAATACGACGTCGTATTGTTGTATCTGCAGCAGCGACTGCCGCCGACTCCGAAACTCAGGACCAGGCAGTGTCCAAACGAGGGGTTTCGGTGGTAACAATTTTTTTTTTGGAACTGAAACTGATCAGTTTGTTCATAAACAACCAGCTTGTGTTAGGGGAGAATATCACGTTATTTTTGGTGTACAGTACACTAGACTTACCGCGCAGAATATTTTTAAAAGATTTCGTTTGTTTTTTAGTCGCTTTAAAAATCGAAATTTCGCGTATCTTTCGCGCAAGTTTCAGTTTTGCAGTGAAAAAAAGTCTGTGACTTTATAAAAAAAATTGTACACGACCTATGCACAATATCGCTTGGTACGATTTTTAAGATTTTTTTTTTCAAGTTAAATTGACCACGTTGTCGAAAAACTTTGTGAATATTTTATCGCATCATTTCTCTTTGTTTAAACGGTTTGATTGAGTGTATACATACACTATATATATATATAGGCTTCTCTATGAAACGGTTATAATAAACAACCGTTTTTAGGTTCTGGCAACCACTGTTTTGCGTGGATCGTGCATGCTGATCGATCCGCAGTTGACATCCGTTCGACATTAGTTCGGACTGCACTTGGGCGGACTCTCGACAGCAACACGTTTTTTGACAGATACGGAAAAATTATCTTTTGGTTATTCACGTACTGCGCGTTTCGTCCGTGAAAAAAAAAACACACTTCATTTTACACGAAGACACCACGGTCCACGATTAACCGTAGAAAATCGTCGGTAACTATACATAATAGTACATTATCCGGTGTACATTAACAATGTAACAATGAGAATAATGTTACAAAAGTAATATTCTCTCGCTTCGTAGTGCGTGCGCGTGTGTGTGATGTTTTTGAAAAAAAAAATATTAATATGATAAAAACGTTTTTGTTGTAGGCGACGGCGGTAAAACGAGCGTTAAAAAAAAAGCGGCACTATTAAAAATCAATAAATATCGTTGCGCGGCTGCTGTCTGGCCCCGGAGAACAGTAAATCATCTTCCTGCCCGTCGGAGCACGTTATATTATATTCTTATTATACGCGTACGCCTCACGCGCACATCTGTCACGACGGTGTGTCTGCAGCAGCCCCGTCAGGACTGGACAATCGGCAGCGAACGCGCAAGTAAGTATACCCTAACTCGAGTGAGCGGGTACCGAACAGTTTATAGAAGCTGTGCGAGATTACGGGAAAAATATAATACTGTACGATATTCGGAGATCAGTTTAGTCAGTTTTTTTATACGTTCGAATCGGAATAACGAAGAAAAAAAACCCGGAGTGTCGGTCTGGCGGGTATAGTTTGACGGAGAAAGTAGGTATTTTCAGTTGAGAAAACGCATGTTTCGGCAAAACACGTCATGTACATATATCACAGTGCCGAGTATGACGTGCGAGTATGACCGAAAGTCATCATTATTTTAACGTAACGGCAAAACTCGATGTCATGTCTTCGGTAAAACGGCTGCTGATGGGTCATTTCTTCAACAATACGGGACGGCAAAACTTGATACTCGTTAGGTTTTTACAATTGATTTTTGTTGACTATTCGATTAAATTGATTATAATAAGCATTTCGTCGCGTTTTCATAACTTATCGAACGAAACAATAATATTGATTCATTTTTATGTTGTATTACCTAAAAATCACGCGAAATCAATGATCCTATAGAGGATGAATGCATTTCTTTGAACACGATATCTTTTATTCCGTTTTCAATCTCTTGTTTTGCGAAAAATTAGTGCACATCGATTTCCGCTGTAATACCACACATCTACACTACTGTCCCGCTTACATCGGGCTCCGTGGGGCAAACACAAACTTTTTCTAATTTATTCTTAAATCTTTACGTAAACATGTGAATTTTTATTCAAAAATAACGTAAAATCGATTTATCATTATCGTAGAAAATGGTAATAATATTAATTATTGGTTGCGTTGAACCCATGAGAAAAACGATTTTATTTCGTCATAGTTTTGGCGTATAACGTTGCGTATAAAATTTGAAAATCTTTTCTCCATCTTGTTTCGATGTCTAAACGTTGACGTTCCCGCTTCACCCCCGGATGGATTCTCTATCGTTCGGTTACCGTGGCGCGAAATCATAGCGACTGCAGCGCGACTGGCGGACGAAAATCAGTAGGGTTCCCAAAACTCGAATGCGCGCGTAATTTGAAACGTCGGCAACAGCCGGGTCGCGTGTATCTCGAAAATTAGAGATTTCACTGTTACTTATCGGATGACGTTTTTTGATTTTACGAACCGATTTGATTTTTTGAGAGCGAACATTTCGGGTAGCCCTACTGATTCGTGTCCACCCGCAGTCTGTGACTAATTAACGAAACGCACCGTGATGGTGTCAATTGTTATTATATACGATGCATAACACGTCTGTCCGACAAATCGTACGATATCTTCTACGTCCTCGTCCGAGACACAATAATTCCTCGACTAGTAATAACAATAACGTCGTTATTGTCCACCGACGTCCAGACGTTAACTGCAATACGACAATAAATACCGTCGTATTATTTAATTACAGACCTATTTGCAGGAATTTTCATCGCAGTCCAGTTTCCCGTTCCGCGCGCAGAATTTCGAGAAGAACCCACACACGCGTCGCGACGGTCGTGTCTACTGCATTTGTAGAGACGGTTTTAGACGCGCGCGAAACAACGCAATTAATCAACCACGACACGTATACTGTATTTACCCGTTGGTTTTTGTTCCACTGTTTTTCATTTTGTTTTTAGATTCCGAGCGTTAGCGAAGAACGTATTGTTTTTACAATTTTTTTTTTTCGCGTTTCCCCCTGTAAACACTTTTAAGGGAACGCTCCGATTTTTACGTTCAACAAAGGTCTCTCGTTGAGCTTTGAGGGGTCTCAAATTCGAAAAATTGAAACGATTACCAAAAAGTGGGTCAAATAAAACGTTAAAAATTACGGCAAACGTGTTTTTCGACACGATAGATTTAGTTTTTTGGCCAAAATAATTGACGAAACTACAGCCGAAATACGTAAAACACCGGTTTGGTCAAAGTTTCGAGCGGTACTCACTGAACCTTTTTTCGAAATTTCCATTTTCTTTGTGAAAACATTTAGTTTTCGAGTAAAAGTTTTTGTTTTTGATCGTTTATATTTGGAAAACGGTCGAAAATCGGTCATACCTCTGACTTGTTTTTCGAAGAATTCGTAACTCGCACAAATTCGTTGCTTAAGAGTAAGATATTTAACGCAAAACACGTATTGCTATCTGATTGAAAACATTTCAAAATAATCTGCCCGATAGATTACAAACACACCAGTAGTTATTTCGTACGACCTGAGCTAATCGAGACCGTATTTTTGGATCGCTCTGTACACAACGAAGATCTCCTCACTATTGTATGAAATGTATTTTATAGAATAGAAACAATAAAACTTATCGAGACGTGAGCACGGCAATGTGGTTGTTGTGTGCCAAAGATCGCAATCGTCGTTTCATACCTGTACGCGCAGTATACCTGTATATAGGTAGGCAGTGTAATATATATTGTGTAGTATATACGTGTACCTATAACCCAAAGATTTATCGATCCAATTAGCCATGTGCTGTCATATAGTTATAATATATATCGAGAATGTAAACCTTACTTTCTTGTCATCTTCCCATGGCTTCACCCACCTCCCTTTTAACGTACAATTCGCGAAAGATGCCGGTTGCGATTATTAATGTGGTCACCTGCGCAATTATAATATAAGACACGATATTATAATAGAATTTTTGTAAGAAAACGGGTATAATAACCTAGGTTCTTGTGTGTTTATATACGTAAAGGTCGTCGTCGTCGTACATCGTATTTGATTCGTTTTTTAATTATTGCTTATTGACGAATATATTATCAAGTATGTAATTGTGTACATCATCAGTTGAAAATCAGCGAAAATAGTTACGGTTTGAATCCGGTTTCAACTAGGTATGTGTCGCCAGAACTTCTGTGTACAGATTACACATGGAACGCAATTTCTAAATAGTGTGTTCGGACATTGAGTACGAAAAATTCCATTAAATTACCTACAAAATGCCAACGAGCAGCTATAGTTTAAATTGTGTTTACTAAATTATGAATTGACTCTTAACTTTTACGTATACACTGTTTTATCACGCAAATCAGAATTTTAAATATTTTTCGCATTTCTCATTATTTTTATGCAACAATATTTGTGCAAGAGTCATTCAAAGTCGTTCGTAAATCGACTTTAAATAGAAAACATTTAACCAGTTATTCTGTCACTATACAAGTTTTGTACCTATCAAAAATATATAGACACATAATAGTAAACGACCGTTTAAATTTTGACTCTTGTAACGCGAGTGAATTGGGAGACGGAAGACGGAGATTTAATCGTGTCTTTATTAACTTCAACGATCTTAATCAAAATGGTTATGCTAAATTAGTAGTAAAGCGCGTTACATTTTTAGTCTCAACAAAATATTGTTTATACTCGTTAAAAATTGAACCGCATCATAGCCATCGCTATTGTTATAAGTAATCGCGTCGTATTTTTATCCTGTATAAATACTACTACACGGATTCATCGCGAATAAAATACAAAAATATTACAAAATAATGTTGCAATCAATTTTATCGTCAAGCGAATCGGTGATAAATCGCGCTCTAATGTGTGTTAAGCGAGACTGTTTTTGTAAACCGTTGTTGGCGTCGTTGAATAATATAATATTCTATAATATTGCGTGTGGTGATTTCTATTTCACTGCATAAAGGTACGCACGGTTTTAAATATATATATATATATATATATATATATTATCGTGTAATATACGATTCGTGCGTAATTTCACAATCACGAGATTCTAATGTGAAAAAAAAAAAAAATCACGCAAACTATAACAACAATAACATTACACTGTTATACAGATACTATATAAACGTATTTCGCATTCTTAACACATTGTTTACGTACGTTCACCGAAAGGTTGGTGCGTGAGAAGGAGTCTTAAGAAATAATGAAAAATACTTTTACCGCCTTAGTAGCATTTTAGTTAGGTAGTAGATGTAAAAAAAAAAATGATTACGATACCAGCAATACTATTTTTTTAGTTTAAAAAAAAAAAAACACGAGGAAATTCAGAATTATAACTTTATCCGAGGTTCTAAAAGTTCTCAAAGACTCAAAATTTTTTTTCGCAGAATGCTCTTTTTTAACAATGTAATATATTTTTCTTAAATATTCACTTTGGTCGCGAACGTTTCCGCAAAACTCTGCGATCGACGGTTTAAAAACATAATTTAGGGATTTTAACGTGGCTGGTATATTTCATTAGCGATACGTAAAGCGTGAAATAGATTCACTATAATTATAAATTCGGAAATGTTTTCCACACTTTATATATATAAGTTACAAAGAAATTGATTATTTTCATATTGTTATACTCAAACGTGAAAAAACTATAACCAACATCGCTGTTGTTACGGTTACCGTCAAAATATCCATCATCATCAGTGAATTTGTTTTATAGTTTCACTGTTATATCGCAAAAGTAGTAGTTTATTCTGGAGCTCTGTTTTACACGTATACCGAACCCATTAACCGTAAGTCATCGGAAGATATCCAAACGAAAATCTAACAAACAGTAACAGCGTTACATATAGGAAACGAACACTTTATAGGGCGAGGAGTTACCCACAATAACGTGCGAAACCCGACAACAAATACAATAATAATGAGCCGTCGGTGTAACGACTTCGGTTTATTTTCCGTCCGCTAAAACCGTCGCTAAAAACGTTATATGTACAGGGCGGGCGAAAAGCGTGCGAAAACCATAGTTCGCAGTTACACTCGTTCAACGTAAACCCACGCAATAACGTGTTTATATTTTCCGAAATGTCTCGCGACGAATCGGAAAAATATCGAACTAGCGGTCGATTTTCCACGTGTACTAAGCAAAACGAATAAAAACAACGACTGAATGATAATATTTTCCACTCTTGCCCGCGACTAGAACGCCGCACCAATATTCCGGGGAGAACGTACCTATGACTTGACACGTTTCCAATAATTGATTTCTCAACAATACTTCGGTAATATTGTGTCAATAAAAAATAAAAAAATCAAAGTGTTAAATTAAAAAAATTTAGGACAGTCGATTTTTCCATACAATTCGAAGGTTCGGCTTTTTGATGAACTTTTCGCGCAGTACCGTGTATAATGATGTTAACCACTGCACTTATGAAAACGGTCGCGTGAGAACTAAAAAATTCAAACTTGACTCAAAAACGTGTGTACGGATGATGTTTCGGTATAAATTCCGAACTGCAAAACAAATTAACATAAATCATCTGTTAATCGGGGAATAAGTTATCAAATCGTGTATAGTACTCATATTGATATTGCTTATGGGTGCATGTTCTCACAATGAAAAAGAAACATTATTACGACTACCGAATTCTACTATCGATTCTATTTTATCAGCGTTAAAATATATCGTCAAACGAATACGATATCGGTATTCCGTTTTATAAGCTTTATAAGTCATTTGAAGACTTCTGTGATCTGTGCAGTAAATTTACTACACCAAAATCATTAGTCACGTTAACAAATTTAATTTTTTCGAACGTTCTTTTTCTAGTGCGGCTGATTTACGTTTTATTCCGCTAACACGGTAACGAGTAAATTTAATATAAGTAGAAAAAATGTTTTTTAAAATGATTTCTCCAAAATTTTTCGGGGCGGCGGTAGACCCGTTTTCACCGATGTCCACGGAAAATCACGCCGTACGCGCCGCAGCGTTCTGGTTTGTAGACCGAGACACGGCGTCTCACGAGAATTTCGCACCGGTTTCGCGGAGATGTGACTTTTTGTTCTACTCGTCGAGATACCCCGGTAAGCTGATTATTACGAGCGTTTCGCGTTGTTCGACAAAAATAAACGACATCGCATTATCACGTTCACCCTGTGTGTATACGTTTTACAATATTATAATGTCGTACAATATAAAACGTGCGCGGCGGACGGAAGCGAGGAAAAACGGCGGCGGCGGCGGCGGCGACGATAAACAAGGATCGGGTCGAGGCAATTTTTGAAAAGGGAAATTAGTGTTTTCGGTAGAACGGATATATAATATTTTCCGCGCACAATACAATACAATAATAACAATAACGATAATGGTAACAACACCTACACATACACAACGCATTATATTGTACGGCGAAAGAACCGTGCGCGTGAGCGGACGACGGGACTATCTTTCATTTACGCCCGACTTTTCTTATTCCAATTTCCCGAACTGTCCGCCCCCGCCCCCCGGCCCACCGCTATCGCGCGGCGGCGGTGAAAAGGCTCATTTTCTGATAACGTCCGTCGTCCCCCTCGACGCCAACCGCCCCCCCCGCGCCCCGTGATTACGCCATTATGTTTCGACGCGCGTGTACGTATTGTGTGCGCACGTTGTTATGATATTATTACGTTCGGCGGGCCGGAACCACCCCCGTCATCGGCCCAGGGGGGTTGTCGAGGGATACGTTTCTGTGTACGCGTGTATAATAATAATAATAATGCGCACAAAAACGATCCTTTTCCACGCACTCGGCTCGCTTAACCGATGATGCGGGGAGACGCGCGCGCGGCGCATAATAATATAATAATGACGCGAAA
Organism: Hormaphis cornu; assembly: GCA_017140985.1. NCBI lineage: Eukaryota > Metazoa > Arthropoda > Insecta > Hemiptera > Hormaphididae > Hormaphis > Hormaphis cornu. The sequence goes on from CM029362.1 coordinate 17,045,874, forward strand.
CCGCCTTTACCCGCGCGCGCGCGCGGCCGTCGACGCCCGCGCGATTCTTCCGTCACGTTTCCACGCGCGCGCGCCGCGCGTCCCGCCGAATCGATCCGCGGGCGACGTTTAAAAGGCGCGGACGGGGGGACGTCACGTTCGTTTGCACGCCGACGTTTGTTTTTTCGCGTTTGGAAGCGACGAACGGTTTAGAGGAGGATATTGTGATTGTTGAACGACGTTTTTGCTTGAATATTTAGAGAAAAAAAAAATAAATGATTGCGACTGATGATACCACTAACTGACGTGATTTACTCGGCGAGGCAGACCAGATGGTTCGGATCGTAAAAAAAAAGATCCGTCGTTATTGATTTTATAATTAATTGTTTTTACCTTATTTTAATTTTTTTTTTTTTGCGGCGTTTCCGCTTACGACGGCAGAGTACCCTTCGGATCGAAAGGTAGGTACGTACATATAGATAGTGATATCTAAGAACAAACAATTCGCACACGCGGCTAACGTCGCGAGATAAATACGTTTTTGGGAGAAATTGTTCGCAAAGTTTTAAAAAAAACCCGACCTTACCCAGTGTCATTTTGAAAATACGGTTAAAGTCGATTTTGCGCACAATATGGTGGTACTGTTGGCCGTGGTTAGTAACCGGGCGCAACTTGTTGGATTCAAAATTGTAAATCTTATAAACTCTCTTACTTCACGCGAAAACGTGCTTTTTGATGAGTGGCTCTCACTCGTCGGCCGTGCTTATGGAAAAAAACACAATATCCAAAATATCGTCAAACACCTTAAATTACAGTTGGGAAATTGTTCGCTGTACAGAACGCTCCGCCGAATTACTACAATTCGTTGAAAATGAAGATGCCGAATTATTTTTCACTTCGACGTGCCAACATAATACTACTTCGAAAAGTCTGCGAAAATCTCCAACCGACTGTGCACCGTCGCGGCTCTCGCTCACGCCCGTTTTGTCGTCGTTTCAGTCGTGAACACGTCGTATAAATCGATTCATTTAAAAAAAACATCACACGTGCGCATCGTACTTTTGATTGTGCGCAGACGGTTACGACGTGACCCCATCGACGAGGAGCACGTCATCGGAAATCGGGTGTTTAAATTTACGATAATATATTGTATTTTTTACGACCGACTTGTCATAACGTGTAATAAAATTATAGTATAACGCGCGGCTTAGACGCGTCATTACTCGTGTAAACCAGAGTATACACATGAAAATCGATACAATACAGAGGTTGTATACATTTCAAAATAACCGCCATTGAGTTGGATAAAAATCGATTTCTCCAATCGTCATAATGTTATCGTAATTTATTATTGTTATCGTTCCGTTGCTCCATATTGTAATAGTGTTGTATCGTTTTGGACGGGCCGTCACGCGGATTCTGCGTGGCGTCTGCAACACCGTTTGTAAAAAACTAATCGCCAACAAATCTGGTATACATTTTTCGCGGTTTCAACAACGAAACCTCCAAAACCCACTCGTGTGGCCGTACGATAAACGGACCGACTCAGAATAAAATATCACGGCGAATGTTTTTTTTTTTTTACCTTGATACGATATGCTCGTGCGACCCGGCAATTTTTCGCTCGTATTACGCGTGTTTTCTATCATTGTTTTCAAAACTCAACATTTTTTTTTTTTTCGTCCCAAATCGCACCGAGCTCGGAATCGTTTTCCTCGAACGTTGCTTTCCGACGCGTCTAACACGTAGTAAAAAACCGCAACTTTCAAACCAACGACCCACCCGTAGAAGCGGCCCGCACCAAAGCGCTATTGCGACCGCCATACGTAGAATTCACCCCCTTTCTTTCAGTGGCGTATACATAGAGGGCCGTACTAGGTACTTTAGGTGCTGTTTATCGGGTTTTTTTCCACGCGTCATTACAATCGAACACAACGTCTTGATATACGAATCGGTCGTTTTGTTTTCCTCCTGCTCGTCAATACCACACTTTAACCCATAACGTAATATGGGTACTTTTCGTTTTTTTAACGCGTGTTGTAAACACAAAAAAAACGCTCCGGACGGCTGGATTTTTTCGCGGGTCAGTCGGGAAACCGGTTTACGAACAAAATCAAAGCGATCGTTTTCGGTTGGCGCTCAATCGTCAAAAGGGTTGTACTTTACAGGATCACCTAAAGTTGATCACCGTAAATAAACCATTCAAAAAATACCGACCCGCTGCACCCCGAAAATCGGTGTTTTGTTTTTCTGGTGCCCATCCCATTAAACATTTCGCGCGCCTGCGCGGTTCCTTCCTTTCTTCCGTTCCTCCGGTTCGCCTAGGTCGCGCACATTTTACGACGCCGTTTTCGCGCTTATCGTGCACGGAACAAACGCGAACGGACCGACTGCGGCGGCATCATCGTATTATTATTATTATATTCGAGATGCGTTTCGACGGGGATTCGGAGAGATAACGGCGAAACATAAAGCGCGCGTCCCCGTCGTCGCGAGGGACCCTCGGCTGAATAAATGGAGGAAACGTTCGAACGATAAGCGGTTCTTTTGAAGAGTACGACGACGACGACGGCAGTGTACAAAACGGGAATAATGACGTTTAAACGTTTTATGCGCGCGAAAACGGCAGTTTCGGAGGTACCTCGGCTATTTTAAGTATTCGTTCGCGCGACATAATGACGATATCGTGTATAATAATAATAATAATATTATTAATAATTGTCACAGGGTCGGGTTCCGTTCGTCGCGATCAAAACTTTTTTTTTTCTCCGGTGCGCGCAGGAGATAGCCGCCGCGTTGTATAACGCGACGACGACGAGTAGGGATCCCGGCGGAACACTAAACGCGCTATTGTCCCTTTCGACGGGTACAAAAATAATAATAATACTGTTATCGCGCGATCGTTGAATAGAGAGAAAAAAATTACTTTCGAAAATTAATTAAGAGAACGCGTCGTCCTCGCGGCGGGCGGGGGAAGGAACAATCCGGGCAATTTAACAAAGTACGATTTAATTATTTTTCGCCTAATCGCTATCGCTATGACATTTTTTTTTGTTTTTTCCGGGTAGACACTACCGCGACGATGAAGTGACGACAAAAATCACGAAAACCGCAGGGAGTACGCGCGTTAAATTGCTGCCGGACATTTTTCAAACCGATAATCGAGAAATTTGGCGAGTGATAGTAGTAGCGATTACCCGAATAGAGTGATTTATAATTATCGTTCGGCCGAGTTACGGCACCGAGTGAAAGCTTATCGGGATCAACTGCGAAAATTCATACGGTTCCTTATTGCAACGGAATACCTTTCTGTAGATTTTAATGTCCTATTTACGTGTAAAAAAAAATTGAAATAACGTACATATTGTTAAATACGATTATGGCGTCGATGAACAAAACTCATGTTTTTAAATCAACATTTGTGCCCACAAAAAAAAGCAAAACATTGAACTGATGATTCGAACCTCATCATCAGTTCTAAATTGGTAGGTTCGCAATAATTTCCATTCAATTTTACTTATTCTTATAGGAACATTATATTATATTCGTTTCTGATTCCTATACTTGACTAGTTTACAAATTACTTTCTTTTTTTTTTTTTTGTGTACACGTATATACCAGAATAATACAGAGCGATAGTAAAAACCAAATTATCAAAAAGAATATATTATTTACTATCGCTACGGAAAGAAAACAAAATAGTGTCGTGTTCATGCGGGACGTCACAGCGCTTATCGGTTTTCGGATGACTTGTCATCTGAAAGGGGTTGAACATTTTTAGGTTTCCGTTAGTAACCGACAAGTTAGGGTGTGCTGCGTGCACGTGTGTCTTGATTGTGTTCATCTGTGTGTATAAAAGTAGTATTACAAAAATAATACTACAAAAATGTTAATGTCGACTGGAAATCAGTGTCAAGAATTATAAACTCAAAAATTCCTTCCAGATTCATAATGACCAGACAAAACAATATATTTTATAATATTGTATAAAAAAGTACACGACTGTTAAGTGCAAACAACTGCGAACTACCGGTGTACTTATTGTATTAAACGTTGTTTAATCAGAACATTATTTTGTACGTTATAAAATAAAATTGTTGCACTTTTGTATTATAAAAATTTTATTTTTCTCTGCTCACTGTCAATTTGATCAAAAATATCGTTTTTCTTTTGATGTAAAAACTTCTTCGAATGGAATCTAACGTGATTTTTTATTTTTTTTAATTCGTGTACCTGTATTACATTAAAGTGCGAAAATCAAATTAAATTATACGTGTCTAATAACGCTGGTGTAGTTTGTTTACACGTTCTAATTACGACGGTATCAATGATTTCGCAAAATTTGCTGTTTTTTGTACACAAATACAAAAAAAGCTTCAAATAAAATACATTTTAAAACAGAAATACTGACTTTTCGGTTGAGGTAAAAATCAAGGAGAACGTGATTTCAAACCTGAAAATGACCAAATTTTTCGTCGTAAACTTCAAAAACTTTTGAATTGCATCTCGAGATGCGATCGAAAATTAAAAAAAAATTTTATTTAAAGTACCCCATACCTAAAGGCCCGTGCCGCAAGTTGAAGGGGGCCACGTCGTGTATTTTTTTTTTTTTAATAGAATTTGGATGTACAATTATTGTGGGGGATTGGCCTATAAGGCATATAAAATTGTACAATTATAAATTTTAAATAGGATCGTAGAAGAAAAACCTTCATAATCTGCGAAACGATTTCCGTTCTCGGTCTTCCTCTACCAGTTTTACCATCCTTCAACAATCAACATTTCAACAAGACTATCTTGGCGCAGTGTATTATCCCATCTTTTAGTTTCCCAAACTTTAATTCTTCACCGAGACCTCTTCATTTGTCACTCTGAGCATTTTCCGGTAACACCGCGCTTAAAATACTTCCAATTTTTTCTTCTCGGTTGCGCGGTAACAGTGATCTCCGTTTCGGAATGCTCTTTTCTCTTGTGCGACCATTAGTTTATTACGTCTAACTCGATTTTACCGTCGTCGGTTATCTTACTGCGCTGCGAGACGGCAAAGTACCGTTTGCACTTGTTCGACACCAAACTAACATTCATGTTCCGTGTGCGTTATACATGACGTACAGTTACTGTATGGTCATATTTTCGTTCATTCCGTAATCTACTAAGACACCGTGTTGTCTTTCGTCTTATCGCGAGCGACATTCGCAAGTCCTTTTTCATCGCGAAACGCAATGTGTTACGCGTATTATCTGAAAAGCAATAGAGCGCTATAATTTTTCGCCCACACAGAGCGTTATCGAAAGCCACCTCGTACAGGTAACATCCGTAGACCATACTTACCGCGGCGAATGTTTCCACGGTTAATAATTTTTCGGCACGAAAACTGGCAACGAAAATTTAAACGTCGGTAATATCCGGTTTATTTTTTTATTTCCGGAAATCGACGTTTCGTTCGGTCCGGTCCTCCGTTCGGATGTTCCGAATTTCTCTCCCGTCTCGGTCCGCTATCACAACTACGACGCCTTCGCCGACATTGTTTTACCGCAGGCGACGTCCACCGTGCAACTTTGGTTTTCCTCGTCTTTTTCCCGCACCTAACCCGCACCAACCTATCGTTGTAACACTGTCCGTTTGTACGATTGTAGTAATTATCGCATAACCGTTGTAGGTGCGACGATATTAATATTATTATAATTTGTAATGGGCGGCGGCGGTCCGGAATGCGCGCCGGCCGGTTCTCGCCGGCAGCAGCCAATTAGGAGGTGCATCATCGATCCGAGGAGACTATAGGAATACCGCGCTTGTTCCCTCCGCCGCCGCGGACGAAACCGCGCACTCCGCCCGGACGTCGCGGCGGGTCTCGTGCGCCGGAGACGACGGCGTTTGAACAAAAAATAAAATTAAAAACGATAATTGCTCGTTTCGTCCGGCCGAACACGTGTATTGTGTGCGGTTATACCAGTTGTAGAGATATAGATACACAACGTATAACACTGTACAGTTTTGCATTGTTTTAGCGCGTCGACCGACCGCGACAATTACCACCTGTCTATCGTCCAAGTTTTTGAAAATTTGTAATATTTTTTTTTGTGCGGGCCGAACGCTACGCGAGTTTTAACCGCGATACGTCGATATTTTCACGGATTAGTACAGCAGCAGTTCCGAGATTGAGTGTCGATCGGATCGAACGTGTGCGAAGTTTTCTTTAAATTTTTTTTTTTTACATTCGGAGCCACGAGGAATGTGTCGTTTTTACAATTTTTGTTTTTCTCTCCGTCTTTTCGGTTAGAACGAATTGCTCGGATTTTGAAAATCAGCGTGCGTCCAGGCATATAGGTACTCTGGTGAATACGAACCGTGAACTCTGGACAGTTTCGCGGTGAAACTTTACGATCGAAGTTTTCGTACACGAAAGCAACGCACCAAAACAGTATTTTTTTCAGATAAAACTATAGGACTGCGGCGATGTCTTGGAATATTTGCTCACTTTTTGAGTGCGAGACCCCAACAACAAATTGAGAATTTTACAGCGAAAATTGGAAATTTTCACGTTGACGTTTTCGTGTAAAAAGTGTGCTCCGACTTTGAAAAAAAAAATGAGATATTATTCCATCAAACGAATTCCTGGATTTTTTCAGATTTCGCGTGTAACTGTGTGTCCGAAAACACACAACTTTATACTAAAAAGCCCGCTGGCGAGAATCTGTCCGATCGATACCGTTGTAATCGGTAAGCCAATTCAGTAGTACAGTGTATTGACGTCGTAGTCTTTAGTAAATATTATTTTTCAATGCATATTGACTATCGGTCACTGCGGACTAACGATGTATAATTTTTTTCTTCCGCGTTTACGTTCAAGTGAACATACGTAATAAGTCCGTGTCTAACACTGCATCTGCTCGAATACAGTGTGCCGTATTTTATATTTTTTATTACTCTTAGTTTTGTCTTATTACTCCGACGTATCAAGTGTAAACGACCACGTTTAGAGAGCGATCCCGGCTACTTTGCAATATTTACGCGGGATCGATATTCACGCTCGTTTGACCCGCGACAAAAACGCGTTTTAACGGCCTTTTTCGCAGGTGGTGACTTTTCAAAGTTCCATCTGCATATTATTATTATTGTAGTAATACCGTCGTTTTATGTCTTTTCGGGCGCGATTTTTAACGAAATCCGGTCCGATTAAGCGAGCTGCGGATGTATTATTGTGTGTGTATGCGCGTTGAGTTTTTATGTTCGTCCTATCATTGTACTTGGACGGTTTTTACGAGATCGTCGTCGTAAAAGGACGGACATTAAAAACGGCTTCAACACCGTTCGTGTATTATTATTGTGCTGCCGCTCGCGTGTGAAAATCGCGAGTGACCAACTCGCGCGGAATAATCGACTGCAGCGTCGCTAAACGGTGTATTTTTTTTTTTTTAACTTTTTAATAACATTTTCTTTCTTTTGGCGTAAATTCCACCAAAAATATTACACGTACCGCTGCGCTAAACACGTAAAATTTTCACGATTTGTGCCGGCGGGTTATTAGCATTTTTTTTTTCGGCCGGCGGCGAGCAGTTGAAACGACGACTGCAATAATAATAATAACAATGGTCTCGCGGTGCATATACGTATAGCGGGTGCGGGTGAATCTCGCCTGATCGGCCGGCACCCTTTTTGCGGCGCAAAAAGGAGCGACAAAAACGAGAATGAAAGAAAAACACGACGTGCGCTGGCTCGCGTAGTTTTTCTTTCACTCGTTTCGGTTTATAACTGCGCACTTAATGTTTTAAATACAATAAAACCGTGTTTTAAGACGAATCTCTCTCACGGGGGGGATATCGTATACGGACGAAATTTCATTGTTGGCCGCCGGTTCCATTGACTGTTTTTTTTTATTCAACGGCATTCCTCCTCCTCGTCCATTCATCGCGGAACACAATAATAATACTACACTATTATTATTATTATTATTGGGTATACGCGCGTTGAACGAAATAATATATCATACGATTATAAAAAATAAAAAAATTAACGACGTCGCGTTTGTCATCACCTACACACGCAGCTCGCGGAGAAACCGCACCAATATCAACACGCATCGGCGGCGGCACACCTGTTGCTGCTGCTGTTGCTGGACGAGCGATGATGATACGCGTGATAATACAATATTTATCGCTGTATAGTGTTACCGGCTAATAATAATGGCAATAATAAATAACGTAAATGCGTATGAAAACGTCAAGTTGAGTGGAAACGTTAACCGAATTCTCTCACGCCGCGCAGATGACGATCGTCGCGCTGCAAAGACGGCGGCAGCGTGTGAACTGACCGTTCGTAATTTCTCCAGTACGCCACGCCGTATAGACGCGCAGATGACAAGTGTGTGTGTGGCGAAAAGAGAAAGGAATCAAACCGTTCTGGTTTTTGAAAAAATTCGTGTGTGTCCGTTTTCATCGAAATTTTTTTCTTTTTACCAGCTGCAAGTTCGTCTCGCACGTCTGCGTTCAAACGCTCTCCTCCGACCGGCGATCCTCCCGATGCACACACGAACGTGATGCACACCGGTGAAATCTACAAACTGATCGTCTTCGAGTCCGTTCAAGTCGTCCATTTCCGACGGCACGAGTGGTAGATACTCGCTATCGGGTGATTATCGATAAAATGATAGATCGCCGCATCCGAAAAAACGATTCCGACTGAAGAAAAATTGTTTTTCGATTTCGTTCGGTCAGTTTGCTAACAACGCGTGAAAGTGTCCGAGCGTTCTCATAACACGTATTGTTTCAAAATAGCTTTAAAGTTCTAAACGTTTTACATAGTTTAGGTACGTAAAGCGTAACGATGAGAACAGATTGATTCATTCTATTGCAACGTTTCGCGTTTCGTTTCGTAAGTCACCACGTTGGTCAAAACAATCAGCTGTATAACTATAAGCTGTTGAAATGCAAGCGCGTTTGCAGTTTGGGTATAATATGTATACATACTAGTTATTGTGTCAAGTAAAACAGAATTTACAGAATTTTAGTGGTGAATACGTGTAACCGACAGGAATTTACCGTCCATTTTTATTTATTATAACTGAAAACACGGGGAACACTTGAAATTAAGAGCGTATTAATTAAGGAAAAAAAAATATAATCGATCTTACCGGACGTTTCGGTCCGTATAATCCGTCTAGCTAGGCACTATATAGGGCATACTTTTTATTTTCTTCGCATACGCGACACTCGCAATAATAACAATCAATTATACGTTGCACGCAGAAAACTCATTCTACATTACTAATAAGTTAATGTGCAGTAGTGCTCACTATAATCGTGTTACGCGCGGCAACGAGTGCAGAATACATCCTAGGACATTATCTCGGTGAACAGACGTACAATATATCACATATCGACTCATATACGTACAGAAATGTTGGTCTGCAAGTATAAATCAAAGTTCGTACGATTCATTTAGAAGTTACTAAATGTTATGTTTTATGCGTTAAGTACGCGGACATTTTTCGAGTTATAACAAAAAAACAAAAATACTACTACTGTCAATCGCGCGACGTGTTATTATAATAAATAAGTATAGCTTTTCGTGAAAATTATCCATCTTACTGCAATGCAGAGTAATGACTGAAATGTCAATTTGTGTTTCTGATTTCACAGTTTTTTATTTTTTTCTTATCAATGATACATTGGTAAAAATGCGTGGTGTGCTTATTTTAATGAAGCGGTTTTTTTTCTCTGAAAACATTTTTTCCCGGTTTCAAGGACGCAGTGGGCGATGATACCCGTCATATTTATTTTGTCCTTTCATGTTCAAATGAAAGTTAATTTAAGTTAACAAAAGAATTTTATCAGAATATACAACTTCAATATTTACATTTGTTGAGTATTCGACTCAATGTAGTCGCTCAGAATCGTAATTGTTTTCGTATAAGTAGTTCGCTGTTTACTGCAGATGTATAATATAAACAACAAACCGGTGACTTACCCGAAACTGTGACGCACTCCGAAGTAAAAACACCACTCCAACAAGCTTCTAAGACCCCAAATCACTTCTTTAATTTCTTTTGAAAACTATTCGATTGTTTTTAACTACGATCGAAAATTATGAATATTATTACGTGAATACATAAATTTTTTTTTTTCAAAACGTGTAAACTAAATAATATCTAGTTTTTACATAAGGAGTCTAAGCGAGTATTTAAAAAAAAAAAAACTTTTTGTAAATCATATTGGCACATGTGTAAAAACCAAAAACAATTGATAAACGCTTGCGTTTTAGATAATGTGATATACGCTTATAGTATATTGTCGAAATAGGCATTTTAATGGTTCCCTATTTACGTTGCAGGTTACAAATTATACTGATCGATAATATCAAGTTTTTTTTACTCGAATATCTGATAATGTTGATAACAATTTAAAATCACTGATCTCAATTAGGTAAATATAGCTTCGTGACTAATATTTAGAAATGTTTGCTGTTTTTATCGAATCATTTACTATCATACAGGCAAAACTGTACAGCTTATACGATTCAACAAATGCAGTTGTATAATATTATATTATAGATTTTTTTTTTTTTATTAATGGAATAATGGCGAATTTCTAACAAGGCGATTAGACGCATTATGAGCGTGTAAAAAACGTATTTCCACAAAAAAAAAAAACGTACGCGTGTGTATTAATTACAGGAGTTTAAAAATAGTGTGTTCATAAATAACTTTGACATGTGTACAACCAAGTCCAGCTGTTATATATGTATACGATAAGTAGGTAAAAAAAAGAAACGTTTATGTACCACGCCAGAAGTGACTGGAGTGGTCCATTAATGATGCATTTAACAACTATTCGCGTTGTACCGTAGGAGGGTGAAGTACCTATAGGTACACATGCAGCGGGGTGGTAAAGACGACTTGAAAAAAAAAAAAATGAGGGTCCGTTATAATATGCACATTTAGTTACACAATTTTTTGTCGAGACACGTCGAAACGATTAACCACGTTTCGCTCGTTATCTAAACATTTCCAAAACCGTAATTGATAAAACAACGAGCGAAAAAAAAAATGTGGTCGGTAAAAGATATTAGGCGAAAAGGCTCATAACAGTATTTAATAGGCGATTATTACGATTTCGATGCCATCAAAACAATCGATAAATCATTTCCTTTTTTTCATTTTGATACTATGTAAGTAGCAGTGATTTTTAATAAAGGCGCAAGATGAAATATTGATAGTAATCGTTGCGAGGCTGGGCAAGCTGAAATAAAATTTTCGAACTAGTTGAATTCAGTTTTGAATTGAAAACGCGGACATTTAAGTTAACAGTGTAAATTTTGTTCGTTTTTATTAAACGTATTAAAAGTTACTGAAAAAATTGAATCGACTTAAATAGATTATGGGTAGTTTTCAGATTTGAACGCATAAAAATTGACCGTATGTATAGGTTTGATGTTAAATGTACTTTTAACTACAAAACTTAAACTACTATGTACCGTGTAAAAGTACATAAAATACAATATTTCGATTTTTAATCCGTAGTAACCGCAAAAATAAATGATAATTTTTTTTTTAATTATTGTTTAAGGTCATCATTGTGAGCCCAGCATTGTCCACATTGTATACTGAATCGAACTATTTAAGAAAAGAAAAAAAAGGACGGAACGAGAAATATTTTTTGCTCCGGGGGGAATCTGATCCACGTGAATGCATGCGCCACTGCAGTGGGTGCAACGTATTGTGTACACGCAAACTTGAAAACTGAAAAAACTTCTTCTACTCGCACCGATCCGCAGCGATGCACCGATCACGTCGGATTTTTCGTTTTTTTTTTTGTAATTTTTTTTAACGGCCGGAGATGGCTCGCGATTACGGTTCGTTAATTTAAACGGGGTTTTATGACAAACTAATAAATTCCCCCCTGCGGAGTATAAATTACGCCGATTAATTATGCGTGATATTATGTATTCGTATATTATAGTCGCCGCGAGTAATGAACTATTAAACGCGCTCGCGCGTAATTAAACGAACTTCTGCGTTTTATGCGATAATATAGTAATAAATAACGATGTTACAAAACTGTTTCGTGCGTGGGTTTCGGGTTCGTTTGCAGTGCGCAGGCCCCCCCGGGGGGTGGAGGAGGGTGCCCCTATATAGACGGCCATTTATTAACGAAGGATTGCGGGGGAGTTAATATCACTCCCAAGTACAGCGTTTTTGGAGTGAAAAATTTTTGAAACGGAGCTAAAAATTATAGCGTTACTCAAAACCGATTTCGTACGCTGAATACGCCGAATATTACCTACACGCATGTTTCTTGTCATCGGTTAAACGATTTATAAATTTGTTGGCTTTCGCGGCGCCGCGACCTCCGAAGTACCTACGTTTCGCCAAATGTACGCTGGCGTAAACGTTTCGGTCGAAACGAATTCACAGTCCAATTATGAAACATTCTAAGAGCCGTTAACGACGTGTTTTGGCAAAACAACAATATAATATAGACAACGGCTATGTGTCACTATGTGTCTATGGGAACAAGTTTTGTTCAATTTATTCCGCGATCGGTCGTACGAAATTCGCGTTTCGATTTTTCCCGGTAACGCGAAACGATTTAAATACGAACAGGTATCTTCCGTTTGCGGGTAAACGTTTTTCGTATTCGAGTGTTGTATGACGAGCACCGGATCCACGGATTCCAAAACAAAGTTTGAAAACCGAACGCATACTCGTACGCGAGAATCGTTCGCCACTTGATGTGTGCCAAGTTTATGTAATGTTTCGCGTTTTAAACGCCCTACGTGGACGGAGCATCCGGTTTCGTTTGAAATTTTCAGAAAGGACACGACAAAAGCAGCGCTGCTGATATTCAAACGATTTTCCGAAACGCCCGTCAATACTACCGGTATTAGATTGTGAAGGGATATGGGTTACGTGTCTTACGTGATGGTCACCACCGGGGACTGATTCGCACAGGACGTTCATTTTCTTCTTCCACATGTTCCTCAAGCCATTTATCTACTGCACCGGCTTTCCATCCCGATCGATTTCGTGTTATCTCGATACGTTTAAAAGTGAGATGTACGCGATTGTACACCGCGATAACAACGATAATTGTAGAAGAAAAATACTGCGCCGTCAGATAGAGGAAAATTGTTGCACGTCTTATTACATACTGGTGTGCTTCAGGGATGCACAAATTGTGTCGATTTCGTTGATATTTTCTCCGCACGCATATTGTATATACAACTACATATACTGTTACTGCGACGACGATCCGCTTTGCTAAACGACTTCTGCGCGTCGACGACGACGTCTGCGGCGAATAATACACCGTGTGTACGGCGAATAAAATTGCGCGTACACGTACGTAATATCGTAACCGCGCGATCTCGATTAAATAAGACGTACTACGTCGGTTAAATTACGAGTGCACACGAGTGTGTTACAAGAGAGACGCGACCGCGTAGGTAATAACAATAATTTAATAATATTATTATTATACACACGTATATGTATACATCTTTTCTGTCCCCGTATAGAGAGAGGTATCGCCTGCCGAGATATCGATTCGTCGTACATTTTATAACTTTATAAGGGGTTAGAGATTTTTCCTTTAAACGGACGGTATACCTGCCCGTATAATAACAACAATATAAGAACAAAAAGACGATACCTAGCAGCGTACATTCGTATATCGCGGCGTGCGCGTATAGGTTACGCGTATTTTACAGAAAACGTCGCCGCCGCGCGGTCACGCCTCGTCGATTCCCGCGGCAGTCGTTTATATTACAATACACGACCGTCTATATTGTCTATTGCCGCCAGGTCGGTGGGATTTTATAGCGCTTGTTAAAAATATCGCACGTAGATTTCAACGTAAAAGTACGACTCGTTTGTCGAACTGATGTGAAATCGAAAAACCGCACCGAAATCGAAATAGTCACGAAACGCGGTTTTAAAAATTCGAGCCACAGAGTTTACTCTGCTACACTGTGTTTTATATTTTACTCTGCTACGAGGACCATTCGTGTAAAAAGTATGTAAATGCTATAAAATCCCCGCTATTATTGTTGTGTAAAAAGAACGTATTTATATTATCGTATAAATAAGTTTGATCCATTTCGTCGATAGTATCCGACCGGGGCGCGTTGTCGAGGGTTACTATAGGGGGGAGGGGAAACAAATCGTTAATAGTTTTCGAACCGAATTAAAAACGCACCGGGAAACTAACAATAAATCGCCAAAACAATACTATATTTGTGTTCGCCAGGGCCGTTTGGGGCCAGTAACCTATCGATAAAAGGCTAGAAACGAGTTTGTTGAAAACCAAACTTTTCAAACTGATTTCAACGCTTTAACACAATATATTGTGCAATCAGAAACTGCCAACACCGTACACTTGCGTATGGTAGATGATTATGCACAGTCGTATAAAGATGAGTAAAAAGTATTTTACGTAAAAAGTATGATGCGTGCAAATCGTCTCTAATACTCCTACGAGTTGCTGCATCTCATAACAGTATTACATCAATCTAAAATAGAATTCTTCACGCCGTTTATTGTGGCGTTCGACTCCGTAAACAGAGTTGATGACGTACCTAGGCATATTGATTTATCGTTTGATGTATCCCGAGAGCGTTTTCTGAGAAGAAAAAAAAGAAGCGTCGGAGTTCAAAATATTATACCGCGTAAACACTTATCTAGCGCGTGTCTTTCTGCAATAACAGATGTTAAACGAATAAAGCCTCTGTGGACCGAACGAATGGGAACGTTGTCATAAACATCATAAAACGCAATACAAAATACAATCGAGTGTGTACAATTTCCACGTTCGTAATACGTCTACTTTTGTGCAGTAAAAACGTTTTCTGAACTTTTGTTAAAGAACAAAATGTTGTCGTCTACGGATACTCAAACGCGAATTTAAAACGAACGATCTTCATCGATCGTTTTTGGTTGTAATTGTTTAAGAAAAACATTTTCATTCTCAACGCGTGGGTCAGGTCAATGATGATTGTTTTACACGAATAAACCATAATTATGTTTTACCATACTGTTTTCGACCCTGCGTTTTCATAACAACTCTGGCCTGCAGGAGATCGCGTTTGGCCGATCTCTCGTCTCCCGGATATACGTTTCGCAATTTTAATTCGCACGGACCGTAACGGAGTGTACGCGAGTGAAACCTGTTTGAAAATTTTCAAAATCCTACCGGACCGGTGTTAGGGAAACACCTACAGAATTCTGTACCGTTTTCGTCGGATATCGCGGTTTTCGTTCGTCAACTGCCGTCATCCGGGACGAACTTTCAGGATAGCGCAAAACGATGGTTCACGGACACACGCGTGGTGGTATATTACACGTTTTTTTTTTTGACCCTCCGTCGGTCCTCTGCGAAAACCGCGGCCGTCCGCTGTCGTACGTGGCTCGTGAATCTCGTAATAATAATAATATCGTCAACAACCTTACTACCGTCATTATTCCGTTACTGAAACGCCGCGCAATAACGTCGTCGTCATAAATAACAATAATAATATCGGATAATAAATATTACATTTCGTTCATTGTCTCCGGCCGCCTGTGCGCCGCGTTCTCGCTGCAGCGGTGCGTGAAACGCGCGCGTTGTTCCGCCTACCGACCGATTCCATTGGCCGACTGCCGCGGACGTCCGGAGGGTTACAAACAACGTGATACAACAATCGTTTCCGGGACGGCGTACAATCGGCGGCGGCGGCGGCGGGCTGTTTGTAGCGTCGGAGAAGAAAAAAACGTTTGAAAAAATCATCATCGATTACACATCAATAACGTGTGGAGGGAAAAATAAAAATTACGAATCGCGTACTTTATGACAAAAACGTTTCGAATCCATCCTGCCGTACGCTGGTCGACAGTGCGCGAACACGTTTCGACGTTGTTGAAGCGCACGCACCGCGTTTAAGTCTCCGAGACGTCGTACAGACGGAACTGCAACGTGCACAGACGATTGTCGAACTAAAAGTCAACGCGTGTGAATTTTAGTTTGAACGCGTTTCGTCGAAACAACGCGGATCGTAAAAGAACGGATGTGCCTTAAAAGCGAAAAGACGGAAATAGCGTGCTACCGCAAAGACGTTTTTGAGGCCAGGCGAACACCTCTCGGTTATAGAAGAACGTTTTGCGAAAATTTACGCGTGTTGAGAAACGCCCCTACGCTCGATATCTCCGGTATTCTCCGGCCCTTTGGTTTGCGAATGGTGGCGCCGAGGACGAGCTAACTAACGTGTTGTTGGACCGTAGGAAAACGTTAAAAATTTTTTCCAAAAAAATATTCTGTTCTTAGATTATTCTTTGCTGCACCGCGGATTTCACAAAAGTGTACACGAAATCGCTCTATAGAATCAACTGTAGGCGCCCCCGTCTCAAATTTTGGGTGTAACGTTTTAGAGCTGCGTCCGTACGTACTACCGACGGAAATAAATTCGTCTCAAAGTCGAGCGCCGTTCGAAAACGTCGCGCGACGGAAAGAACGTGAAAAATTGCATTCGTTCGCGGTCTCGGGCCAAACTGTACTACTACTATATTCGCGGCAGTGAAGTTTCCTGTACGCGTTAGTGTAAACGTCGTAACTTTTTCGTAAATTTTTGTGCGCCAATGGTTTTTTTTCTACGCCCGTCCTGTTGCAAGCGCAACGGCGAAAAAAAACGTCGTCGCCGCGATTGCGCAAGTTCGTGTACGACGTCGTTACCGTTGTATCGTCGCCGAACAAACGAGCCGCGGCCAACAGCAGCTGCGCGCAGTCGTCGCGCTTTTTTTTTTTTTGCTTTCGTACACACGCGCTTTAATCTAAAAATTATTATTATCCTACGGCGTTCACGGGCGGCGCATCGTTATTATTATTGTCGGTGTGTAGCGCGGCGATACGATATTTTAAAAGCGTAATGACAACAATATATATCGTAGTATTTAAAAGGCTCGCGTCGCGCCATTGTCGTCATCGTCGTTATTGTCGGTGATGACAAACTCGACTGCTGCAGCCAAATAATACAACAACATATCGCTGTATCGTATTATATTGTACTTCCGAGACCGTCGCGGGGACAGTTTTCGCACCCCATTCCGATTGTGTATAATATACCCACTCGTACATCCACTCTCGAAAACCGGTAAGTCCCTCTCGAACGATATGTTATTTCCACGTTATTATTTTATACGCACACGATTATCACTGTAAAAACCGTGTCTAAACGGCTAAACGCGACGGCCCATCGTTTGCTGCTAAACACGGCCAATGTTTTTCGTGGGGTGCCGATAATAAAACCGCCGGAGCGTCGTTTTGAATGCGCGTCGTCGGCGTTGTTGCATGCACCACGCTGCTGCACTTTGATTGGGTCGTGTACGCAAAACGAAACAACGACCATTATTATGTTTCCATGTACCCCCCCGAAACTAGGGCTAATTGGTCCCCCGATAGCTTAGGAAACGATGTTTTTTGTCCGCGAGATTCTTTTCCCGCGTAACACGATGATCGTAATAATACAGAGACCACGCGTAAATAACGACTCGCGAGCCGCTCCGATCCGTGTTAACTCCAAGGCCTGATTGGGCGCCACGGAATAATTTTTATTACCAACGTGGAACGTTCGCATAATTCAATTAAATGAATATACTTAATATTATTAATTTTACGCGTGAAATATGAGCGAAAATAATAAATATAATTAAAAATTAAGTATTAGCGATTTTTTTTTTTAGGAACTTTTTTGGAACTTGAATGAAATGGAAAAATACGGCTTGAAAGAAAAAGCAAACAACTCGCTAACTACGTATCCCTCAGACTCGGACCGAACATTTTCTGAAGAATGTTCAAAACTTTTTACAAGAAAACGTATTGTGAAGAAGAAATAGCTCTTGGGGCCTAAAGCTTCGTCTACGTTAGACGAGATGTTACGTTTTTTTTTGAGTCTTCTGCGTACTTAAAACATTCAGTCGTCAAGCGCTTGACTGTTATAACGACTGATCCGCAGGTGTGGACGTTCTTCTATAGTCGTAAGGAACTCGTGGGTTAACACTGTGTGACCTGTCCGGAGCCGATTGATTCCCTCTATTCTGTTGAGATTATAGGGTTTGGTACGTTGTGCTTTAGATTGCACGGAGTTCGGCACACAGCCAG
The DNA here is from genome assembly GCA_017140985.1 of Hormaphis cornu. Classification (NCBI taxonomy): domain Eukaryota; kingdom Metazoa; phylum Arthropoda; class Insecta; order Hemiptera; family Hormaphididae; genus Hormaphis; species Hormaphis cornu. The sequence continues at coordinate 17,063,978 of CM029362.1, forward strand.
CGCGTTCCCGCCGTCTAATTTGGATGGAGGCTCGGATTCGGTTTTTTGCATCCGCGTAAGTTGTTAAGTTTTTATTTAGGAGCGATTTCGTTGCTTTCTTGGATTCTTCATCTGCCTCATCGTTCCCTTCTATATGTTTCAGCGCCCTGGGATCCAAATTAGGGACACGGTCGATCCTCCGTTTGAAAAACCATTTTTTTTACCGCGAAATATAGAAACAACGAAAAATGGCGAGCCGCTCGTTAAGCGATCCGGGGACAACTGCAGCGTGTAAAACACACGACGTTTAACAAACACTAACATTATTGTCTCATACTAAAGACAACAAAACGTATAAAATATGTTTGACTGTTTTTATATCCTCAACAAGATGTCTGGATCATTCCGCGTCAGTTCCCAACCGTTCGTCGGATCTCGACCACTCTCTCCGCGGAAGATCGAATCCTGCAGGAAGCTTCAGGTTAGGCCTTTTCGTATTCCATTCGTTTTTCCTCGCGCGCTGGAACAATACGGCCAGCCAGCCAGGATATCTCGTGACTTTCAGTGGCGGATTTTTACGGCATTCGCGTACCGTCCGTAGCGCGCGTCCTATATTATTCCGTTCTCACCGCAGAGTTCTTCACGACCGCCGTTCGCTTTTTTATAGGGGATTTTTTTTTTCTTTCTCCGGCAAGTATGACATAAATAATTTTATGGGGAACAATGGCCGGCCAACCGAGTTCAATCGACTGTATTTACGACGCTATAAATGAAAACATTTATTACGTATTACGCCGCGGTCGTGAGTCGCGCGCGTCTCGGCGTCGGTAAACGCGCGATCTGCACGATCAAAACCACCGGGGAACATCGTGTTCCTCCGTCGCCTCGTAATACGAATAATATCGTTATTACAGCCGGCCGGTTTTTGTATTCGACGTTCTCTATTTTCTGTAAATTTTTACTATGCAAGTCATTCTCGTTTCGCCTGTGAATTCTCGAAGCGAATCGGAGCGTTTCGTTCCTCGCGGCGTAACCCGCAACGTCAACGCAGTTATTATAATTTCAAGTTTTATCTGGTGACTTCCAGGGACGGATTTTAGTGGGACCACGGGGCGTTTTTTTTTTTTTAGCATTTGCTTAATCGTTGAACTACCATCATCTTTTACGCCGATGGTTAAAAACGATGGTTAATGTTGTCCGTGTGATTACGACACGACCGCAATGCTGTTGGTCGTTTATTTTTCGCTCGAGAAGGCCGGATATAAATTGATAGCGATTATATAAACACAGTTGTGGAATTACGGTGTTTAAAAACGTGGATTCGTTTTTTCTAAACTAAACCGACCGTATGATATCGTAACCAGCCGCAAAGTATAAATAATAATTATGACGTTCGTTGTATCGATAGCACGAGAGTTATTTTGCTGACAACAAAAGAACTTAATTATTTGTCTCTATATATACGTTTCGTATTTAATCCAATACGTACATGTCTCGGTTCTGTTCCGATATCACGCCCGATCTCTCGACAGTAATGATAGAAAAAAAAAACCTTTTCATTAAAAACAAATACAATCGACTATGGTAAAAAAAAAAAAACCTCGGAATTTTAATTAGTTTTGTTTTACTTTTGGCCCATTTTCGTATTTTGTAATCGTTCCGATTTTATTTATTACCTACCACCGTAGTGCGTCTCTCTACGGGAGAAAAAAAAACATTGTACCGCTTCGTGCGCCGCCCCGTTTATCATCGTGTCACGCGAGACGTTACATTCGTCGGCGGCGGCGGCATACCGATTTCGCGGTGGTACGCGCGTGAGTGATTTTGTCGACGATATTAATAAATAATTATTGTTATGCAGACGGAAAAAAAGAAATGTCCGAAAAATTGCGCGCACAGAAAAATGGTCGAAAATCACGCGTGAACGTGCTGAAAACCCATTTAGACGATGATAAATTTGATGATGACTGTTGTTATAATACAGCGGCGGAAAGAAAATATAGGTGCGCGCGGATGACGTACAACCTTTTTGCTTGATAGGATGTCGCAATATTAACCCGTAATGTGCGTTATGTTACCGATGGTAGATTGAAAATGAAATATTTCCATTTTTTTTTTTAACTTTTCTCACTGACCGGCAGAAATCGTCAAAAAATAATCGTTTTGACGTCTGTTGTGTTTCCGTTAATTGGACACAAGAGAAACGCCGTAGATCCTCGTACAAATGTATGGAACGATGATTTTTTGTCATTTGAACGGCTGTCTTGCCGAACGTGGCTGACCACGATTTATTTTACAAATCTTCTTTTTACTATGACTAAAAATCGCGGTGACGATTACGGACTACAAATTTGATTTCCATTTGAGTTTTAAGTAGCACCTATGTCTGAGAAAATAATTCTATCGATTTGTTTTTGAAACGTGCGAGTTGAGTCAAAGTGCCCGACACTATATAATATTGTGTTCCTGTCGAACCTTTTTTATTTCCATCGCATTTTCGTCGTCGCGGTATAACGGAAATTATTGATTTAGAAATGTACGACGGTTCGTAGCGGTGTGACACGAGAGTGGTTGCAGCGCAGACGAATGGTTTTTCGTTTTTTCTAAAAAATGCATACAACCGATGTACATTATTATAATATAACGAAACAACGTTCTCTGTAAGCATGCGGTTTTTTGGGGTTCGTAAAAAAAAATTGAAACAACGGTTCGTAATACTGTTTATCTCGAATACACAACGTCGTGCGTTATAGTACTATTTCTACACTGCAGTGGTGTTCCCGTTAACTTTTTTGACCACCAATCTGTCTGCAGGTAAAACGTTTAATACTACGCAGACTGTTTTTTTTTACGATCTTTAAGGGTGAAGGAAATGTCGGTAAACGGTGCACAACGGGGACACAAACAAATGAAGATCATATTTTGTACTGATAGTTGCCGATACATCATAATATTGTATAGCGCGATTAAAATAGTTTTTTAAACAAAAGTCGAGCGCTTCGTTTTGCCCTCGAGCAGTCAAGAACTGTCAATAATAAAAAAAATCAAACATTTTTTACCAAGTTTCCTTATTGATTCGTTACGAAAATTAAAAAAAAAAAACTCACAGATGATCGAAAAAAATCATCCAACCGATCGTCGTCGAATGGCAAAAAAAATACATCTGTCTACACTTTCCGCCGCGTGAGCGTCCAAAGACTTGTTGTGTTTTGGTCGTCGCGAAACGCGTGGGAATTGTAGGCCCAATCGGATTTTCGAAAACAAACGTTTCACCCTCTCGTTTTCCGAGTGACCAGAGTTTTCTTTTTTTCATTCGCCAGCGCGGGGAAACGACCCTGGAATATCGATAAGTTTTTTCATCGATAACGCGACGGCCGCGATTGTTTACGTCGTACGTGAAGAATACACAGGTGCTCAGGAGCTCGGCACTCATGCGACGGTTTCGTGCGTAAACTCGTTTTTAACAGTCCTAATTGGCTGCCGGACGGACGAGCTCGAAACGTCGTGTCAGCCGTATACACGTATATATACGATATTATAACCCGCATAGTTTTCAATACGGATCTTCTAATTGGCTCCGATCGATACGTGTATAGTACGCGAACGTTTTTTTCTCTTACTCGGACCGAAAACCTGCAACGCAGACGACGTTTATTGTTTTTTTTTCCGTTCCCCATTAGGAGGACGTGCCCCATTGTGTTGTTTCAAGAGTAAACGTCAGCTCGCGTATACGAATTCCTGTTCTTCCCTCCGTCCCGTCCCGTCCGTCCGACCGTCCGTCGACAACGGTAACAATTATGCTAACGCCTGGTACACGACGCGCGCAATTTATTTCCAATTTGCGAACGTATTATAAACAATTAAACGTGTATAAAATGAGTATCGGGTTTTTTTTACTACCGCTTTCTTACGTACGCAGGTGAACCGGAGTGCCAAAACGGGTGTTTACTCCTCCGAGTGTGTAGGCCAAACGTCTCGTTATCGCGCGCCAACATCAGACGGACGGAAAATATACGAAAAATCAGGGGAAAAATAATTGTGGCGAATCGATCGTAAAAAATACGCGGGTCGGCCGGTCGGTTTCACCGCGCCGGTACGTGTCGAAGCGAACGATACTCTCTCGGCGTGTAAAAGTAGTTCAAACGACGCTCGTCTTTGGTGATTTTTTATTTTTTTGGTGTCCTCCGGCTGTCGAAAACACGCAAAATAGACGTCAATTACAAATACGGCGATACTGGAGACGAAAGAAAACAGATTTTGTTTCGAACGGGCGCGCGCGTAAACGATATTTTTATATTCGGCGAACGCCTCGGGGTCAACTCATTTTTATGCGTCGGCCGCTCAAATTTTCGATACTTACGCGAGAAATATTTATTTTGCAGACGTTTCGATGGCCGGCGGGTTTTTTTTTGATACCGCCGAGGGCCGGAAAATATGGAACGTTTCAATTGGAAAGAACCGATTTAAGTACGATCGTACGTCGTGACTTTTTTTTCGTTACGCCATTTTCGCGTTCAGGTCAAATCTTTCACGTGCTGCAAAAGCATTGCACGCGCGAAATAATCGATAAAGCGCAATTTTACTTTTAAAATACGGAGCAACCTGCAGTCGTTATCATTCGGCTCGAACGCAACTATTGGTTTCGTTGCACGTAAAATAAAGTACGCGTGTAAGTATTCTAATTATTTATTCACAATTAAAAATTGGTTCCGTGATTAACAGTTATCGCATAACACGTATCATAAAACACCGGGTGGGGAGTACACTGTCGCATCCCTCGGTAAAAATTCAAAATCGTCTATCATACACGATATGTATTAGTTTAATATGACGTGTAAACTAAGAGCACTGAAACAGTGTGCGCGAAAACTAACCCGAAACTCTTTCAGACGATAACAGCAAATGTTCTCCCAACGGTGAGTACGTTTATACTTTTGTTTTTTTTTTTCTTAATTTTTTCGTAAGTCTAGTATGTATTTACGCGTAACGATTTGCCAATAACTGTTTATATATATATATATCCGTGCTGAATGGTTGGATTCACAAAGAACGGCGGCATTATGACGGAAATCGATACGTACGTTTTTTGAACTTTCGGAAAACCGAATGTTAAGGTTGCAATGAAAAATACAACTGTCGAAAAAATGCATCAATTATTTTAATGACTTACGGTACGGTTTTAAACATTATAATGCATAAATTGATTATAAAAATGTTTTTAAATAACAAATACGGACATATTCTGTTCAATAAATACGTGCAGATAACATTTTATTAATCGATTTAATCTACAAACAAATGTTATAAAAAATCTAGTATATTATTCAAAGAATGACCTATCGATTTTACCCAAGACATCACGTATCGAATAAAAATTTGTCACTTTTGGTAGTACATATAGATGGCGCTATATACACGACAGACACAATATCACGTTTTGCCAGCTCTTGAAACAACTACGATTTCTCAAACAGACCGAAAATCGCCAAAAACGATATACCTGCAACTTCTGCAATCACACACCACTGAAAAATAGTTAATTATTATAATACAGTTTTAAATTGTTTTTCAAAACACTGGTGCAAAAATAACAGACATAAACATGTTATTATCACAGAACAAAACTGTGCACACCGAATAATACTATATTTTTACAACGTTCGTAGGTGCATAGAAATTTATTTTTTCGTACAATTAGTTACGATGAGATAAAACACGCACAAATTTTTGTCCCGCGGACGGTTTAACAACTTTATAAGATCATATTTGTTGACACGTATAATTGTTTCGCGATTAATTTAGTAACGACGGCGTAAACAACAGCAATGTTAAATGACAAATTCTTAAAAACGCCGATGAACGGCTGGTCGAAACGTTGTACGTTTTTAATGTTTCGTTTTTATTTCCACGCGTAAAAGACGTATAAAAATGTACAGGTACACGAGATCGAAGAAAAAAAAAATGACACGTTTCAGAAATCGCGATACTATATAAGTACTGTTTGTACAGGTACCTAATGATACTAAAATATGTGAACTAATTAAACTTTTATACGGTTTACAATTATAGAACACGATATAATTACCAATTAGTAGAAAAGGTGTGCGCGTCTTGTGTTGTATAATATTATACGTCTTCTTTCTTTCAGTTCTACTTACACGGACCATTATAATTAATAACCTACTGCAAGAGTTGCATCAACTACGTTTTACTTTCTCATTAGGTATCGTTTCAATTTAATTTGTGTTGTTTACAAGATCGATGTTGTTCATTTTGTAACTGGATTCACCTATACATATAGGGCATATAGTTATTATACTCTATACAATACAGTACGTAATATTATTTAACATATTAAAAAACGTCCTGTGTATCTCGGGATATTTGATACTACTCTATTAATTTAAAACATTTTTTTTTTACTCCTTTATTTGTTATTCCAACTGATTGATATCGAAGTAGTGGAAAAAAAAATGTCAGATAATCTCCGTATTACTAACTTGTTTAAAAATATCTGTTTTCCATAAAAAGTAACCATCGTGTATGATAATGACTCATTATATATATAATGTACACGGTGAATAATGAACTCGATTAAAGTTTAAAACATCATCGCGGCGACCTTTATTGCTTATGAACCAGATTAACATACGAAAAAATCAATTGAAACAGAATATCAGATGTACGGTTATTCGAAATCGACAGTAACAGTATTATGTTTCAAAACGGTGCCCGAACACTTTTTTCGTTTCTCTGGGGCTCACGTCAAACTTGTACGATACAGTGAAGCACGTGTTTTATATATAGAATATATAATTATAATCGCTAAATGCTGCTGTACGTCATTGTCCGCAAACATAAGTCGATAAAATCGTATTTCTCACAAAGTCGATAGTACAGTTTCGAACGTTTTCGATACATTTGGAAAACGTTTCGCCGCGCGCGGAAAATTCGAATAAAATTGTTTTGGATTAGATTCGTCCTGCGCCGTTGCAGAACAACGCGTGTTTTCTAATATTGCCGTATCATCAGGTACGGGGATTCAATCGGCAGAAAATCAGCAACCACGTCATTCCCTGGCAACAAACTCGGTCAGAACGAACTGTATCGCTAAAACCGTTATCACAATACGTCACTGATTGTCGCGTGTGTACTATACAAACAGTAACGTCGAAAGAAAATTCAAACGGTCCTCAACAAAAAAAAATCTTTGTAGTCAGCCACGTTTAAAAACCAGCGTCCTCGCTCCCGATCTGCTATTAACGACCGATGCGACATGCTGTTGAAATATTCTTCCGTTGCGAGCGGGGACGGATTAGTTTTGTACACGATTCTCGCGCGCGATAATCTTCTCGTCCAACGGAGTGAAATCAAAATAACTTCGCTAGCTCACTCGTCAAGCGGTCACCACATAAAACCGACTATACGATGTACTATAATCAGTCAAATGAACACAAAAAACGAAACCGGCGTGTACGTACCGTGCGCTTAACCGATATTCTTACGAGACGCGATCGGCACCACTTCCGTAATACGTCTAATTAGCCGTCAAAAGTGAATAATACACCCGTACACGATGTTGGTCATACGACATAAGGGCCGTTATGAATGTAAACCGAGCGTGTGTCCATAATGCGGACTTGATACGCCTATAATGTCGCCTATAGGTATAATTATGATACGCGTATAGGAAAGGTGGAGAGAAGGAAAAGAAATCTCAAACACTGGCGGTAACCTGCAGCAGTCGCACACGCGGTATGCGGGGTGTACACCGACGATGATGGTGATGAATAATATAAATTAAAGTTAATAAAACGCTATGTAAATTTAAGAAATGTATTTTAAATTGTAGTAAAAAAATAATATATAAAAATAACTACTATAATATAATATTTTTGTTTTATGAATTGTAATACATTTTTTTGTGCATATTTTGGTGTTGACTAAAAAAGCATATTTTATCATTTTTAGCGCATATTTTGTTTGCATATTTTGTAATTTTTTAGTGCATAAATGCATGCATATTACAGCAGTTTTAAGTGCATAAGAGCCCTAGTGATGATATTGTGTGTAAACGTCGAGGAGCCCACACACACACGTCGTCGCTCGCCAGACGCTTCTGTACGTTGTTTATAAACGTCGTCGGTCACTGCAATAGCCGCGGCGTAAAATGTACAACAGTATACATCACTGTCGATTACTAATTAAATCCCGTTCGCACTGGCCGTGTGCGCACCTCTTCGTTGTATTACCATACGATCTTCGTTGTTCTGCAGCAGCGTGTGCGTGGTTGCGCAGATTTCTACCTGTACAAACGTAATATAGGTATAATAAAAGTCCGTGACGTGGATTATCGAAAATTTCTTTGGTTCGCGACCACGGTTGTGTAGATAGAACCGTTTCTTTCATCTTTACAACGAACGATAAAAGCGAGACGGTTACGTTGGACTGTACGATGAGTTATCAACTATACAACTATAGTATCGTATAGTTCGATGGACGGGTACAGCTGCAGCTGCTGTTCTACCCCCGACGATAAGAAGAATAACAGGATATTGGGCACATGACCACAAAAAAAAAAAAAAAAATTGAAGAACACCGACGTACGGTGTATTAAAATGTTCTCCGACCGAATTTCATTTTTATCAACCAGACTGGAACAACGTACTCGGTCGCCGATGGATAATAGGTAGCCTGTTGCATCCGAACCTGTACGCGACTCAGTCTGACCCGAAAAACCTTTTGGGAATTTTCGTTTGGCGATTTTTGTTCTCCCCGACATCGCGTTTCCACTTGTTGTCTATCTGCCGGAGATACGACGGACAGCCGCTGAGCTCAGTCCGATAAAAACGTACAAAAAGCACAGGAGTTGCGGTACAGGGTGGCCATAGATGGTCGACCATAGTGGTATCGCGCGCGGACGGGGTGAAATGTACATCCTATCTGTTATGAGTACCGTTGACGTAAACCTAATAAGATCGTTAGATTCAAACAAATCTTCAAAAATGATTGCCCAAACGGCAATCGGCGGAGGCGAGGCGAGCGAGACTGTTTAGACGGTAATCGACGAACCGCGACCGCGAGACGACGATCGAGACAAACGTTTGAAACGAAAGTAACAAATTCTGAAGTGTTTTAAACGAGCGATTTGATGTGAAATGCTTGTTTATTATGATTCAGCCGATTAAAAAGATGCAATGCTTTTTCCGTTAGTCGACGTACGTTTGTATTGAATGTTTTTTCGAGATTTTAAAATATTAAAACAAAAGTTTTCACAAAAAAACTCACCGCGTGAGTAAAGGTTATACAGGGCGGTTGTTTTAATAAACTTGATAAAGTTGCACGTCCACCGTGCACAAGGGTGAAAAAATCCGGCGCAAAATCAATGGTTCCTTTGCTCAAGCTCAACGAAAATCCAGCGCTTTAAAAACTTTAAAAACGTATTTGCTAAACACTTTGCGAGACACTCGGTTTAAAATGATAATAACATCGTCGGCAAACGCATACCAGCCGTGTACGAGAACGGCTCGGTTCTTGTATTTTATTCAATTAATTCCGTTCTTCGGCTTCTTCCGCACGATACGCGTGCGTAATTAAAACACTCCGAGCACCGTGTCGGATCTTAAGTACCGATAAAACAACGTGGACACCGATCGGATACACGCGAAAATCACCTCCATCGACTGACCAACTCGGTTCGTGAAACTATTTCTATTCGCAATTCCGTAGTATGATGAATAGTAGTTCACGAATTTTTATATTTTTAATTGGTTTTGTTAAAAGTCGCCATAAACTATTGTAGCATCGAAACTGTTTCATTTATAACAAACAATACTATACGATATGTATTTGATTTCGCTTGTTTTAATTTTTTATTTACGTGTTTCGAAGTTTTTCACTTAGGTACCGTGTGATATATGCACAATAATATAAAAAGATAATAATATAATAAGACTTGTATGAAAGTCGTTCACGTTAAACTAAATTCACATAATTCGCAGCAAAGTATATTTTCATTTCAAAATATACATCGTAAAATTATAAAAATTACTTAATATACAATGAATATGAAAAAAAAAAAGTATTAAAGTTTTTATAAAAGGAAAACTGCATTGGTACTACGTTCAAAAATGTTTATAAAGTTTTGTGTTTTGCTCGATAATCGCTTAATAATCGGCCGAGTTGATTTTTTGATTGCAATCGTTTTCAAAAATTCTAGGTTGCTTGAAACTTTTCAAATATTATTGACACGACAAATTTTAAATCATAAGTTATGATTGTGTAGTTTTTGAGCTATGAATCATCATAACTCAAAAACTACACAAATTTTCTAAAAATGTATAAAACATTGTAGCACCAATATTTACTTATGGTTAAAGTTAAAATTACCGATACAAATCGTTTAGTTTCTATTAAATGCACATAATATAAATAATAATCTTTTGTATCAATCGCAATAATCGTTTAAAAATAAGTAACCTCTGTATACTAATGTATTGCATTCGTTTGTATTTTTTATAGTAACTGACGGTTACTATAATATTATGTACATGCATAATGTATACAAGGCAAAAACACGAATTTAATTAATTTCGAAATAATGTTCGATTATTTGGGCAATACAGGAGGGCGAAAATCTCCAATCTGCTGGCGTATTATGCACCGTACCTTTGACGTTTGACACCGCGAAATATTATAAACCGTTCTTTCAATTTACTTGATATTCCAACAAATCCTTTCTACAATGAAAATATTTACATATTATCGTATAATGTACGTTTTATGTGTACCTTAACCATAATCTGTGTATCATATAGTATGCTATCACTGCGTTAGGGGTGAATATTAAATTAAAACGATTAACTTTAATATCATACAATACCGCCCGCGGGATCGTTAGTCATTTCGGTTTTGTCGCGTTTAACGCTTCCCGCGGGTTCAGAGTGATTCTGTGATTCATTCTACGAGACCCGATAATTTTTCCGTCCGTGGTTTTGAATTGTTTTTTCTGTTTTATTTTTATAGCGCACATTTTTCCGTTACCTTAACGTACATAAAATTAGGATTAAAATGAATTTTAAACGTTATCTAGTATTTTTTTTTTTTTTTTTCGAACGCGTCGACGTTAATCGATTTAATTTTTTTTGTTTTAATTCAAACTAAAAAAAACGTTCTAAAAATATTTGTACTCATCTTACACGGTCTAATTACACGTGTTTTTTTTTTTTTCATCGTTTGTGTTAGAAAGCACTTGAAAAATTTAGTACGAGTGCGTTGAAGGAACGTAAAAATTATTTTCTACCGTGCATACTTTTTGGAGCCGCGGTACCGGACGGTGTTTCGACAGTAAAACTTTGAGTGGCGTTTTTTGATTTATTACAAGTATTTTTACAATTTTAAACCGCATAGACGACGGAACAAAACGCGGCCATAGAAAAAATCGAAAAATAACCGTCGCGACCCTATGAAAATTTACTCTTTATAATAGCGTACATATTTTGTTTAGTACGCTTGTGGGTGTTTTTTTCCACAGATTCAACAACCGTTTCCCACCCGACGAATTATGGAACTGTCCGCGTTCGACGGCACGAAAACGGAGTCGCTCTTACGTGCAGCCTATTGTAATATTATACAATTTTGATTAATACACGAAATGACACGAGCATATTATTGTTGTAAACTGCCCCCTTTCGTGTGTTCACTTGCTCCACACACACACACACACTCAAAACGATTGAGTTCTGTTTGCGAGTGAGTGTGTCTGTTTTTTTTCCCCTCATCCCCCGGTTACTCGGCACATTTTTAAATCGTTTGACGCCGACGACGATTTCACCCTCATTATTCGAACATTAGTCCGTGTTTTTTTTTTTTTCCGCTTCTTTTTACTAGTAAAACGATACGACACGAGAGCGTTATAATATGTTCTATTAATCATCCGTTCGTCTGGTTTTCCGTTGAATAATGCTCACTAAACGCACTCGAAAAAAAAAAAAAAGATTAATTAACGCAGTGGTGAGACTACACAATAATAATAATACGAGTATGTTACACCGATATACACTACGAAAATGCCAGTAAATAGAGGAGTAGGTTACACACGAAATTTTATAGACGACGATACTTATCGTACGACTTAATGCGTTTTTTCATCTTAAAAAAAAATTACCCAGCGCCTAATTGTAATCGTTCATCGACGTGGGTAGAGACGTTCTCGAGAGAAATTTTACGCGTCTCATTCGCATACCGTTGCGATCCGTTTGGGCGATATTACTTATTTCTTCTTAAACGGTAAAAGAACGGACGGCGAAAGAAATGTCGGGCCGTAAACGGTTGTTTTTATACTTGGAGGGTCTTACACTTTGAGTAAATGTTGAACAAAATGTTATCGGAGTATTCATTCGCTTCTTTACACGCTGATATTTTAAGATTCTCAGTATTTTTTTTTTTTTAAACTAATTTCGCTTTTTATCAAACCACCGCACGATTCAGAAGTGAACTGTTATAAATATAAAAATAATTTCTCCGCGTTTTTTTTTTGTTCTCTGATCAAAAGTTCTAGTGGAAAAACTGCGCCAATCTTGACGCGCGATAGATAATCGAACCGAAATGGTACCTGTTGAATGAAGCGTGTTTGAAATTTTGATTGTTTTTGGAGTTTTATGAGACAAAAACGAAAACGGTCAAGTTTTCGAAAGCGTTCGAAATTTTTATGCGTCATTAAGGAGCGTTTAACGATAGTTTACTGCTTGATTTTCAATCGATTTTAATCGTTTTCAAAGGAGTACGTATGAAACTTTGAAATTGTTTTAATTTTTCAATTAAAACAATCAATAGTCAGTCACGGGAAACGTGTTTTTCGATTTTTTTGATCAACATTTATACATAACACTAAAATAGGAGAGATACGGAGGATTCGATAAGAGTTCTTAAGCTAATGTTTTTTACCAAGACGTAAACTGGACGCCTGAGTCCGCTCAGAACCGTATTTTCGAAGGCGACGATCTATCGTTGCTCTCAGCGTGTTTAAACCACAACTTCTGAACTGTAGCGACCCAGGCCAAAGCGTAGTCGCCACCCCGTCAAACTGCCCACGCGATCCAGAGTGATCCAGGATTTTTTTTTTAAAGGAAATACAAACGCGGTTTCCGTCGCGTTATTCAAACGCGCTTGTAAATTTTGAATTTTCGTAAAACGCATTACAACGTATAGTACGTAACAAGTTCACCCGAACAATATCGTCGTAACTCGTCCAACTACGTATTATTATTATACGTTTGCTGCTGGACGTACAATATTGTACATCGCATTAGCATATTTATTAACAATAAAATATGCAAAACAGTACTAAATCGTGGTGTTTGGATTTCGCCGCACATTATAATATTACCGTCATTACGATTCTGTGTTCATAAAACAGATTATACCATAGACTAAGTGTATTATAATAACTCACGTAATTCGAAAATAACTGTGTCAACACAATGGACTCGGGTGTATAAGCCCTCCGAGGATTATTTGGAGCGGCCCACGCGACCACGAAATATTCATAAACAAAAATAAATATAATATTATTATGAATTACCCGCGTAATAATAGTAATAATAACAATATGATAATGCGCAATTACGCGTCATAAACAACGGAATTATTCAGTTGAACAACGAGTTTTTTCGTCGTCGTATAATTATTACTTCTTATATTATGATATTATATAATATGGTATCTCACAATGTCTCAGTGGTGTCGGTCAAACACACGATAATTTATAGAGTTTTTTTTTTTAACCGTATAATATCGTTTTGAAGAATACTTTTCCACGTGTAAAGGGTGGAAAAAAAAACAATTCAGTATACTGTACACAGTGGCGTACGTATTTTAAAAGAAAACTCCACCAGTCACGTTTCTCATAACACTTCTGTTATGTTCATTACACGCAGACTAATTAAAAAGGTACACACACAATTCAATGATGAAAAACACACCACACGAATAGTCAAGCTGCAGGCCGCAAGACCAACGGTTCGTTCTCGTCTGTAGAAAACAACACGCCAAAAACGTGCGGACACAACATTTCTTATCACTTTTGATAGTACCACGTGTAGGTACAACACTTCTCCTTTCTCAATTCAAATACAAAATACGACAAAATTACGATTACGAAATTACAAGGTACGTTATCGTTATTAGGCAGTCAATAAGTTAAACAAATTTAACTTTTGGGCAGCTTTTGAAATGTTAAAACTGACGGAACACCTTCAATTTGTGTCTCCGGCGATGCAAAACTCCCTAGAGTTTACAACGTTGTTTTCAATTTATCATTATTACTACCAAATGATCATTTCCTTCGTTGTCATCGCGTTAATGTTTCCTCTTGGGCATCCTGGGCCCGTAGTGGAATATCGGGTTCAATAAAAAACCGTATCGTCCAATATCCACATTATATTATTGTCTCCGAAGCATTTTTCCGGGCCACTTTTGCTGTTGCCCGCAGCAAGCAAATGGAGACCGTATAGAGAGTTAGGCGTTTCTTCATTTGCACAAAAATAATTGTTAATCAAACCACCGCGCGGTATCGGATGAACGAAAATTGTACAACAGCTGCCTGCAGTCTGGATATGCCTTAAGTATTATAGGTCGAAACCCGCAGCTGTGTTTGCTAAAACGCCTAAACTAAAATCAACGATTAAGCCGTGTTGACGGTGTATCGAATTTCGCGTACAACACTGAATCATAACAATATTGTGATCCGCGGTTCTGCGGCGATCACCGTTTATAGTCAAACAGACGATTTGTATATCGTTTCGAGGGACTAAAATAAACATCGTAGGCAGTATAATATTCCAGTATAGGTACTAGGGACGCCAATCAATATCGTTGAATTCGTTAATTTTTAATTTGAAACAACGTATTTTCACGAACATATTTTATGTGTAATGCGTTCTTGGACGATAACAATCTGTGTACTTAACACAAACAACACATCTATTAAAACGTCGTGCTATACTGTCATAACAGTTCCATAAAAACAATATTGATTTTGTTGAATAATTTAACAGTGTACACACTATATATATATTCGTAAACTACGATAAAATGATAATAGTTCGACTCATAACGAATGTTTTTATATTCTGCACTTTAACTACGCGTTTTAACTTTTACACCAGTGGCGCGACCAGAGGGTGGTACACGAATTCTAAGTATGATTGTCCCGGTTGTTGTGCAATATCCGCCCTGGATAACAACATTCCCATCTTGTTGACTTTTTTGTAACCCTCACTATATAACTTGAGAGGATTCGTTGTAAATAATACAACTGAGCGAATTTTTAACGGTTTAAAAATTTTTTATTTCGTTTTAAAAAAAAAATGTTGTCAGAACTAAAAAACTAAGCGAAATTAAAAAAAACAAAATCCATTCTACGCGCTACGCAAGCCGCGCACTTTTCGATTTCCACTATCGTTCAAGTGTTTTTTAATTTTTCCACCTTGCAGACTCCCATTTTAAACTAATTTCAATATTAACACTTTTAAATGGATATTCGAGTGTCTGACAGGACACAATTATGACGTATGCCAGGAGTCCCACGTCTCTCGTAACTGTCTACATATTCGTTTCGCTTAGTATTGTCAATTCACTCCTGAAAATAATAATAGCGTCTAATTACTTTTACACATTTTTTTACTTTGACCTCGGTACGTCTTATATTTACAACGTTCGTATAATAATAACAAATTAAGTCCCCCAAGGAACTATTGTCAAGCCAGTTTTTAACTAGATTAACACTGTATAATATAATAACCACTTCTTCCTCGAGCTTACGTGGATCACTAAACGAAATAACGGAGTCGTCAGCAAAACGTGCGTTGGCTTAACAATCCGTTTATTTATTACAAAAATTAGGAGGCACCAGAGTAACTATTACAGATTACGGCGTGTGTGTGCTATTTTTTTTGACCGTCTGATAGTATGATTTTGTCAGACAGATTTACAACATCTCGCTGCTATGACATGATGTATTACTGGAATAAGAGCGACGAAAATATACCTAACGAAATAATACCGAACGCAACGGCTTTTATATCAGTCTGTTTGGGGTCCAATTTTGTGGCTGACGTTCCTGCGGATACTATACGCTTTTTACACTCATTAGCGATTTCTTCCCGGCCAAATTTTTACTCGTTCGGATGATGAGCCCGTCCGTCAAAGGCGACTGACTACAAACACAAACTCGGCGTGGTTTTACGAGCGGCGTAAAACGTAATAACGACACGCGCACATGGCGGGCACTCGTCTCGTACTGTACGCGATCTAAATCGTTCGTCTGCCGCCGTGGCTCCTAGACGAGCCATTTCACGGGCCATTAAGACGAAAAAACCCTCTGCTCCGCTTTGTCGGCTAATTTGTCCAAAAACGTCGTATCACATGTATAGGTATTTTTTTTGTTTTTCCGTTTTCTGTGCGCGCTGGCGTATAATATGATGATAAATCAATATGAACCGATACCGTCAGTCCATCCTCCCTGCAACAGCGTACAGGAAGCACAGGCGCCTCTAGTTTTATCACTCGTTTTCTACAAAGTTTCTCTTTTGGTCGTTTCTCCGAGGAAAACATTCAACAATATTTTTTTTTTTCGCTTTGATTGACCCCGAAAAATATTTTTTTCTAGTCCCAGTTCCCAGTATGACTACGGTTCACGAATCGAAATTTTGCATTTTAAGTTCTTTCCCCTCTCGGTTTACGTCAGTTATTATAGAAACCGCGTTGAAACCGACAAAGCGTAGTGTAGTCTTTATACCGTCGTTCTTTTCGGTGCGGTATAATTTAGTTACAAACTTTTTGAATTTTTTAGACTCTTGAGCGTCGGCGAAGAATGTATTGTTTTTACAATGATGTTTTTTTTTTTTCTGTGGACGCTTTTTCTGGCAGAAAGACTGCTCCGATTTTAGCTTACGATACCTCAAAAGATGGATAACCGATCCGAGGTGGTAGTTGGTTTAAAATTTTTATTATTTTTGAAGTCGTGCGTAAAAAACGAAAACGTCCCGTTTTTCGGAATTACTCCGTTCGACTTGAAATTTATTCGCGCCATTTAAACGGGTTTAACGGGTTTACCGCTCCAATTTCAGTCGATTTTGATCATTTTTAAGGGCGTTATGGAACTTAAAATTTTTCCAATTGTACGCAGTTTTTATTCCGTTTTAGTTTTGCACGTTTAAGTCTCCAACACAATCTGAACAAGATAGCTTTACGCGGTTAAAAAATATTTAGAAACTTGGTTTATGGCTTATGATTTCACGTCGTTATTTTACTGTCTCGTAACGTGCTCCGGGCGGCCGTGAAACGTGTTTTTCACACGTCGAGTTGGACTTTTTTGATCGATGTCACAATCGGACCGACCGAGCGGAAACTTTTACAACGCAACACTAAAACGGCGAGATTCGATAAAAGTTCGTATTGTTAAATCAACGTGTTCACCGCGACGTACCGCCGCGTTGTACGTCGCTCAGAACCGTATTTCCGAAAGGCCAATATACGGTCGGACACGAATCCGTTATTCGCTCGACCCGTAAACGTCGTAGTGACCCGCTCGCCCGAAGCGCGGTCGCCACGCCGTCAAACCCGCGCGGCCCGGCGTGATCCCGGCTTTTTTATCGGTTTTTTTTTTTTTTGTTGTTCGAGTAAAGAAATCCAAAAAAACACCCGACAACCGGGTGACGACCGGCGTGATAGCGGCTAATTGTGTAATCCGACGCCTCCGGGGGGGTGATGAGGGGTTACCCGAAAAAAATATCGTTTTCGTGTGTGTCGGGCACGCGGCGGCCGGAAACTCGGCGGCGCTGCTCTCGCTGCACGGTTCGCCTGCAGCAACGTCGCCGTGGCGCCAGACGTCGCCGAAAATTAATTAGCGAAACCAACCGACCGAGGTTTGTTTTACGGACGGCGTCCCATATACGAGTATAATATTACCTAAAAACGCGGGTTAGGAAAAACGGCCATTTATTTTTTTATTGTATAAAACATATACGCATCGTATATTAATAATATGCGCACACATATTTTTTTACACGACGTTAATAACGTTATTATAATATTGTACATATGTATACGCGTTGCAGACGATTTTTTTTTATAGCTCGGCGTTTTTACGGCGTTTTTTTACGTTTCCGGAACGCGCGCGCGTCACAACGTAACGTGATTTCTTTTAACACGTGCGCGCGGTGTTGGAACTCTGGATTCTGGATTTATCTGCCCGCAGTCGTTACGATATCCAGATAAATTTTGGCAGCGTACTAAAACGTCGGGCGTTAACCGTAGTCGAAAAGTCGGTGGTTTTTCAACTCGACTGTAGTTATTTATTTCGCGTTTTTACGGTCACCGTTGCACAAACTTTTGCCCGTGTTTATATATTTTTTTTTGTTCGGCCGGAACTAACCACGGAAACTAATTATCGTTAATAAATCGTTTATTCCCGTAGTCGAAAACACTATCGACATTATACTACGCCGCCACACGGGTTTTACAACTTTTTAGCGAAAAGTCTGTTCCTTTTTCTATCTTGACTGAATCTAATCCAACTGACTTTGGTTTGTTGATTTTCTTCACTAGCTCGCGCAACGTTGCTATTTGGCGTGGGGTTTTACATAGTATTATACGGCTAAGACAACAAAAAAAAAACGCTCGTCTATACGACTGAAAATTTATCCGAGTCTGTCTTATATGAGCATTAAGTATTTACCAAGGCGATGGTTAAAATGTTTTTTTTTTTTTAATTTTAGCGACCGTTTATACGGTGTGTACGAGTAATTAGTCTTAAGAGAATTCGAGAAACACCGTATGACATACTACTACTCGTGTGTAGTCGGTACCTCACATTTAGGATAGAGATTTTATTTTAACCAAGTTTGTGACGTTACTTTAGAAAACGATACTAAAATTAATAATCCGCAACGAGTGTAGAAACAATACACTAGTATCATAATATTATGTATTATGTAACTGTTGGGTAAATGTTACGTCCTCATTTTTCTACAAAAAAATTATAATCGATATGATTTATATAACCATTCGTGAGTACATAAATAACGTAATATTATAATTTGATTTTTATATTCATTGAAAAATCCATTGAAACTTTATGATTTTTACACAACACATAACGCGCCTGTAAAAATGTAAATTCAACGTCATCGAGTGCTGCCTGCGTTTGTACAGATTGCCTACACACTGCACGCGCGATCAGGTTTCCGTCAAATGGCTTTGTAATATTTTATCTATCAATTAATTGTTACCTTCAACAGTGTTTGAAATGCGTTTCCGTTTCTCCGCTATTAAATGCCTTAATTAGTCAGTTATCTTTATTGCTTTATTATTATTTTTTTTTTACGATCTAATTACAGTTTTGTTTTTTTTTTTACCGATAAAATAACACTGAACTCCAAATTAATATAGATTTAAGAGTGACCTTCAGAAACGATCTCGATAATTTCCGCTTGACGTTCGCTTGAAGCGGACCAGAGGTTATTGTAGATAAAACATTATACAGTCGAGGCGTTATCGAGACGTATTACACAAGACATGATAATAATATTGAGTATTTGAGTCGGACGTTGCTGCTGAAATACTACACGTATTTTATCTCGTAGCGTTCTGTATAAGACTATAATCATTGTTTGTGCTGCAGTTTTATTGTACTTTGATTTTTTTTTTACTTTACAATCGTATGAAACACGAAAAATCAATAGTAATTATATTCGTATTTTCAATTAGCCGTTATCGCCATAATAGCGTAACGACCGAGTGTAAAAAATTAACTTTATTTTTTTATACGTAATATTAATAGGTAACAACGATTATTGTACTTAAACTATAGTGAAAACTTTCAAAAATAGTAAATTCGTAATTACCTACACGGATACGTGTTGTAATTTTAATCTCGTCGATGACGGTCAATCGAAAAATACTGCACCGCATAATCACACTTACCTCGCAAACCGAAACAGATTACAATATTTGATATGAGAGCACACTATCGCCATATGTTTTCGGCAATATTAATATCACAAACCCAATGAGAATGATATTAGGCGATTGTTATTCATGGGCGTTTCAAAATTGTCGTGCCATTAATAATAAAAATAGGAAATATTGTACTATTGATTAGTGTGCTGAGGGGTTAGGATTGAAGATTGAACACCGCAGTTATAGCTGACGGATAACGTTTGAACATATGTTTTAGATTTTCATTCCTTCGACGCGTTTTTATCATTTGAATTTCGATTTGTCGGTTGAAATTTGAGAGTCATATATGGCTCCAGAGAGCAATGGGCTGAGTAGTGGTGCTGAGGGAAAAAAAAAGCAAAACTAGTTAGGCCCATAGAGTAAGACACTTATGGTTGCACCATAACGCACCATGGATATTCGACGAATTCTCGAAGCAAAGATGATTCATTAGGAGTGTTATGCGCGTGGTGTTTGACGAGTGCCGCTGAGGGGGTTGCGTTACCCGCAACTGGTATGCAGCCGCTCGGTGGCGGCGCTAGGCGTGGGCAAAGTGGGCCATTGCCTCAAAGGGCCTCGCGTTCCAAAGGCACTTATAATTAACCATAGAAAAATATGGCCAAAAAAGGGCCTCTTTAAGTCTACTTTGCCCGCATATAAATTTTACCTCGCCACTGCAGCCGCTCACGTCCTCTTATTATATGCACATTGTCTTGTTACGTCGATGTCCCGTCCGAGCTCCCGTGGGTGCCTGCAGAGACACGCGTCCGGGTTTTGCAGTCGAATTTGCGAAAATATAAGGTTCTCTACGCAATAACTTTATATCGTTAACGATATCACTCCGGGAGAACCGCAGCTGGCAAGGTCTATATACACAGTATTATATCTCGCCTGTCCCGTCCGAGGTTATCGCTATAAGAAGTACACACGTGGTTTACGCAGTTTGTTCGGAGGAGGACGACAGAAAAGGCGGTACTGCACTTTTCCCGGAGTTGACCTAAAAATCCCGATATTTCTGCCGTCAAATTGAATAAAACGTGTTCATGTATTTACGCCAAAAATCGATAATTTTTTTTTTTTTTATAGGTTCAATCTCTTTTAGATCGAAAAGTGAGAGAGGTCCATCGAAATCTGCATCGCGTTCTTACGGCTACACAATATGCAATAGATATCTATCTATAATATATAGATAGATATATATTATATAGATATATAATATATAGATATACAGATACACACCGACGCGGACAATCGTCTCGACGCACCGGCGAATTAGTTCCGGTCGGTCGCGGTCGGTCCCGCTAGTAGGCTGCAAAAAACATAATACGTTTTTTTCACTATACGCACGTATACACAATCATCATCATCATCACTCTGTGCGACGACGACGACGATAACATTCTCGTCGCAATAAATTCACTACCGCTCTATTATAAACGTATAAATACCGTAATAATAATGTACAACGGTGTATCAACCGTCGTCGCAAATAGTACTATAGTTTTTATTGTCGTCATTACGGGGCGCACGGTGCGGGCCAACTAACTAAATAGGCGGCGGTCGAATGAATGGAGTCACTTAATCCATTGTCCGAGGTGTCATATTAATGGTTAATTTTTCTTCGTACATTATACTACGACGATATATACCCGTGTACATTATTATATTATCGTAGTATATCATATACACCGGCAAGACGTGGCAAGGGGAAAAACGACGTCACCCTTCTGCGAGTGGTTACTACTATTACTATTATTGTCGTATTATATATACGAAAATAGTAGATAATATACGTTCCTTTTTTTTTTTTTACGCCACTCGACTACACCATAGCTACAATAATAATAGTAGTATAAATTTCAATATCCGACACGCTCGGCGGCGGCGGCAGCTGCTGTGAATCACAACGTCAAAACGACGCTCGTATTATCGCGCACGGTCGTTTCCTATTATAATATAATATAATAATGTCTCGTCGGGGGCATTCATTATTATATATTTTGTCGTGCACAGAGTGTATACGACGAGCACATGGTACATACTTATAATACAGTGTACTTTTTATGATTGTGTTGAATCCATAGAATTTTTCACACATAAATACGCGAGGCCCGAGACGTAATTTAATTTTAATGGAGAACCGATGATTTACGCGGCCGAGACTCGAGCGCGCGAGACCCGGCCGCGCTAGGGTTTTTATTTGATGATTTTTTCCACCGTTTCGTCACGTACTCGTACTCGTTGTCTCCGGTCGCGTTTTCCTCGTTTTTGTACTTGTGCAACGTCTTTTCGCGCGATCCACACAATAGTAGGGGTGGTACGATATTACAAAAACCTAACTATTATTATTATTTTTTATATTTTCAACAACGCTCGTCGTCTCTGACCGCACCTTTGCGGTCGGGTAACACGACATCGGTCGCGCACGTTTTCCCGGTGTTTTCGGGGGCAAGAAGACTTTTTTTCCTTCACGGTTGTCGTTCCGTGTCGGCCATAAAGCACGTTATTGTACGACGTTTTTAGCCGACCACAACGAACGCGACGTGCGGATTTCACGCCGTTTGATTTATATCGCGATTTATTCGTGTTCACACGTCGCGGAGAAACGCCGGAACGTCGCGAAAACGTCCCCGCACTGTCGTGCGAAACTCTCGACGCGGCCGAAACGCCCTCGGCCGGTTTAACAATACGGGCGGCGTTGTACTCGACTCGAGTTGGAAACATCGTGTTTACGAAATATTTTAGCGCATCCCTTCGAAACGTTCACTTTGCCGTCTGGTCGCCGACTAAGAAAGAAAGAAAGAAATGAATGAATGAAAGAATGCTTGTTATCGAGGTTTTTTTTAAAAAGAAATAGGTACATACATACGTTCAACACGATATACTTCTAGCGCGTGCTCACAATGTTTGTAGAGTAGTTCAAAACCCGACGGTTCTATGAGCGCGGCAAGTGAAATTTTGAAGGTTTCGTGCTCAATGCCGTGACAATTAGGCTTCGTTCGGCATTCCGTCCGTACTTGGCCGGGAAAAGCGCGCCAGACGTGAAAAAGCTCTAGCTCATCGCGTTCTCGTCGGACGCGATTCGTCCGGCTTGAACTGTTTAGCACTTGAAACGGTAAAAAGTCGAATGAATTAGCCGTCAAATCGCATCTATTGTTACGGTGGGACCGTTTCAATATTTTTTTTCTCAAACCACAATCGTTTACACGTCACGTTCGAAAAAAAAAAAATTCGATACACTTTACAGGAATTTATACCTAACAATAGGAAGTTGTGCACTTCACGGTGGCTTCGAATCAATGGAGTTTCAGTTCAGTTCAGTATAATGTAGTTAACGATAAAAAAAAATTCGTTTTTTAGTCGCGTTCGACATTTTAAACACGAACCGGTAAAAGGTTTCTCGTAGTAGTGTAACCGTTTTTTTTATGGTAAAACAACAATTATTTATAGTTATCTAATGATACGCGTATACACCACGATGTTTGAACGTTTTTAAATATTCAGTCCGGTTTACCGTTTCAGTCATCACACAAGTGTGTGTGTGGTGTAAGGTCGTCGTCGAACATTAAAATGGTAATCGAAAATATAATTTAATCCGTCCGACGCATCTTGTTCTGATTTCATACGCTCATTATAACCGAACAGTTTAATGTAAACGGTCCGTAGGGCTATTACTTGGCTAACGAAGCGTTTAAACGAATTCGACGAAAATATGCGCTTGACGCGTTTGAATGTCATCCTACGACATACAAAACGAAAACACTTGGATACAATACTCAGCGATCTGATGAGTAATTTTATACTATTTTGACACGATGTGACTGCTAAGTAATTGGTTTTATTTACGGACAATACGTAGCTATAATTTCTAATACGTACTTAAATTACGCTTATCGTTTTCATTGGAGATTTGAAACAAAACAAAATTATTCACGTCGCGCATGTTATAACGACAATTAATTTAATTCGCTCATAATAATTTACCACAATAAATTAGTGTCATATACACAGATAATTGTTTTTAAAATAGTTACTTACGCGCATCGCGTTATATTTTTTATTGGAGAGTAATAAATTGTTTTAACGTAAACGACGTCTATCGTAGTTAGTGATACGGTAAAATTTTAATGGGAGTAATTAATATTTTGCCGTTTAATCGAAAGAAATTACTTTTTTTTTATTACAATAGTTTTCAGTCAAACCACAGATGATAATAATAATCGATTGTTTATAAGCGATTATAAAAAAAAAAAAAACATTAACTGAAAACAGTTGTAAAAGGCAGCAAAAGTCAAAATTCATCGCCGATCAATGTTTTTAGACAATAGTTTCAGCGTTTATCCGTCAAGTATAATAGCCTAACGATACTATTTTAGTTAATTTTCTGCGTTACATCGGGTATTAATTTCTAGTCTGCGAGAATAAAAATATAGTTACGTGTACCTAAGTTTTTTATAACCTATAGTTACGTGTTTGGTTTTAAATTTACCATTTCAACGCGAGTTAAAAAAGTAAACTCAAAAGAATTTGTTACACCTAAATTGTGTTTGATTGAAGTCTCGAATACGCCAGAGTCTCTGCGGTAACGAACCGAGAATGATCGAAAATCGCATTAGGTATGAAGTACATTTTTAGAGATATGCGAAGACAACAGCTTGTAAAATAAAACGAATTTAACGCCCATACATGGTACAGTAATGACTTAACATTATTACGACAAAGCGCAAAAACTCGTTTAAATGTAACTATTTTCAATCGTAAACTGTATGTTTAGCTCAAAAATAGTTCAAATTGTTCGAAATGTTCGCCACGTTTGTCTGCGGTTCATTTCGATGACCCTGTGTAAAAATCGCAATCGCGTTGAACGCATTTTTGAATTAATTTAGGTACCACAAACGTAATAAAAAACATGTTACTATATTTCTTTATCTCGAACTGTGACGTTTACGTCGTGCGAGTGATCGATAAACGTACACCGATTTCTTACTCGAAATCGGTAGTAATAAGTCGTTTTCGAAAATTTTTTTACCCAGTTTGGTTTAATAATGCCGTACGCGTACGCAATCGGCTTATCACACGAACGACTTTTTAGTCCTGTACAATGGCCGCATTGTACTGTTAGTCGCAATAATTCATAACAAACGGCCTCGTATAATATCCAGTAGATAGAATGCGGTTTCCGTGGAAACGGTGTGAAAAAAAAAAAATTGGAATTTGCGTTCGTTCGCATTATCATCGGTTCGCTCTGTAAAAGGGGTTTCACACTGAAAACTTGTCGAACACTTGTTTCTGGTTTGGTCCGGACTGCACCGAGTACGCTTATCGTTCGATTTGTATGATTTTCATAAAGAAACGAACGAATAAATCGCTCCGAGAGAAACCACAGTGGTTGACGGTCAATATAAAAAAAAACGTCGCGTGGTCGATGACGAAAAGTTTTTCTCAACCGCGTTTCGCAAACACGGTTGACGTTCTTTTTTAAAAAAAAAAAAAGTGCGTGTTTCGCCTAAAGAAACGAACGTTCGTAGAGATTACGTCTTTTTAATGTGTACCTACGTTAGTAAGTGTTTACACGGTCCATGAGACGAACGCGCGCAGTGGTGGTCGGTCGGTCGGACGGACAAAACGTTATAATATCGTGTTCAGATAACGTGACGCTGTTTTGTTAACACGACGACGACGCGGTATTTATAAATAGTGCGATAAATTATAAAATATAAAAAAAAAAAACGACCGTAATTTGGCACGGAGACATCAAAAGATAATCACGTCCAACCAGCGGACTATTAAATTTAATTGGACACAGTTTGAGATCGCTAGCTAATTAATTTGTTCGAAACAACAACGATTCGAGGCCGAACAATAAAACCGTAATATTATGATAATTATTACTAAAAATTCTTCTTATAACAATAATTGGTCGGTCCGAAATACGTTGTGAAAAAACGCGCGTCTGTGCTCGTCTGCTCTGCTGCGCGTTTAAACGTTCCGTCGGTTTAAAAATACATTCGTTTGGAGTGCTCGCGGTTTGTAAAGAGTCTTCGGCCAAACTAATAACGGTCGTTAAGTCGTAATTTAACGAGAAAAAAGCGCTATTATGTTCTTAGAGGATGGAAAAAAAACCGTTTCTCATTTGACACCGCGCCCAAAATGTATTACACTTACCTAGTTTTTATCGTTTATATTTTTATCGTATCCATTTTAAAATGGAAAATCGAAATTTCAAAATCGACCGTACGGTGGGTGCCGGGAAACGAAATCGCTGGAAGCACTGTAGGTTTAGAGCAATGATTGTACAGTATATATAAGTACGTATATTTAATATCGCGTTTATAAAGTTGTGTTTTAGTTTGTGTTAGATATAGAAAAACATTAACTCTGGGACGCTTTTCACCGACATTTTTACCCGAATCCGATCTCAGTATGTACAAATAAAATATCCAAAAACGATTATGCTATATACGGTCATATTTTATTGTTGTTTTATCATTTTTTAAGAAAAAAAGAGGAGAATCGGTTCTGATAATGTTACATTACAAATTGTTAACATTGCGAGTATAATTGTTTACGAGCGGTAAAATTATTCTTACAGTTTCGGAAAAGTTTTGATGGTTACAATAATTCATAACAATAACTGGTGTTTTAGGCGTATGTTCGCCGTGTTTGCGGTACACGACGTTCAGACAATAAACTACGATCGGATGCATTCGAGTCGTCAGTTTTGTACAACTACTTACTGTTCTTGTATCAGCAGGGTACATACATGAGCGATTCGACTCGAAAAATCAAAACGCGGCGGCAAACCGAAAAGCAAAATTTGGAAATATTATGCACCGAAAATCGGATGGTTTTCGTTTTCTGCTGTCTCTCCGTTTGTGTATGGTTAGGTTGATTTAGACCACTTGTAGAACGCGCAGCAGATTAAAGGACACTTTTCGAGATTTTCACACGGGAGCTGCGGTTGGCGAATCAGTGTGTCTAATTTCCGTTTTTCCGTTTTCCTTCGTAATCATTTGGCGGTGTGTAAGTAAAAAGACACGTAAAATCATTTTCAACTGTGTGTTAGGTAGGTCGGGCGCTGAGAAATTTACACCGAGTTATCTTCGGTTATCACCACTCGGTCGTTTGCCGGTGAGACGGCGGTTCAGCACGACGTGTAGAGAACCGTAATACTATCGTCATTGTAGTATTTTCCGCGTCGTTTAGGTCGTTTTTTGCGATCGTCCAAAATCTCGTTGTGTACACATTACGATTATTGACGTCGTAATACATTTTCTCGTGTTACATTACGCGCCCGTTTCGAACAACGAGATTATCG
This sequence comes from Hormaphis cornu, assembly GCA_017140985.1. Classification (NCBI taxonomy): domain Eukaryota; kingdom Metazoa; phylum Arthropoda; class Insecta; order Hemiptera; family Hormaphididae; genus Hormaphis; species Hormaphis cornu. The sequence continues at coordinate 17,091,276 of CM029362.1, forward strand.
TCGTTCAAACGAAGCGTAGTCGTATAATAATTGAAAGTGACCAAACACTTTTATCGTACGCACCTATATATACGCACAGCATTCCTGTATATATATATTTTATTGTTTGTCGATCGATAATATCGTTTAATAATCCGCGGTATAATAATATAGTGTATTTAATAACAATATTGTCTTGTCGTCGTCGATGTACGGGCGTTGTCATTATTATAATAGTACGGCGTTTGTTAGCGACAACCGATTCTATAAATCCGAACGGTGTAATAATATCACGCAGATATTATTAATAATACCTGCCTACAATAATAATAATATTACTCGTTTGATCCGCGCCGCCTCGTGCGCGCGATCGATAAATAATACGGTGTCCGTCGTTGCTGAAAACGGATAATCTAACGGGGAAAACGTAATTTTTCGCGCTGGCGGATTGTTTACAAAAAAGAAAAAATTTCATTCGATTTTCAACGTGAACGAAGCGTGTAAGAAGCTACCGTCGTCGGCCAACTTTTTAAAAATTTTTACCATTCATTACCCCGTCGTCGTCGTCGAAAGTAAAGTATAATTTCACGAATATTTTTTTTTTTTAACGACCGATTCCCAGTCAAGTCTTTCCGAATGCAATCGTCGCCCTCGGATTGGAGAACCAACGACCCTCCCGCACCGTTACACCGTTTATTTTTCAACTCTGTATCGGGTGTGTGTGATTTACCATCGACTTTTCTAATATTTTGCCGTCGCGTTATCCACGCGAACCCGGTGTCCGTCGTTATATATGTGTGATGATATTACTATTACGCCCACGCTATCGGTTTTAATATTGGTCCCCGTGCGCCCCGTGAAAACTTACGTTTTTCTTTCTATTTTTCGTTAACGAGACGGGGGCGGAAGAGAAAAAAAAAAAATACGAAAATCCGACCAGATGCTCCTCCGCCGCCGTTCAGTGTACCTACAACAACAACAACAACGACAACGACAACGACGACGACAACGACGACGTTCCCAATGACATCGGCGCTCTCGGTGTCTCGGTCGCGACTCCTCCGTGCGTTTAATACTAATTATACGTCGCACCGGCGTGTGTGTGTTTAGTAAACTCATTAGCCGAGTCGGTTTTTAATTGGTCTTACACTTTCGCTCAGGTGGCGGCTGTCAATGTATTATCGTAACATACATTTATAATAATAATTGTGTGTGTTACAATAATACACTGCAGGACACGTCTGCGTTTGTACGCGGACGTAATTTCTCGAAATATGACGGATAAAATCGATCGTATATTCGTGTAGGCATGCACGCGATGAAAACCGTACGTTTTGTATCCGAGAAACGTTATCGGGCTGCGTAAAATTAATTTACAAGATT
>CM029362.1:17102637-17124923 GCA_017140985.1 Hormaphis cornu
CGGCTGTGTACGACAACGGTGGGCGTTATTACTAATTACCTAATAAACAAAAAAAAAAAACTCGTAGTTAAAAAGTTAATTATTTTTTAACTTTTCAACTTCAGACTGGAGTCAATTGTTTTCAACTAATTCGGTTAAAAACTGATAACTCGTCTTGATACAGTTAATAGGTACCTGTTCGTCGGTGCAACCTATACGTGTTTGTTTTTTTTTTTTTTCGTCATCACTAACTCGCCCAACGGCAAACAAAATTGTGAATCAAACGAAAGGAAGGTTTTCACGGAAGGTCCCTAAGCGAGCTTATAGCGCGTCGTAACTTAACGATTTCGAAACGATTTCACCGCAGTTTCGTGCTGTGCTCAAGACTGGTTGGAAAAATGCCCGATTAAAACATATTGCTTAATTTCCGTCGAAGCTGTGACTCTAAAATACGATGATTGTACGTGTTTTATTGAACAATGTCTCGAATAATTTTGAATTATTTTGAAACATTTTAACGATTTGAACATTTTTCGTACAAGGGTTTCGGCCATAAAACTATATCAGCGGAAAAAATGACTATAAACCCAAATTAACGGTCGCTGTTGACAGTTTTTTGAAGATTTATTTTATTAAATTATTTTAACTACCATAGTAAAATATGTCGTTTAGTTCGTATCACGCATACCTGTTATCATCGAGCTGCTAAGATCTATAATACAATTTTGCCGAACACGATATTAACCGTCGTTTATGATATTTTACTTGAATAGGTATCTGAAGCGTGCTTGAAGCAGGGTCTTACACGCAGTATAACCGGTAACGCGAGATAAATAAATAATAATAATCATTACGCATAAATAACGAATTATTAAGGGTTGTTGGAAACGGTTCGTTAACCGTGAAACGCGTAACCGCAGTCGCGCGGGATAAACGGACAATAACAGGCAACCACTTTGAAAATCGTTATACACGTCTGTATAAACCTGCACAATATTGTGTGCATTTATTACCCGTCCTTATCGCTGTTATTAATTACTATTGTTGTAGCGTAAACTCCCCACGGCCGTTCTTGTTTAGGGTGAAAGAGTCTCGTTCAATAACGTTCCAGGTGGCTCAGATTCGCTCTAGTTTAAAACGACAAAACGCATCTCGTACCTGCTCGGCGTGCAGTGGCTTCCGACCGTGGATATTCGTACGATTCCAAAAACGAAAAAAAAAATAAATAAACGATATTGACGATACACAGTTGCCGATTTAGTTTTATCGCCATGGACACAAAAACGGGAGATCTCTTCTATAACGTACATAAAACGGATTATTTGTGTGAAATTCGATGTGGAGCGTTCGGCGAATATTGCCGTGATACGATAATATTCCATGTAGCCCCCGCTGAGTAGTCGTAGGACATGGCATGTATCGACGTTCACATAGTTTTCTAATCATATCGTCATAACTGTACAGTTTTAATCATTTGTTGTACAGTTTATATTTAATTTTTTGGGTCATACATAATAAATATATATGTAATGATTTAAAAAAAATACTGCACAGCACAAAATTATTACGCCGCAACAGATATCACGCGGTGCACGTATCGTGAATGTTAACGATATTGTGGAAGTGTAGCTGATTGACTAATTCGATCCGCGAGCAGTGTTGAGCTCGTATCTATCTGAAAATGATTTTTTACTCTTATATATTATCCGAGCTTTGTGAAAAATAAATTATCATCACGCATCGACGGTTTTGTTTCCCAGAGACTTGAACGCACGATTGTTATTGTTAAGTCGACGAAAAAACCCCTGCTCTACAACAATAACATTGGCGATTTAACTATTTTTTTCCTGCATCGTAACGAAAATTCGTTTGAGAAGAATGTATTTTATTTTTCCACGCACAACGTCGTACCGTTCTCGCGCGATCCGTCCGGTCGAAACATCGCGCGAGTTTACGCCAAAATGTTCTCGGCGTTCACCCGACGAGTAAAATACGACCGCGAGTGACGAACAAAACGTATTTACCGATATTATTTTACATAATTTTCAGTCCACAGTTAACCGGAGTTTTTGGATGTTGCCGGAGCGTGTACGCGGAAAATTCTACCGGCAGTGGTAAAACAACGTTTTGACCGACGTTTTTTTTTTTACAGTTTTTTTAAACCGAGCGCGTTTCTCGAGTTTTCGCCGTAACCCGTTGCTGTTGTTCTCGTCGAAAAGAGGTTTTATAACCAGGTGCACCTCCATATCTATCTACGTATCACCGCAAGTGCGTAATAAATTCCACAGTGATCTGTGGAGGGCGGCAAACGATCCCTTAAAGACGTGACGGAGGAACCGAAAGCCCGTGTCCGGTCCGCTCCTGCGTCACTCTAGTTTTGGATTCCGAGCAGTGCTTCCACTGCTGGTTTTACCGTCGATTTTTTTTTCCCGGTTTCATTTTTATCATCGACAGCCGACGTTACACGCGGGGCAGAAAGGGATTTTCCGTGAAGCGCTGCGAGCCACCGAACTCGGCTCAGCGGGCGGTCGCCGACACCAAGTCCGGAATCCCAAAGGGCCGTAATAATATGATAATAACATAATAGCAGTCGGTTCGACCGCGGCAGTTCATATTATATGTTATTTTTACACAGGTATACAGTGTATTATGTTCCGCGTTTTATTATTGTTATAATAAAGGCAGTGAGTGGATACTGCGCGGATTCCGGTGTGCTCACAATACGATATGCGCGATAAATATTATATATACGTGTGTTTTTTTTAACGTCCTACTCTTGGTGCGCAGGAGAGCCGCCCGTCGACGACAATGGGGCGTTTTGTGGACGGGATCTTCAAAATCAATATTCGCACAATGCGGCCGACCGCTGTACGTACACAATGCGTCCGTATTATTTATTATTTTTTTTGAATAACGCCAAATATAATTCCAATGACTTGTGCGCCCGTCGTCAATCGCCGACGGCCGTATCGCGCGTCGGTTTAATACGCCGTCACACTACAGGGTTTGCGCTGTCGGTTTCGCGCGACGAAAATTCAAAAACGCGAAAGGGATTTTTTTTAACCCCGTTATTGATTGAAACTGCGCGTTACGCCCGCGCGTTTTAAACCATAGCGGCGATAAGTCGACGGTATGTTGGGCGAAACCAAATCCGCGTACCAGTGACAGTTCAATTGGATCGCCATCGGACAAGTTGAGATGGAAAACGAAACAAGCCGGTTGGGTTGAAAACTAGTTTCCCGGTTTTCGATAAGATTACAAGTGTCCGAGAGTGTACGCCCGTAACATTTTCAACTCGCCGTAAAATGAAAACGTGCCGGTGCACCGGTTTTCGGCTGCTGGTTTCGCTGATGGCGAATAAGATGGGTGTAAAGAGACGGCGACGTAATAAAATCGGAGGCTTTCTCAGTGGTGAGACCGACCGTCGTGTCGTACGGTTCGGAGTGTCGGGCAAAACGGAGCAGAGTGACGTGGCGGAAATGAGAATGTCTGGAATCCGTCGTGAGAGTCGTGGTGTTGCGTGGACAGTGGATAAGATGAGGGACGGTTCGGGCGGTCGACTGGGGAAAACGGAGCAGCGGTTATGAGAACGAACACGACGAAAATATTCATCCGAGGATTGTAAACGCGAGTGTGTGGACGAGGGCGGCCGACGCCGAATTGTCGGGTGAATGTCGAAGAAGAAGATGAAGTCTTCGGGAAAGAAGTTTACACCGACCCGCCTGCACACCCTGTACACACACCGCGCCGTATCGTTACAGGTCTTGTGTACTTTACTGGACGTAAGCGCATTATCATACCGCAGCAGCAGCCGCCTTCATCCCCGTGCCGCCCGCTTACCGCCCCAATTATACGGTCATTATTCGACGGACCCCTAGGGATCCGGGCGCGAGCGCGAGAGATTGACGCCGTTTCGGCAGCGTCGCGATCTCCTGGGCCCCCGGCAGGTGCTTCACCGCCGTCCGTCCGTCACACACACACCCGTCGCAACACTTCGAGCCGCCGCGGCGGGTATCTGTCATTCCGGTCTCGTTTCGTGTAGTATACAAACGAAAATCAATAATACAAAACGAAAAAAAACTTCGGAGAGTCATTTGTAACAAATTTCGAACAAGATCAGCTGCCGCGCTCGGTACAGCGCACGAAAAATGTTGTTTATTATAACAATAATATTATGGAAATTTCATTGACTCGCGCCTACTCGGAAACGACCGCGCGTGCTGCGCATTGTCCGCCAAGAAAAAGGAGAAAAAACACATCGACTAAAAGTGTATTATTATTATTATCGTTTATACTGCGTTTATTGTTGCGTTATATTTTATTACCACCGCCGGGCGATTTCGTTATATTATATAAACACAATGCGCGTAAAACCAACATCGAGCGTTTTTCGTTTGTTCGTGGAATTCGAACGCGCGCTCCACTATCATCGACGCGTATTTTGTACAATACAGCAGCACGTAATTCGGCTTATTATAAGATCCGCACAATATATAACGACACGGGCTCGCGTTTTCCTGTGAAACACGCGGTCTTCGTACCGCCGGCCATCGTAACAACAACAACAACAACAATAATACGGCGTAAAATATAATAATAATTGCAGTGTTTTTGTGTACTTGACGGTGGTTGTGTGAAGAAGTGCTACAAACCCGCCGCGGCGCCGAACGAAACAAATCGTCGATCGAACAATATGAAACGTCAGCTGCTCGAGCGCGCGACAATTGTGTGTCGTCGTTCTCAACGCGCTCTCGAACGCAGGTTTTCCGCGACTGTTCGGACTGAGTTTGGGCACGTTTAAGACGTTTGAGAACCGAAACGATCATAGACATTTTGACCGTCCGGGAACGGAGAGGACCGTGCACGCGTCTATAAATCGTCTCGGCCGTTTCGCCTGCAGCCGAGCTACGCGATTATTACAGGCACGTGCTGCTGCGACCACCTCTCGCCGTTTAACCGCGGACGTTCGACGACATTCGGTCGTGACAACAGCGCGTTGGCCGAAAAGTACGTTTCGCGGACGTACGTACACGGATTCGGCCCGCCGTACTGTCCATTCGACTCGGACCGACAGCGTAAACAGTAGTCGCCTTCATTCGTAAGCTGGTTCCCGGCGCTTACCGAGAGGACGGACACTAGGGTTCGACCCCGGAGACGTTTTTCGTCGGCCTAACCGGAGCCAGCAACCGAGTCCCTCCCTCGGTACACGCGTTCAACGCCTCCGGAACATCCGAAAACGGTACGTTCGAAACTTGATTCGGACACAAACCGGTGAACGGCAAACAACTGTTACGTGTGCTGTGGGTTGTAAGTTCCACAAAAAGTGTGTGTGAGGTCGCGAAAAACCGGCCGCCGAGTATTACCGGTTGAAACAGTAAGAGAATTTCCCGGCGCCAGGACGATCACGGGGACACGAGTTTGATGGCCGCTCAAGCGTTCGCCGTGGTTTATACTCGCTTTGTTGCGGTTAATTCATTGACTGAATCATTGTCGATTGCTTTCTATATAGTTTCCACGTAATCCGTTCACGATTTTCGTAATAAATTGTATTATTCTCGAATCGTACCGTGTTGTCAGCTGCACTCGTTGATTCGAACGGTTTATAGATTTTTTTACGACACACACACGTATTTCATTCGATACAGTATGGTACTTCACGCGTCATGTTTTCAAATCCAAATATTATGACCCACACACAAAGCAGTGGTTGAGACGGCTAACCACGCAAAGTTTTTCGATTTAGCGGGTCGTAAACAGCAAGCTAACAAAAAAATGAAACGGCCCGTGTACATTGCAACCGTACAATATTATACCGTCGAGTGGTGCCAGAGGTTTATGTCCTATAAAATCGGGGGCTTGTCGTTGATTGAGCGTTTTATTGTGGTCGTTCGGTTGTTCCCGGACACAACAGAGTTGGGACAACCGAAGCCGTCTCTGTCGCCGCAACTCTACCGTGTTGGATTTCGCACGAATGGCAAAAAAAAGCACGTTTATTCTGTATCATTTCACGATGGGGCGAACGATTGGAAGGATTGGGGGATAGTTCTCCGATCGAAACGTGTAGCGTTCTCAAAAAAAATTAATCCACCGCGTTTCCAGACCTCCAGTCCGGTCGACCTCGAACGCGCGCCCGTTTAAAACTATCCACGAGCACACGAGCGCATAGGTTCGGTGGCGGCTATCTTGAGAGGTGGCCGAATAAACCGCACAAAAAAAACTGCCCCACATTATTCACGTGTTATTATTTGTACACGGAACAACGAACACCGTTTGTTCGCGATAAGCGCCGTCTGATCTTGGTCCGCGATGTTCACTCGGAAGTTAGTCGTTTGGTTCGATGGCAATATTTTTTGTACAAATCGCAGTATTTTATTGATCGGTTACAACACTCGTAAATACTCTTTTGCGTACACTGCGGTGGAGATTTACGATCTCACTAAACGTGTGGTGTCTACGTTGTTATTATTATATTGTAGTCCTCTGCACACTCGTGCAGCGCTTTTCGGCGCGTGTAATTTTACTCGTCGCAACAGTTTAGCGAAATGTCGACGTTTTTTGAATAACGTTCTTCGCGGGCCATCGGAGTTTTTCGACAGCGTTGTACGACTGCTTTTACACCGGACACTGTCCGCTCTGCTCCGTCTGTAAAGGTAGGTACACACGTAGAGGAAATCCTCGAGTACAAATCCTCAATGCCATTCCTCAAGGAAATGCCTCGCAGCCACACGCGCGGGAATTAATCGAGGATTTTATTTGTTTTGATGTTATTTTATTTTATTTTAACTGTACAGTCCGGCCCGCGCAGTTTTTCCTTTTAAAATTTCGAAAAGGATTTTTGGACTGTGCGGGCCGACATGGGCCTCAAGGCTGACCCTATACACGTAGAGGAAATCCTCAAGGTTTGGACTGCGCAGTCCAAGCCTTGAGGATTTCCTCTACGTGTGTACCTACCTTAAGGATTTCTCACGTCGCCTAACCCCGGCTTCGCAGCAGCCCCCGTGGTCCTCGCCCGCTGCAAGCAGTTCAAACGTGACGTGTTACGCGAGATGATATCCGGCCACCGAGCGAGTTTTTAAAACACCGCACAATGCTCGGCGAGAACAGTATTTATCATCGTCGTGGCGCGTTGCCGGAAAAAATACCCGCGTAAACCTCGCGCAGTAATATTCTTATTTTTACCGCGGCGTGTGCGGCTCGTGTGGACCGAAAAAAAAAAAAACACGGATAAATCAATTGTTGTTATTACGAAAAAATATATATAGTATAATTGCCGCATTGTCCCAGTGATTCCCGGTGAGGAGAACACACGTGAATGGGTTCCTAATTGTTTCTGAAACGAGCTCGACGCACCGTGAAATGGGGTGGTGAATATAATAATAATATTCGCCCGAACACCGCGGCCAGGTACCCGGAGAGCTACGGTCCATTGTCGCGGGCCGTCCGACCGGCTCACGCGCGGCTCGTTCAATAGCGCTCTGATTAACCGGAGCCGTATCATGCGCGCGCGCGGTACGTGTCAGCTCGTTCGTTCGTTCGTTTCACGCCAATTACCATACTTAATTTCGTCGGGGAAAATAATAATCGTGAAAAAAAACAAACCGTCGCAATAACGTTACAATATAGCACCGCATAGGCACGGCGTCGTACGGATATTTTTATTTTTTACGCGCGCGCGTGGGTGCGTGTTCCGATCGCATCACGATCCGATATTGACTGGAACGGACGTCGAGAGGATACGAAATAATAAACCGACGTACGAGAGGAGGACGTGTAATAACGAACGAACGATTTATTTCACGGCCCACACCTGCCCGCCGCGGACAATCGGACCGGAATTAACCTAAAGCGCGAGCACGCGTGTACTTACAAAAGTATATACATATAAGACGCGTTGTTGTTATTATAATCGTAATAGTTTATGTATGTACAGTCTTGTGAGACTGATAGCTGGTCGTCTCTTCTCGTACGACGATATTGTTGTGTATATTACAATAGTGTACGAGACGCTTTTTATTGAGGCGGTCGTGACTAAACGGATTATTATTATTTGTACGATGATATCACGACGTCTCGCGCGTATTCATTGCGGACGCATTCCTCCTGTTGTATACGCGCGTTTTTTTTTTATCAAATACCCCCGAGTTCGTTACACAGCAACAGTGGAGTTATTGTTTTTGAACGTACAGTTTATAGATTATTGATTCTTACCGTAGTAAAATACACGCGCACACGCGGTGGACTGAATTTTTGTTTTACCTCGTTGTCCGTTTGTGTTTTTCAGTTTTTTCCGTTTTCCGACACTGGCGCGTCACATTACGCGATAACTTAAAACATTGCCCGGTAAATACGACGTTATCCACGTGGAGTACATATAGGTCGGACGCGTGTAAGCAATCGAAAAACACTATACGAAGTTTGTGTTTTGTTAGAAGAGTCAGTTCAAATCTCGTCATGCTGCTCGGTGTACCCACACACATTCAGTAGTAGTATAACCTATTTAACACGACGATAACGAAAATCCGTACTGTAAAACAGAAACGCTTTCGTAATTCACGCACAATCTGGTAGGTAGGCTGAAAAAACAATTACTAATAAACACGTATTCTTTGATTTGATTGTTACGTCCTCTTATTATTATAATAATGATACATACATGTATTAACAGGTGTATACGCGTTATCGTAGTTACATTGTTTCGTTGCGAAATCGTCGTTTCTACACGTATTCCTAAATTTTACTTTATTCCCGCGCTACACGAAAAAAGAGTGAACGTTTGGAATTTTTACCGCGTACTCGATACGCAGGCACAGTTGGGATTTCGATTACGAGATTCGACTGAAATACAGCTTAGTTTTGTACACTTTCGTCACCTTAAAACTTTGGCGTGAGATTTTAACTCGGAACGACGTCGTCCCGGAAAACGGTCGTCGTATTATTATACGAGCTGCGGGAATGAGGTTCAGCAGCTAATTCCGCAAAAATTTTCCCGTCTGCTAGACGTTTCAAACATTTACAAAACATCTCGTCCGGATGATTTTCGAAAATTTTCGATACAAATCGCCGAAAGTGTACATTTCGACACTGCAAACGGTTTTATCGCGTTTGCCACTGCGTTCGCACGCATCTCACTATTAACACACTTGTCGCCGTTACAATGCGGATTTTCCCCGCGCGAAAAATAACGATTTTATCGATATATTTTCACGCACTCTTCGTGTGGAACGATCACGTTAAATCGTTTTTCGTCCATCCCACGGCCGTTTCGGCGACTCAATTTCACAACGAAACACGCGGTCAACAATTTTATTTCCGGGCATACGAGGGTACATAACAATCATACTGTGGTCGCGGCCGTTTCCGTTTCTCGTCGCCGACTGGCCGCCACGCGGTCTCGCACGCGTCCACAATGAGCCGGTAATTAACGGCGTGTACACGATAATATTAAAAAATACGTTTGTGGACACGGTCGTCGCCGTGCTCTTTGGCGGTAAGTGTGTACACCGATAATAATGACGTACCCGTGGTCATTGTGTAAAAAAAAAAAAAAAATACGTAAATAAAAATTTTAAAAAAAACGCCGACAATGGCCGACACGCGCGATACGGCTGTGATAATTATAATGATTGTTGAACGGACGTTGACGAAAATCTAGTCACCAAAAACCGTTTTGAATAACATAACGTACGGTTCGACTGCGTATTTACCCGTCGTTAATCGCGCGTGGATAATCGCCGCGTTTTTGTGCTCGTCGTTTCTCGAAATCGTTTTTCTCTCGAGAGACTTCACGAGTAATACGCGTCGCAGAACAGATCCCAACAACAAAAGGTGGTTCCGATGGAGCTAATAACGACGTTAGAACCGTCTTTTCGTTTCGTCCGAACAGCTATACGTAATGTTGTGTTCGACATGTTCATCAATTCGTTCGCGGCGCAATCTTTTTGACGGGACTCTCCTAAACAACATATACGAATTTCAAGTCGATCGGAGCAACTCGAAAGATCGGGCCGTTTTTTTTGTATCCCACAGAACTTCAAAAATAATCAAAATTTCAAATAAAGTACCGTCCGTTATCTTTCTTCTATGGTATCACGCGTTAAAGTTGGCGCAGGTTTACTGTAAGAGGTTTTGATCACGGTGAAAAAAAAAAAACATCATCGTAAAACCAATACATTCTTCGCTGACGCTCAGAATCTAAAATTGTATACACATAATTGTTTTTACCGGTATAAGCAGCCGCAATTTTATAATTCATTAAATGCAGTGATTAACAAAACAGGACCAACACAGTGTATAAACACAGACCATTAATAAAAATACAATCACCTATGAACCTTTACATCCGTTAAACTTTGATTCAAACCAATTATCAACACTTAAACGATAACATATTGAGCATATTATGAACACGCAGCAGTTCGTATATTAAAATTACTCTGTGTATAATATTGTTATGGTATCGCGCGATAAGTGTTTTTTTTTAGAACAACAATTATTACGAATGTATAGTTTTTTTTTTAAACGCAACGTATAACATAATTTATCGGTTAACACGAGATCCGGAACGTATGCATGTACTTTACTTTAAATCCTGAATTATGATGGACAGTCAAAATAACGAATAGCTAAATAAAAACCGAAATCACTTTTTTTGAAGACATTTTTACAAGCAGATGTAATATTATACGTGCATGACGTATGTTTTATACGCTGTTTACCTGTGTATGTTATTATTGTTTAAATATCGGTGTCGCAATATACAGTTATCGACCACGTAACCGAACAAAACACAACTTTATTTGCGTTTGATTGCGGGACCTAGGCGTGTACTTGTAATGAACGTACGACGTACCAGTCAGGATTTTCGGGTGTTTTGGAAATCTCCCCGAGGTTCAATTTCGTCGGTTATTTTTTTTTTTGCATATTTTTTACGAAATCGTGGAAATTTATCATCACGAAACGTGAGATCTTTTCAGTTCTAAAACAAAATCTTTATTTAGACGTTTGTTAGAGTGATTGTTGATCAACGTTTTTCTAAACATTAAAAAACCATTCTATTACGCATGTTGTGATAGAATGCATTCGTCACGCGACAACGGAAAGGTTCTCTATGTACGCGGTCAAACACCCGGGTCTCGATAGAGATGCAGAAAAAGATTTTTTATAACCAAAATGTAGTTTTTAACGTTTTTAACAAAACATGTTCTTCAGTTCGAACAGGTAACGTAAAGCGCTGATTCCATCAATATTCATTGAAACGGAACATTTTCAAAAGAAAAACAAAAATTTAGAATTGAAAATTTCAAGAAAAACTCTAATCGCGACGGGACGGCGCTGAAAAAGTTCCGAATCGAAACGTTTGAAAAGGTTTCGCGCCATACAGGGTGCTTTCGAAACGGCCTTTCGAGTTTTAAAATTTTACCGGCCCAAAAATGTAGATAATTATGATTACCTCCACGATCAAACACTATCAAAATCCTGGGACGTTTTTTTTGTAAGCTACGTGAGATGGGCCCATCGCGAGATGTCCTCGAGAGTGTTCTACGCCCGGCCCCGACGCCACGGGACTTTCTTGAAACTTGTAACGTTTCGTGCGCGGTGGTTTTTATTCAAAAAATAAATGTTTAAAATCAATACGATCTTGTCGTGCGTGTTAATGACGAACGATTTTATAGTGTATTTATGACGCGAGATTTTCATCCGTACTAAATTTCGGCCAGACCGTAAAACAAAAATTATGAGAATATGAGCGACACTCGACTGCGTATGAGAGCACGTGCGAACGGTTTTCCGAACGGTCGTTAAATTTCACGTCGTTTGTTGTTATAGTATATAACGTCTCCCGGCGGAAAGACGGTTCGATAAAGGTATGAATAAGTGTGATATACACAGGACAGGCTGAGGGACCAATTTTTACGACTCTAGACGTGGGTACCTGTCGCGTGTGCCTCCATCGGATTTTTTTCGATTGTCTCTTAACGGATCGAAAATTTTTATTACTACCGTTTTCGACCGGCACACCGTTTTCGTCATCACAATATTACGTGCCCGTAACATTCCTATTAAAAATTTTACGACCCGCAATGAATTCACACGTATCCGCGACGATCTCCACGACGATCCACGGAAACAAGAAGAAATCCGTGTTACACAGGAACGCGTTAGAAAAAAAAAGAGTGTACACGCGCAGCTACCGAGCGCGGACTTGGCTAATGAACATCGTAAAAATTCAAAACCTGGTTCTCGCACGCGTTTTTATTGCCTACGAATGTACCTATACGGATTTTGATTACACATAATATCCGTTGATGTTTTCACACGTTTGTAATCGTTTTTTGTTTTTATCATTTTTAATTTTTCTGTCGAGCGACTTTTATCGGTCCTAAATGAGGTTTGTTTTATAGAGTGTCTTGAAAAATCAACAAGACCGTATAAAAAACGTGAACAACACTCGAAACATTGTATACGTACAGTTTTTATGATATGATTTTTTTTTTTATCCTTCGTATCTGAATTACATTCGCAATGTTATGCAACAACATCGAAAATATTAAATTTCCATCCCGCTGAAACCAGTGGTAAATGTGTGTTTAAGAACTCGATCAATTTACTTGGTACGCCTATAACGGGCACCGCAATAATCGTAAAGAATAGCAATATTCGTTAAGCGTCTATTATTACGACCCTTCGGTTCATAACGAGAGAGACAACCTGCAGCAACAAAGTATACAATAATAATAAAAAAAAAAAAATTATAATACTCTCTACTTTGTACTTACTCGAACGTATTCGAATCGGCTGCGGTTCGTATACTACTTAGGTGTATTCCGATAATAAAGTAAATCGTACAACACGATTCTCCCGTTTGACGAGGATTTCGTCGGTTATTTATCATCCCGTCTCAGACACGCGCGTATACAAACACCGCTCTGACCAAAGGAGAGAGAGAATACTTTTATTTAGACGAATAATATACAATAATACACCACCTTTCTGCGGCTGTAAACGCCACGCCGACGACGTGTTTATTTTTTGTTTATTAATGATAGACTCGCATGATATACGTCTATAATACACGCGCAGTGTACGTAGTAGTACAATTCGTCTCCTGAACGTTATTATTATGTATTATTTTTCATACAGTCACTACACGAGCTCATTTTTTTTATTCTGTCCGGAACACAAATAACAGCGATATAATATAGTGGACACGATTACGGTGTCATATTTGTGTTTAGGCACGCCGTCTGGTCGTTTCGGTGTAGACACTTTTCAATGAGATCGCGTTCGGTGACGGATGGGGTCGTCCGTCCAGGACGGTGAGCCGCTTTTCACGAGACTATTTATTTTGTAATCGCGATCGAGATAAATGGAACCGATGTCTAAAAAGAATATCGTACGGCTGTAACGGAACTCAAAACGTTTCTACATTACTAACTTGACTCGCTCGATTTTTTTTTCGCGGCTTTTTGGGGCAGATTCGGACGTCGCGGCAGACGTGTGAACTTACAAGAGAACTTTATAAAATATTTTACTCATTAAGACTCGTGTTCTAATGTTACAGGAACTACATCTTGACATCAATGATTGTTGACTTTTTTTTAAACTAGACCTAACCACAGTTCGACACTCCCTTTTGGGGACACCTCTTCGAGTTCGATAAACTGTGAGAAAAAATTTAATATCTACGATAAAACTATTGATTAAGTCACACAACGTACTTAAACGTTAAGACACGGTGTTTCGGCTGCGTGTAATAAAAACTGTTGGATCTTCCGTGTGCTACATCGATAATCGAACCCGACAAACTATGTAGTTGTTATGCAATTATAACCGTAATTGTCGACCGTTTTATCGGAAAGAGCTGCAGATTTTTATTCGACGATTTTGCCGTACCAATTAATAGTTTTGGGGATTTTAAATGTTAAAAACGCTGTGATGAAAAAAAAGTACACTGTCCACTGCGATCTGTACGGAGCACAAAACAGTTTGCGATAAATACAAATTCGTTAAATATTTGGTTTAATTAAAACAAAATTAAAACGTTATTTGCCACGGGTACAGTGGTACACAGTAAAATAATAAAGCAGTTATAATAATAATACTATTTTAATAATACTTGTCACAGTTATTATACTAATTGCCCTCAAAACACGGCGATTTCCGTGAAATATTTTAATTGTTTGGTAAGCAATGGTTTAACGCACACGATCACGAATGATTTGTCTAATTGTTGATTATCGTTGTTTAGCCATAAAAAGAAAAAAAAAAAAATGTTCAGGCTGGACACTAAATACTATACATGTTTAGCGAATTTTTATTTAGCGTTATTTAGTAAAAACACCACCAAATCTTCACAAGAATTTGGCGAACGATTGCAAATTCATTTTCGAAATTCGTTTCGTTAGCAGGCTTGAGAGACGAGAGAGGCCAGTAATTTTAACAACGACGATGGTTCAGGTAGTGAAAAACGATTGTGCACGACCGCGATTTCATTGTCGCGCAGCAAAAGGAATTATACGTCAATTAGACGGCCAACGAACGCACGAGTTATCGGCAACAGATGAGCTAGAGAATATTAATTTGTACAGGGTGTCGCGGAGAGTGTTCATGTCGGCAATCAAAACTAGGAATTTTTTAGTATTAAAATTTGAAATTTTTTTTTTTATTTTGAATGGAGCGAAGAGTGTTTCGGTTTAACGAAAACGGGTATTTTAAATCGTATTTATCGGGATGGTAAAAACGCTCAGATTATTGCGCACGTTGAGTTACGTAAAAGAAAATTCGTTTAACTGTCGAGTCCAAAATGGGTAAATTCCACAAAATTGCTCCGGACGACTTGAAGGACACAGTAAATTACGAACCAACACTTGTTTATGTGAAATTTTGTTTTGTTACGTTACCGAATTTGTCACGTTTTACAGTAGTTATTGCGTCGTGAAACCAATTAACTTTCCGCCGATTGTGTACACAAAATCGTAACAAGATCCAAACAAAAAACAAAACTCGTGCGTAGTTGAAAACTTTTACAAACATTTTTTGTCTATAATTATCGGTTTATGATCGTTTCAACTCGGTTATTTTTTTTTTTTTGTATATTTTCGTCATGTTTTTTTTAACTCTTTCGAACATTTTTTGTAATTCAATGACATTTTTACACGTTATTATCGACACGTAGAAATGTGATGACCATAATTGATAATCGTTTCGGAACTAAATACACATAGGACCCTTCGGTTTTTTTTTGTATCTTCACACTTGGGACTCAAAACTAACACGGCCAACAAAAAACGTTGAAAATACAAAAAAATGATTAGATACGTTGTCGATTGCAGATGCAGTTTAACAAAACGCGTTTTCTTTTGTACACAGTAGTCACACGTACAAAATATTTTCGTACGGTTTATTTATTATAAATAAATTCGTCATAAAATACAAAAAAAACCCCGATCATAATAAGGTGGCGTATTTTTTACCTACGTCGCGTCAAACCCGAAAACTCGAACTGCGCGTATAATCACACGTTACGAGACGCGTTTTGACCGCGTTTTCAAAAACAACAAGTGCGATCCGAAGTATGATTTTTGTCGCGAACCGTGTGGTTCTCGTTCTTTCGGTTTTTCACATCGACACGCGGTGTTGACGAAAAAAAAATAAAAAATACATTTTTAGCACTTTGTGCGGTCCCGAAACGTCTCGAACAACAAAAAAAGTTCCAGGGACACCCTGTATAAGACGCACAGGTCTCGGCGAGAGATAGGCGTTATCCCTGTGTATAATTGGACGACATTATCGTGTGCGGATCGTGTGTGTGCCCATCCGCTGTCCGGTAGGTACTTGGTAGGTGCTTTGTCACACGCCGGCGAACCATTCATGTGTCGGCACTGTAAATTAGTCGATTTCGCGCGCGACCGCCGTCGTCGTCGAGTTGTGCGCGGCGCGAAAATGAGACGGTTGTTGCCCGTACATGGAAACGGCGGACTTTCCTTGGTCTCGTAGGTGTTTTTCAACGCATCGACTCGTTAAACGTTAATTCGAAAAGTTTTAAATCAAAAAGTTTATTCTATTTAACGTGTTTTCAAGTTGATCCGTCTATTTTCTCTCGTTTTATTGACGCGACACCGATACACTCACCCCGTATTTAAGTTGTTACCTGTAATGATTTTTTTTAAACTCTTTACAAAAAAAGTAAGTATTAGTAAGAAGAAAGTTTCCGAAGAAGACGCCTACGAAAAAAAAAAAACGGAGAAAACGTCGAGCACTAAACCGCGTCAAAATGAGAATTAATCTAACGTCAACTAAACAACGCTTGTTCGTAACGTGCGTTTTCTGACCCGTTCCATCCACTGACTTTTCGCTCTCACGAACTTTACTTCGGGACGTTTATTTTATAACGAGGTAAAATAATCAACGTTTGGCTTAACAGTTATAGACACAAGTGGATTATTAGCGTGTACAAGTTATAGGTATTACTCGTTGGTTTTTTTTATCATGGTTGTTATGATTTTTTATTTATCTATTAAACGTACGAAAAAAAGTTTGCTCGTATATTTTTCAATGTCAAAGTCGAAGCTATGCGATAATATCACGTTCTTCACAATATCTAACATAAATCCTCGGACGTGGTTTCGAATTAAATCCCGGGTGTTGGAACGTCATTCTGGCACCCAGGCCTCGGGAAATCGCCCTGTAGAGGATTCGTTCCGAACGGCGTTATAATTTTGTAGCTAATTTATGATTTTGTGCAACCCTGATCCCACGTCGCCTCGGGGGTGAAATCGATCTACACAAAAATACAGTACTTACATTTTTTTTTTATTTCGTGCATAAAAATATGCGGTTTTACTGAAAATGTCCACTCACGTAATTGTTTTTATTTTTTTTTTTTTTAAATATTTACGTCCATCGAAACTGGACAGCTCTGGATTATTATTAATCAGGGATAACATTATGTTATCACGCATTTATAATAGCGTCAATACGGGTACGTATGAGCGAGAAACTATCGTAGTAACGCTCACGATTATTCAATGAAAATTCTTTCGAATCTAATTCCATACGCATTTGCGCGCAGCAACGCGTTAATTAAGGCGTAACGTTCGATTTCGTAGCAAGTTCCACCACGCAAGAAAAAAAAGGTTCCGTACGATTTTACTCTAATGAATCACGAAAATCCGATAATATCTTAGTGTCGGTTTTATCGTGAATAATTATTAATAAGTGTCTAAGTCGTGGTTTTTTTTTTACATTACAACGTGGTACGCTGTTCACGCACGTAATATATAACGTTACTATATACGCAATGTGTAACTAATATATTATAGCCGTTGTAATATAGCTAAAAAACGCGCGTTTTTTTTTATTTTTTGACCAAAGATATCGATCGCACCAATAAAAAAATATTTATTATATTATAATCGCGTACTTCGACAGTATCGCAATATTATCTACACCGGGTCAAAGAAAAATTAAATTAGCTTGAATAAAAAATAGTAACAATTAAAATTTGAAATTACACAGAAGATAACTGAATATTCGACCATTGGAAATCACGTCACAGTATAATCGTAACACACAGTACGATTCGTCGATAAATTCGATAAGAGTTTAGATATTGCACAAGATGAGTTAAACGAATTTCTCGGAATTGTTTTATAGGTACACCTATATAAACGCTCCAATTAATCATTAACAATAAATCAATACTGGTCGGTTAATTCTGTTGTTGGGCAGCACATGGTAGAAAAATTAGTGTGATTTCGTTTCTAATTTCTGAGTTATGTAACGGCGTATAAATGGCTCGTGGAATACGTCGTTATACGCGTATAGATACCTATATCAAGAGTCATAAAGTACTCGAAAAAAAAAACAACTTGGATACTTTTCTCGTACAGTGTATCCATCAAGTATCCAAGTTGTTTTTTTTTTTTTTGAGTACTAACATCATTACGATATGATAATATGCATTGCAATGTTACATTTTAAAAATAACTTTACGCAAAAATATTATACATTGTCACATCGTCTACCGAGATTAATAAGACAAAAGTGTCATTTTTTCGTGTTGTATTTGGTGACGTTTTTATAATGGCATACCTATGACCGCGTAGGTTTTAGATTTAGGTCTCCAGTGTCCTGTGTGTGTGTACCCTATATGTTATTCGATCTCCGTTTGTACGATGTTTGGCTGACTGATCGTCATGGCTGGGCATGTTAAACACACTTTTTTTAACTCGTTAAGTTAACTGGAAAAACAAATTGAAAGAAGTTCTATAGAATTCCTGGTGGATGTTTGAGAGTTTTATAATAGTTTTCCTGGTAAATCTGATAATTTTTGGCATTCTATAGAACGCCTACGATCTCTATAGAGAGCATACCGAGTTCAATATATTTCAGTATTGTACGACACATATTACCGTACATTGTATAAGTAGGTACGGTAATTTAGAAAATCGGTACCGATTTTTCGATACTAAAAACAAAACAAAAAAATTATAGAAAAAAAAAACATAATTTTGCGTTTGTTCTACTTAACGTTTGTTCTTAACGTGTATTGTTCCCTAAAACAATATGGCGAACACGATTGAAAAACGGTTAATGCATACATTTTAACGAGCTATCGTCATCGAAAATTTCGTTTCCTAACGCAAACCATAAACGACCTCCAACAAGAACGTGCACATTGTTGTTGTTTCGCCTTTGACTTTTATTCGCGTTGCTTTAAAAATAATAACCGTCATCACGTGATTGCGTCAGTGTTGTATAAATTACGCAAATTGTCCGTGATCGTGCCAATTATAATATTATAATATTCCATATCATTTAAACGTTTGCGCTTGTTTGAAATAAATTATTATTCGTGTGTATAGATTGATAGCTGCTGATTAATTTGAAAAGTTACGTGCATGCGTGATTACTCTTTTCGCGTGGCTAAATATTGATGAACAATCAATAAAATAAAAGGTTAGTAAATCATGTTTGTTTTAACTCGATTTTAACGTACGTTATAGCACCGTTGCAGCAATCGATATCATTAATTTGTCCTTGTTCCGGTGCTCTATTTTTCCCAACAGTCCAATAACATAACGTGCGACTAAATTCAAATATACGCTGCAGTTCCGGCGTGTTCTTTATTTCCACAAGACAAATAATCCAATAGTTTCTGCGCGTTTTAATTTTATGTACATCCCAATACTGCAGTCAACATTCACGTCAACCGATAAATAAATAACGTTGGCATGAAAACATCACACGATCAAAATCAAATTCTCGTTAAAATTTTATTTTAAAATTATCACAGTAAAAATTTGAAACAAGCGTGATCATTTTTGATCAATTTTTTCAGCTTCCCAAACTTAATTTTTTTTTGCACGCTGTCTATAGTCTAGTTTTTATATTATTATAAAAGCTGTTAAACGTTATATGTTAAATCTAGCACGATTGCATTTTGTTAGTCATGACTTGTGCGTCATGTTGTTATAAGCGGTCATATTTTTCATTGAACTGTTGTTTACGTTTAACAGCGAGCTCACTCGGCATTGATATTTTGAACAACAAATATGATTCCGTGGCTTTGGAATATAATTTTATAAACGCTACCTTTCCTATTTAATACAACTCAATTGCAAGCGACTAATAACTGTACATGATCGCGTGACCACTGGATTTTGTAGACTGATTTAGTGAACTGTAAAGTATTATGAAAAAAACAAACAAATATTTGAGTTGTTCACCCTAATAAACTATCGTTAGAACACAACATTCATAGTTTGTTTAAACGGGGCGTTTATTTTACTTTTTTTATAACATATTAAATATAATAACATCATGTTAGCGAACAAAATTAATCTATTTTTCTTGTCTCACGACAAAAAAAAAAACTGTTTATTTTATGACTATATCAGTCCGAATGGCATAAGAAACGTTAGACATTTACAATAAACATTTAGAGCATCGCATGAACGTCCACGTTTGTCTGGCGCAAATATTTTGAAACTGAAACGTATTCAAAATAACAATATGAATGGAAAACATTCAAAGAGCTACAAGAATAGGTACGTGAAGAAGTACAATATAATACCATTATTGTAATCATTGTTCAAATAGCTGATAATCATACCTACGGCAAACACCATTATTTGACCCGAACGAAACGGAACAAAATATGTTCATGAATTTGAATGCTTCAAAAACGTTTTCGAAGACAAAGTGTTTTTGTTTATTAGACACTGATGAAATATTTTTCATTGCACCTTTATTTTTAGCGTTTAAAACCCAAATAATAATATTTGTCGAATCGTATGACTATTCTAAAACCTTAAAACTAATTGTTTTTCTGAAAATACAAAAAACATACATATCAACGTAATACCACAGCTACAATATTTATATACCTACTGTTGTAAATCTTGTGTATAAACTAGATTCACAAAGTGACCGATTAAAACTATTTTTCCGTCGAATTTTTTCTACGTTATAGCGTTATCGCACTTCAACGTGAATAATTCACCAGTTGGCACGAATCATTAAGGTTAGAACAGCAGTGTTAATATTAAGTAATACCGAATCCCCTAAATGTGTTTTTAGAATTTAGATTTGATATTTCAGTAGGTATTTTCTCCTTTGAAGCAATAACCAACAGTGCCTTAACTATATTTTAATGGAAATCATACATTGTATATTTCTGAAACAATGACAGTTATATTTATTTGTTGAAATTATATGATGAAACCATGTAACATTCATAAAAATACATGTTATAATGGTCATTTTAAAAATGTAAATATTTTTTGAAAAGCCGAGTACCGATTTTATAGCATACAGATTTAAATGTGTTTTTCTGTGTACTGCAGATAATGTAAACATACGGAATTTAACAAAAAATAACGTATAGAGTTTTTTTTTTTTTTCATTAAAATTCGTCCTTTAACAGCACTAAGGATAAGAATGAAAATATCTGTATAGGTATTATACAGGTACTCGTTCTAAAATTTCGGTAGAATGGTTGACAAATTCTTTAAACTAAATGGATACAGATCCGCCTATTATTCATTATTATAACTTTTTTTTGTGACATTCGATTATATTTTTTATGACCGTTTACACACCGATCGTGGTCGATTTATGTACAATGTATTTATACCGCTTAGCTTTACCTACATCTAAGGCTCAGCAGGTCGCATTTTGTATTATGTTTAGGTGATATTTAACAATATTTCATAATAAATTCGTATGAATTCTATGCCACATAAAAAAAATCGGTCGAATCTTTTTTTTTTTGCTCCAAAAGGAAAAAAAAACATTGTACCTACTTGTCGTTGTATAGTCAGACTTCCCGTGTAGTTAAAATACATTTACTTTCGACTGTGTTATATCGGTCTATTGAATGTTGTAAAAATAATCGCAAAAGTGATTTTAAGGCGCCTAAGTATTATTCCTGGCTAGAAATAAATTTTAACATTCGTCTTATAAAATTTAAATCATTTAAAATTTTACCGAACAAAATGAACTAATATGCGATGTTTCACTCACACAAGTCAACAAAAATTTCGGTCGATCTTACGAGAAACTTTGTGCGTCAAATCTTTGTAAAATTCCAAAAAATGTCAAGCAAATTGGCTATTTGATTCGGGTGGCAAGTTAATTAATGATAACAAATGGTCGTATTCTATCGATAATATATTATGTCTTGTGACAAAGTCGAAGCTTATTTTTTGTATAAGAATATAAAAGTATTTCTTTATATTTATCATTGTGGTAGTTAATTTTACAGTTATCGTAATTGCTACGCCACAATAGTTAAATTAATCATATAAAGTGTTTAAATTGTGTTTAATTAATTAGAACCGGGGTCACGGAAACCGCTGGAATTAGTCTATATTGCTTTTTTTTTTAACAAATATAACTAATACGCGAATACAGCGTATTATTGGCTTAAAAAGTACGATAATTTACCACTTCTGTACGAACCGAAGAATAAAATAAATGATTTTTTTCTAAACACTACACAATTCGTATACTTGTAAGTTTTGCTATAACAGCTCGTTTTTACTTCCATTCATAAACAAATTCTATTCAAATCAACTTCAAGGTTTTTTAATTGATGCATACACTTAATTGTATAATAATATAATGGCTGTTGGTGTATGTACGCATCATAATACTTTTGACTGCGGGATGTTCGAGTCAAGTGTTTATAGTTGATTAATTTATTTTTCTTCGAGTCAAAAAAGATGATTCGAAAACAAAGCGAAGTCTCATACAGACGCAACCTCGCGCAACATCCTGACATTTATATCTGATAATAATGG
>CM029362.1:17189821-17202399 GCA_017140985.1 Hormaphis cornu
GCGTAACATTGATATCTGTAAGCTCTTTGATAAACCATAATATCAGCGTTAAAATCTAATCGACAATTCGTGTAAAACTTATTGTTTCGAAACAACATTAATACACTGTTAAGAACGCTCCGGACGAAATTTTCGCAGGTTGTTAAGAAACTGACTTCGAAGTGTTCGTCATTATTTTTCCATAGTTTATACATAAGATATTGAATTGTATTCGTATTTTCACGATACATTCACCTATTGCTCACGCCGTCCAAAATGCTGGACTGAGCAGTGAAAATCGCTGGATTTCTCTTTTTTTGCGACCTAACCTGCCATTAAACACTTCTAAGTACGCCTCTAGTTTGTACGATACACACACACACCTATGATGGTACTACTTTGTCAGCTTTGGAAACGAACCACCACGAATAATCACTGCCGCCGACAGCCAACGGGCGTGGGCGATCGCGTCGGACGAGGGGCGCGTTTGTTTAATGGACCGAAAATGTTATTATTAAACGCAACGAGTGGGCAGGCGACACGTGTATACCGTCGATGAAACAGTATATTATACATGCATTTGATACTTTATATGAATTGACGGACTGAGCTCGGAGGTAATATGAATTTTTTCTCGTATTTTTTACTCTTCACTCGTATACTCAATCAATGCAAAAAGACTGAACAGTTTGCGCGTCTTAACACGTGTAACACTGCACATCGACCAACGGTTTACAAAGTGTACACGTTTCTTTTAGATTTTCGCCGTGCGCTTTGACTGTGTTTTCACAGTGCGCGGGGGAGGATCATACAGACGATACGCCTCAAATTTTGTTTTTTTTAAATTTACATATTTTTCATCCGTCGGCGGTTATTGGCGAATCATACCCGACATTTCAAAAAATTGTTCCGAACTATTTTGCGACGCGCCTAAACCTACTCGATTTTGGCTCGGCTATTTCAAACTGTTCGTTTCTGGGGGCTTCTTGAAGGGGGTCGTGTACCCCATCGAACCCCAATCCCCGACTTTCACCACTTATGATACGAAGAAGTCGTCCGAACTACGAGACGCGACTCGGTCACTTTGACAACTGTTTGTAATGAAATTGTAATTTTAAAACAAATTCGCCCGTACCGTTCCGAATGACGCGTAACGTAGCGGTTGTTGAAGCGGACAAACGCAGAATGAATTTCAAACCGCGCGCGCGTCGTCGTCGTCGTACTGATCGAATAAACATGCGTCGTTATAAAACTCGGTCGTTATTTCATATGTAATCGTTGCTATTTCCAGGGACAATATTCGGATAATGAGCGAATTTAATACAACACCGTTGCTGCTGCTGCTGCACGGTATTGTACGCTGCCGCGCACGTGTCACACACGTCAAAACTCGCTCATCTCCGGTGACGGCGGCGGGCCCGCTTTATCGCGCCGAAAAACGACGTTCCCGACAATATCAATAACAATAACAATATTACACAATACGAGTGTGCGTCATTATTACAATATCGTGCGGTTTTACACTTCCCCCAGGCGTGCGCTACTATAATAATATTCAGGTATAACAATATTATAATATCGCTCCGACGCAGATAAAACCGAGTAGTAACATTTCACATCCGTCGTCTCCTCTCCTCGCCCCTCGACGAAAACCCTTCCGCCGAAACGCCGCGCACCAGTGTTTCGTCCTAACCGCACGGATGTCTGCGGGACAACAAGGGTCGCCGTTCGAAAATTCGCCTCATTTTTTGTATTTTTGTACGGCCGTAGAAAAATATGTAAATATATGCGAATAATCGCGTGAACAGAAATTACGATTTTTCGTAAACGTTTCGCAAAGTTGGGGACTGCGGCGCGACCGGTGGACGGAAATCGGCAGGGTTGCCGGAACGTTCGCCGGAATACGCGAGTAATTCGGCGAACGTCGTGTTTGTCGAAATTAGAGGAGGTTTCACTGTTCTGACTACGACGTGTTTTTTTACGAGTCGACGGGTTTTTTGCGAGCAAACATTTTGTGTGGCCCCGATGGATTTTTGCAGTCCGCAGGTCGCGCTGCGGCGGAGTCTCGTGAAACGTTGCGACAAGCGTTTCAAACCGTAGAACACTGCTGCGATATACAAGAAAGTGAAGCCGACAAGAAAACCAGTGTGTACATTGGTTCAAAATATAAAAGACCAGCGAAAACGCGATCGAACTAAATGATGAACGTTACCGACGAAACGAGACGGACATTTTGCTTGGCTTCACTTTTCGACATGCGTTTAAGCCCGCGAAGCGCGGAAAATCGTCTAGTGTTATAGCTCAAAAACGGTCAAAATTTGCGTGAAACGTTAACAACGCGTATAAACCTATAGATGAACCGTCAACCGAACGTCCAAATTGTTCGACCGCGCGAGCGTGTAAAAAAAATTTCTAGGATCCACCTCGATTTTACGCCGCGAAATCGTACGAAAGAATATGAAACACTGACCGGCAACAGTACATTACGTCTGTTTTTCGCATCACGTCAGATTATAAACACGTCATTCCTGCGCACATTTTGGAGTTGATCCGCGCAATTTTTTCGCGGTCGAGACCGTACAAGACGGAAATGTCCTTTTCAACATAATATTTATTAGACAACAAATGTCGTGCAGTCAGTATAGCAGCGTACGGCATGTAAACACGAAAAACACACGATTTCAGTGACGGACGAAAACGAAACAACGCGTGTAAATGCGTTTTATAATGCGCCCGTGCGTGTTTTTAATATAAATAATAAAAAACGGTATCTGATTTAACGCGCATAGATAAATGCCGTCTCGCGAGTTCGATCGCCGAGGGGAGCGGCGCACCATTCAATTAACTCCTCTTCGGCTGCGCTCCTCTTATCTCGTTCCCGGCTGACGGGGCTCGGTGTGTGTGTGTGTGTGTAAAATAAATGCGAATTAAAAAAAGTGACTGACTAACACGATGGGGGAATATTTTTCAGAAAAAAAAAAAATAAAAAGAACACACTCGCAAAAGCGCGCACCGTTATGGGGGATGGACGTGATATATCGCGGTGTGTAATGATAATAATACGACGACGACGTACAGTAAACAGGGTGCGAAACAATAGTTCGAAAACCCGCGCCCCCTAAAAAGCTGTAATGCGAGCTTGGTAAATCGAACGAGTGTTGTTTTTTTCCGTACAATTTTAGATAAAGCAAAACTGTCAGGCGTTACTATACACGTTGGCGGGCAATAACGCAAAATTACACCACGTAAACGATCCATTTGACGTGCAAATTTCGCGTAATAACATAATATGAACACACGTACGTATATAACACGATCGAATCGTAAAAGAATCGTTATAACGCTGCTCGTTCGGTTCAGACGTGATTCTGCGCCGCCGCGAGGAAGATCGACGTGTCACGACATAAATGTATCGTCGATTATACCAAATTTTTTCTTTCTACGTTTCATTATTTATAATATGTTTGATGTTAAATAATCCAAAGAGTACGCTCGATCAAATTTAGACGCTCAATCCAACCATTCATTATATATTATTTACACCGTTCGTACAACTTCGGTAAGGTAACTCCTCCTCAAATGGACGTGGTAAAAACTCGGCATTTTCCAAAACGAAAAAGGGGATGCCCCCCCATTAATCGTGTCTTTACACTTCGGTCGTGTCCACGAAAAACGTGAGCGTGGAAAATCTCCACACGTTCGAATGCGAAAATTCTAAAAAATTTCGCGCGACAACGCGTTCGTGTCGTATTAGAACAGTTGAATTTCGATGGATAACGTTAGGTTTCGAACTAAAACTCGATCGTTATCTATTTGTGTTATAATGCGAATCAACATGAGAAAAAAAAAAACTCAAGATCCCGTGTTCAAAACGTTTCGATGTTCAAAGCGCGCGTCGTTCACGTGTTTTTTTCGTTTGAAAACCGCGTCGTCCGAATCGGCTTTTTCTCGTGGACGTCGCACAAACGTTTCGATGGTTTTTCGTCGATTTTTCCAACGACAAAATATGCACGCCGGCTTTCCGGCCGATTCGTTGTGGAAAAATAAAATACGAGAGATCTAATACACACACCGATCGCTGGCTGGCAGACGACGGCGCGCAAAGACCTCCGGACGCGTGGACGATGACGGTGACCGATAAAAAACGGCCGAATGAAGAGATCAAGCGAGAGCGCGTCGGACACGACATTATCATAATACCGTTGTATACCGTCGTTACGAGTACTACGCAGCGAAACCGATGAAGCACGGCGGGCCGGTAGCAGCCGTCGGATTTTTTAATCGAACGTGTTAAAAAAATACCTTTGAATTATTCAAATCGAATAAAAAAAAAGTGCCCACGCCCGTCGTCTACAACGTTATCGAAACAGTACGTCGTATCAATTGTTGTTATTTTTTACTTACCGGCCGGACGACCAGTGTACACCGCTTACCCGCGGAAACGGCGGCGGCTGAACCACACGGACAGCCCATAATGACCGTATAACACTACTACTACGAGAGTATCGAGATCGCGGGCGATTAACACACGCGCGGTTGTTGTGTACATCGTTATCGTCCGCAGCGCCGCCGGTGTTACCTGCCGGGTTCTACCGGTGTCGTTAATTAAAACGGTTGCCACGGCGGTGCGCGGTGGCCGCTGCAGGGGCTGCTAATCGATCCCCGCGGTCGATAGCCGGCGACATGGTCTGACCCGACCGATTATACAAAAAAATAACACAGTATTGTAGTGTATTTTCGAGAAAACGTATAGAAAAGCCGGAATACTACGCACTGTACGTCGCGTGGGCAGTCTGACGCTGGAGGAGATCGCTCTGCGTTTCGGAATGCTCGCACGGGAGTCGTATCACAGGTTTCGGCTGAAACCGCTTACGAAAACGACGCTGTCCTGAGCTCAGTGACATTCGAACAGCGAAGAGTTATTAACGAGTAAACGTACGTTGTATGCGTCAAAATAACGCGGCCGTTTTTCGTTTTTTTCGTACGCTTTCGGAACACACACGGTGTGGATTTCTTTGAAATCTTTTCATTCCGACAGCGAATGCTCTTCCGACACGTCTGGTTTAACAGTAGTCAAAGGCGCGACCGACTTTCGAAAATTTCATTCAAAACGTAAAAACTGTGACCGCGGGTTTTCGACATTACGCGCCATTACATTTCGGGAACCTGGATTTTTAAAACTTTTCGTCGAAAAATAACATTTTTATCGAATAAAATTCCTCAAAAAATATGAAAATTTCTATAACTAGCTCAAAAATGTTCAACGTTCGTACCAGAACCGCATCTTACTAGTTCTGATGGTGTTTGAAAGTTTCAGCTTATTCCGATCATCATTGTAGAGTTATGGCCGTAATTTTTTCCATGACAAATGGAGAGGTCTATTTTGAAACTCCTTTAGTTCGATTTTTGACGTTTGATTTCCCCGTTCGTTTTTCCAGCGTTTGTCTCATCACCCCCAGAACTGTACAGTTTCTGTAATCAATCCTTTACTTACAAACGCAAACAGCAAACTACATTCTGCAATCGTACCCATACAATAATTCGACCAACATTAATCGAGTTGCTTTACTTTTTTAATCGTGTAGGTTCCCAGACTTTTTTATTCTTATTAATCAGCACCTTTTTTGACGATCGATCGATTTGACATCGTACGCTCTGCGCGTGCATGGATTTTGGCGTGACTATATATATATATACCTGTGTTATGGTAATCACGCGTAGGTTTATTCTGTATTCGTCTGGTAATGATTATCGTCAAAATGCAAATGAGGTCGAAAACCTCACAACGATAGTAGACGAGAAAGAAACACCTCGTGATACTGCACGTTTATCTGATTGAAAAACTCATGCGCGTACCAGCTATATAATATCGAGACAATATAATTAACCGAACGTCATTCTTACCGAGTGTGTTTTGTCGTGTTTGTTAAATAGAGACGCCCGTGTCTTTATTATTTAGAAAACTCACTCTAGTGTTAGAATAATTAGAAACCCGATTCTTCTCCGGTACATAAAGATTTAATGGGTAATAAATAATTGTTCCGTGACGTATCAACACACGAGAATATGTATGATATTATTCTTCCCGATTTTAAAGGAAAGACGAATAATTGTATCGTGCGCGTATTGATTTACATAGTGTTTAGTTACATATTTTTGAGCATTAAAATGTTTTTCTGACTACAGGATTCAACCTTATTGGCGCGGTCTTGGTTAATAACAAACGAATTGTTTTCATTTACGCCGAAATGTATACTAAACGTTTTTAGTACGTTTTGTTACTGATTTTCTACCGTGTAACGTTAATAACCACGACCCCTCCGGTGTTCTTCCTGGAACGCACTCTTCGGTTTGGTGAAATTATCGTAATAGTTGAAGATGTCGGCCGTGTAAAAAATCGTAAATCTCGATTTCATCGCCGTCTTTAATGATTTTTTATCCGATGCACGGACGTGTGTATTTTTTTACCGGGACGTTTGAGATTCCATCGATTAGGCGAACGCTTTTGACTATACGACACGCGTGATTACGCGGCCCGGAGACGGACAGCGTTACAGAACAGCCGGATGGGTTTTGAACGAATCGTTTAGAGTATTGTGCGTCGATCGGATCGGACGGAACAGAAACAGTCCACGTGCTTCGTCGCGAATGAGGCTGTACGATGAGGGATCGTCTTGGCGCCGCGAAATTCAAAATTGTCACTCCTCAATCGAAATTCAAATTCGAGTATCGATAGCGAATTCCACGTACGTAATATATTATACGGTCCGCCGGCCACTGTTTATAAATTCTGTGACCACTTCGAGTCACTCTCTCGTATTGTTATCCAAGTCAACGGTGGCGACGACGGCTCGGCACGACGCGTTCGCAGATAGCATCTTCGCAGCTTCTGGCTGCAACTCTATACGCCGCCTGCACGCACCTACTCGTGTCTGCCTACCTGTTGTACCTGCCTACCCACACACACAAACGAGCGTTTAAAAACGGCCAAAGTGGTTTAATGAGATTAGAGACGGTCGGAGACTCTCTCGTATAAAATACGTGCGGTACACGATATCCATCTGTTGTTTTCTGTTTTTTTTTTACTTTACTTTTTGTCTTCAGCTACTGTTGCGGCACGATAGCGCCCCTGAGCAGGCTGTATGGTCTCGCCGCAGCAACGGTGATATGGCAAATCTGTACGATAGCCCCGCGATACAATGTCCGTTAAAATTTTTTACGACCACTATTTTTTCTAACAACTGACAAAAGTCAGTGAAAAGTCGTTATGAGGGCCAAAAATCATCGGCCTTTCGAGATTATATCTCGACGGCTGCTCCTAGGCGATACAGATTTGTCGTTAACAACAGCGCCAATTGGAATGTGCAACCGGAGATTCGCGTCGATTGTCGTGTTGCGGAAAAAGTAATGGAAGCGAGACGTTTTTGAGCGAATATGATTTCCCTGTACCACCGGACCACGAGGGGAAGTTAATTTGAAGGGGCCATTGAAGCTTCCTTAAGTGGCTTGATAGTTAAGTTTTGAACTGAAATAATCACAACCGTAACAGTAATCAAGAAAAAATTGTGTATTTCGTCGATCAAAATCACTACTAGCAGCCGATAGTATTATTGATTTTTTTTCGTTTTTTTTCGTTACACAGCGTATGTTTTTGACCACGCATTTCAACGATTTGAATTTAAAAAAAGAGCGGGATATCAAAATTACGTTTATCGATCGGGGCGACGTGGCGCGTACTTTTTTTCGCGGCGTTGAAGTGGCCGGAAAATCAAACAAACTGCCTCAGTTGACGTTATATCGCCACAAACAAAATTTGTCCTATGCCGTTAATATAAGGTCCCCGCGTTGACCCGTTAACATATCCAAATTCGTGTAATTTTTATTCAAACGTCTCGCGCTCTAACGTTTTCTTCTGGTTTGTTCTTGAAGC
The DNA here is from genome assembly GCA_017140985.1 of Hormaphis cornu. Taxonomy (NCBI): domain Eukaryota; kingdom Metazoa; phylum Arthropoda; class Insecta; order Hemiptera; family Hormaphididae; genus Hormaphis; species Hormaphis cornu. The sequence continues at coordinate 17,197,731 of CM029362.1, forward strand.
GTTCACACGAATCGAGTATCTATGTATTTGAAAAAAAAAAAAAACGGTTTCCAAATCGATCGTCGTCACTATCGCGACCAATACATAGACTGCCGTACGATTCGAAACAAAAATATTTTGTTTTCGAGCCTCCCCGCGAAACCCCTTCGAGTTACACTGTACTCGAGCGATGTTATTCGAAACGAGACCTCGTACCGCAAATCCACATTCGTCTAAGCCTATTTATATACGTATAACGATAATGTATGCAAGGACGTGTTTAATAATAATATTGTCTGTTAAACACACGAGGAAGCAGGCACACAAGATGGATTGCCGCGCATAATGAACGAGTGTGCACGACGATTCGTGACTTATGCACATCATATTTTAACGTGAATATAACGAGGGCGTCCGGACGACACATTCGGTCGCTGGTTTTTGAAAGAGATTTTCGTACATGTGTACGCTCGCACCGGGTAGTGTGTACTACGAGAGTGCCGCCGCCGCCGCTGGTGTGTAAGAGTAGTTTCGATGACAGATGGATATTTAAGAAACATTTTCATCGTTTGTTTTTTTCCACGTCTCCGCTCGTAAAAATAGAATAGAGAGGAGAGAGACGTTTAGAAGCAAAATAATAATAAACGTTTCGTAAACGCTCGTACGCATTGTGTGTTGTGCGCGCGAGTCGACGACGATGGTGGTAATAATATCGTACAATTTATATTTTATTAAGTATTTAAATTGTTCGATTGTAAGTATGTATTTTTTGTAAAGATTGCGCGTGTATGAAAGCGCACGCGCCGCTCTGAAAAGAGTTGAACGTACGTATCAATCAAATAACGATTACAGATTTAAATAATAATTATTATAATTTCTCAGTTCGCGCTGCGATCGATTATCGCAACGGCGGTGTGTTTGGCCGTTTTTTTTATTTCGTTTTTTTTTTTCGATCGATCACACATTCGTCACCTTATAACAACGCGCATTAGAAACGTGCTCACGTGGTGCGGGTAACATTCGAAAACATTCGAAATCGTTTCTCTCGTACTCTATCGTCGATTAATAACGAGCGCGGTAAACGAAATATACTCTGTAAAATTTGACGAAAAGTCTACAAAAATAAAATAATCGGTGCTTGTCCCGTGTACGTTTTCGTTTTGTACAGACACCTGTATTAGAAACGAGACAAACGTTTCTGAAAACGGTATTTCGCTCGGAAACACATTTCTCCTCGATGAACGACAATTTCCCACCGACGACCTATTTTCAAGGGATATATTTATACGGCGGCTGGTTTCTTTTTAGAATATAGCTAACAGGTACGTAAAATATGACGAGCGACCGAAAAACAACATCGATCGTGCAAAAAATACGCGTGTTCATCAAGTATACCGACGTACACATTTCAAACGTAATGCGCAAATCTTTTGCAACACATCGCACGTGCGAATCGGTTTCTTTCTCCGTCAAATTCTTTCCCGTAGATGATGAAAACCGACGGTTTTAACCTAACCCCAGTACGAAAATCAAAGGTAAAGCTGCGGTGTACGACCGCGGAAAACGTCGCCTACATTGTTTTAACAAATGACTATGGCCAGTGATGTACAGCGAGTTTACGACTTTTTTTTAATTTTGAGCGGGCAAAATTGTGGCCGGACCAAAGAGGGTGACCCATTTCCTCTCGTGACGATACGTATTATATAAGACATGACACCGCACGAAGAACTCTATATAAATACTCTAATTCGACGTGTTGAAAAACGGTGAAAAAAACCCCCGTATGTTCCGGACGTACTACGAATTCAGTCGTACAACGTCCTCGAAAAATGTTTGCGAAAAAGAACGAAAATCCAACCGACGGCAAGGAGGTTAGCGTTCTACGTTTCATTGATAAGTATTATTATTCGATATGGTTAGTTAACACATCCATTGCACCACTAGCAGACGTTATACCCACGGTCGGTAAAATAAACGTGGGCCGTTCGTGGACGAAAACTGATTTCATTGTTGCAATGCTCTTTTTGTACGATAACGAAAAACGTACTTCAATTCGTAGCGAACGTTACGATCATAGCGCGTCCCCGGATCTGGATAAATGAACACGGAAAAAATGAAACGTTTTCGGCGGAAAATTGCCATTTTGGCGGGTATAGGCACCCCGGCGAGGGACAGAGTCGGCTGTCTCGCTCGCGTCGCTTGTACGATGTGGTGAACACAACACAACACTTGCGCATCATTCTCGCCGATTGATTTTCCGAGCAGCCCCGTACGCCACGATATTACGCGTCCGGTCGTGTCGGGTAAACTATACTGTGCTAATCGAGCAAAAAGAAGCGGTCTCGTGTTATAATTGTCCGTACAAAAAAATAAATACCTGGCCGTAACATTGCGGCAATTAACGCGGATCGTTGTTTGCATTGTATTTGTATTTTTTTCTCCCCGATCTTTTTTCGCACACGAGCACGAGACGCGCGCCGCGGAAACATCGGTTCCGGGGGGTTTTTTAATTAAAACATTTCACGCGACCGACCCCCGGATCGCGGCGGTTGGCTGCCGGCAATACTAATGGACATCGACGGAACTGCACACGCGGGAACTAAACTAAACGCAACAACAACAACAACAACATATTGCACAGAACACCGTTCGATGCGTTCGAGCTGTGTGAAAAACGACCACGTAAACGGTTTTACACAAAACACTGATAATCGCTGCCGGTGTCTGCAGATAGATAGATGTACACGGTGTACGCGCGTGCGGGAACGGATTTGAAGAAGAAGAAGAGAGAAAAAAAAACGACGTATTTTGAGAGTCGTCGTCCCTATGTAGTTAGTTCCGACAGCGGTGCTTATTTAGAGAACCGGCCGTCGAAATACCGATTCCAAAACTACCGGTGTACACCGTTGTCTCTTTTTCTCTGTTTATAACGCCGGAAATAATACCGAGTTGCTTGTGAAACAGAAACAGAGTGTACAGTAGTAGTTCAGTTTAAGAAAACAAATTTTTACAGTATCGGTTGTGTCCTTTCGTTTTCCGGTTGTAAGACCGGTGTGTAACCGTACGGATAAATATTAATACTTTGTTGGCGGATTTCTTTAATTTTGTCCCACGTGATCCGCCTATGGCCGCCCGTACAGGTACTGAAAATTTAAAATACTCTCGGCACTTCCCTACGGTAAAGTCTATCTAACCGTATGTGCAGTCTACACGAAGAGTTCATTACACACAAATTAGTGTAATTGAATACTACCAACAGCGCCTTTAGAAATGAATATTTTTACTTTTCACATTAGACACATCAAATGTAGGAGGAACTTTGCGCAGTGTGAATGTATTTAAGATTACGTCGCGTGAACGCGATTACGACAAAAACGACGTGCCTAACTATCGAAACGGGCTGAATACAAATTTAAAAAAACGATTTTCGAACCGTAGCGACCGACTGAAAATTTGAAAATTTTTCGTCGTATGCCTACGTAAGTAAGTGTACGTAAGCGCTGAATCGAACCGCGTTAAAATAAAAAAACGACGGACACCCCTAACAAACGACGTCGCGGTGGCGTCGGGTTAACGGCGTTCACGGGGGCCCTGGACCGGATCAAAGAGGCGTTTGGCTCGATTCCTAACTAATTAAGTAAACTCTGCTATTCCGCCGCCGAGGAGGCGTCTTCGCGGACCACACACGCGTATAAAACGGCGCGTCCGTCTAACCATAATAATAATTATTATAAAATCAAATAAACTGCAGCGTGTAGGTACTACTATTATTATGCAAATGACATTTAATAACGTCAACCGTCCGTGATGGATGTGACTCGCGCGTTAAATCAAAAAAAGAAAAAAAAAAATTATCGTTCGGAACGTCGCGGCGGGACGTAATAAGAACACGTCGGCGATGACGTCGCGGGATAACGTTGTCGCAGCGGGGGGACTGAGGGGGGTAACGAACGTCCAGTGCATCCCGAAACGTCCCTTGTGGCCAACTCGGGTAAAAGTTGCGCAGCAGTGGTCGCTTATGCGCGCGCTGGTTTCGCGGCGGGTACTGTTTGAGCAACGATAAAACGTGATAGAGAAAAAAAAAAACGATCTATCTAATCTGACGAGGTCGGAAAAGAAAAAAGATCGCGCGAATCACTCCCGAATTTATACGTACGTGGAGAAAAAAAATAATAGCGTATCAGTTGATGTGTTCCGGGTTCGGCGCCCGTTTTCGTCGCTTTCGGCACACGGCTCCGGAAGACGATCGAAAAATGCTTCAAATAAAATCCAAAGCCGAAATCCCAGCTTTTGTGCGGTATTCGACGCAACGATCGGAGTACTCCGACTTTCACCGCTAAAACGTCACCCGGATGTTTCAAATTTTTTTTTTGTATTTGGGGTAAAACTACAACCGGACTAAGCCTTTTACTGGCTTTAGAAATCGGGGAGGAGCATATTATAAAGTTGTTGACGGAATACAAAAACAAAAAAAACATTGCTCGCTCGTCTCTAACAAAAAAAAGTACGGGTCGGCACAGAAAACGCGAACAAACATCGAGTTTTGATTACCTAACACTTATATTCGTACGTCGTACAGTGTTCAAGATGCGTGATTGAAATTCTCGTTTCTGTTCTTGATGACCCAAAAGTACGTAACATTAGTTTTTGTTTGTTTACAAACATTCTAACGAATCGACCGTACTAAACA
>CM029362.1:17207399-17234619 GCA_017140985.1 Hormaphis cornu
AAAAAAAAAAATCGACACTTGCGTTTCTTGAAAATCACTCGCAGAATAACGGTGTCGTCGGTGGAGGTTTGGTAAACGCTATAATCTACATTGGCGGGCCGACGTACACCGCAAACGGTTTCATTTTTGAGTAAAGTGTGCGAGTCGTAATAAATTCGTGTGTTTTATCAAACGGTTCAAAAGAAGACGGTCGTCGTTGGTAATACGACGACGACGGATAATGTATATAAGTTTATTTCCGTCAAACCGCTACGCTACGCGATACCTAATGATTTATGTTCGCGTGCACGGCACATATAATATTATAAACGCGTTGCATCGTCGTCGTCACTAAAAATACAAAGTAAAACAAATATACGCTCGCAGTAAATTTGTATTTGAATTTATTTTGACGTTTAGAAATCACGCGTACGCTGTGTACTCGCGTGTGTTAATTACGCGGACGCTAATACGCGAGCCAGCGGATATTCGGTAAAACGAGGTACTTATAGAATCTTACGCGTATTCACAAAAATCGCCGAAAACGGCGTTGATTCGGCAATACAAAATCGACACGCCGATCGACTGGAATTGCAATCGAATCTGCGGATAAAACACACAGACAATACTTTGAATCACAGAGAGAATGCCTCCGATCGGAATAAAAATACGACCGTTTTTCTTTTCGAGTTTCGTTGCTGATTTCTTTTATAAACAGACCCCCCATTCTAAACTTTATTCGTTCTTGCTCTCTCTGTTGCTCGCGCATCGACTGCGGTCTCGTTAATAATTACAACTTCGATCTTGTCGAAACACCGTTTCAATAAAATACAATTAGGAATAGAGCTTTTTAGTAAGCTTTTTTAGAGTATAATATGGTAGGTAGGTATAGACTAGTTAGTACTATTTATACCTACTGCGGCTATTCGCTTTTACGATTTCCGTGTAATTTTGTTGGCGATTTTTGATTTTCTCGTACATCATCTCTATGTTTAAAATGCGCTATACCGATTTTCGTGCGTACAAACGAAATGTGGCCACAATATTGTTTTCTGTTCCGTCCGATTCGATGTGTCCTCTCGCGCGTACAACGTGTGTAAATGACAATATAAAATAATTATTGTCAAAACACGATAACAAAACAAAGTGGTTCCCACGCCAGTGTAAATACAGTTAATTATAGCGCAATACGATAGATACGCTTATTAAAGTGACGATTTCGAATTTAGTGTAGCATCAAAAACGTACGGGTAGTACACGCGAATACGATATTTAAATTAAGCCGGATCGGTCGCGATTAACGAATTCAAATTGCCCCGCAATAAAATTCGATAATTTTTCAACCGTGTATTATAATAAATATACAGCGTCGTGTCACTTTGTCGATTATTTTATACACGTTTTTTTATTTTTTCACCGTTCGGACAAATTAATTTATAAAACGTACGTACCAACTAAAATGAATAAATATGTAAAATACCTGCTCGTTTTAAAATGATCGAAATATTTCTAATACAGTCAATACACGTATTATAATACTAAATACCTAACCAGTGCGTATATATTTACGTATAACAACATTATAATGTATTCATTGGTGGCGTGCGCTTATTTTAAACGTCCGCTGTCATCGTTAAAAAAAAAATAAGAAATAAAAAGTTTTTTTTCTCTTTTTATTACGTTCTAAACCAAAAACAAACCCGTGGCCGGAATTCGATTCGATGTTTATTCAAAAGTCAAAAACTAATTATGAAAAAAAAAAAACAGATATCCGTACCACGGCACGGTGTTTCGTACAGTTTTACGTACACATAATATTTGGAATTCGTTGTGTAAAGTAGGCAGCACGTCCGTGTACCTATAGTATATATATTACATTAATCGGTTCGTATAACTCTCGGATGTAAATATACGTACTAGTAAATAATACCTGTATATGGTAATGTGTGTTATACTTTACGATAATATATTACTGTAATAGTTGAATTTGTGTGGTCAACAAATTGGCATGGTCGGGAAAAAAAAAATCCGCATACTTTCGGTTCGTCGTGTTTTTCACGCGTGTGTGAAGAGACGTCCAACAGAACTTGATCGAAGAAAAAAAATCAATACCATACACACACACACACAGACCGGTCGTAGTCTCGTTGAATCGCACGGACGAGTCGTCGCATGAACTGCGCGAAGGATATTACAAATTAAAATATTTCCGACGACGGTCCGTGAAATATTTACAGGCGCTTTTTGCAGTTTCGATGGTACAAAAAAAAAAAAATAGTAGGTTAGAAGAACCCATACAAATCCAAAAGTTTAAAAAAATGAATTAAAATAATAATTATAGATGTGAAACACTCGAAATAAAGTGCGCCGTTCTTTAAAAAAAAAAAAAAAATATACTTTAACTTACCCATTCTAATTTAGTAAAATTCTAGAATGTTTTGCATTTAATTGCGTTCACGCGTTTTTATAGGTACCGAGTATGCATTTTTCGATACTGACGTTTTTTTGTCTCGGTATCTTATCAAGTATCTAATATAGTGCTCCGTTTTTGACACAAAAACCTTAAATTCCGTTTCGGAGTGGTCCATCGTTTTTTGTCGTTCAAAGTTGTCGACGGTAAATTATGCGCACGAATCAATCGTGTTCTTTTTAAAAAAAAAAACGATATTATTGATACTGGTAATTTGTACATCATACAATATTGGACTTGACTGTGTGTACTCCAAATGTCTTTGAAGAGTAAAAAGATTTCATTAAAATAAATTTTTTTTTTTACAGTCAATCTGCACTATTTGAATCAATCGACTCAAAAAAAAAAACACACACTAAACCGTATTAAATCCATTCGATTGCGTAAAAAGCGTGTTAAAACCCCCCTAGAACCAAAAACAAAAAAATCGTATTTGTTTGGGTTTATTTTAGATTACTCTTCATTACGAAATGAATATTTTTCCAAGAGGAGCAGTCTATAAGTAATAGGATTCAATTTAGGAACACGAATACGTTTTTTTCGAAACGTTTTGATTTAAATTGGATTGCTGTCGCCATACTTGTGTTCAGCCGTGATTATTATTCAAAGTGTTCGTGTTTAGTTCAGGATTTTACTGTATTATAATTGTTTTTATACCAACAGTGTTGTATTATGTACTTTCAAAATACGAGATCGCACAACGGTTCGTCGTGTTCTTGTATTTTGTTTTTTTCTAAACTTAAACTAGAACTATTTTATTAGTACAGGCGCGTACGTTTTATTCTAAATACTCGATGTTCAAATAGTCTGATTTGACTACGTTTTAATTGGTTACAGGTTGTGCGCAAACAAATCAAAATTACTTTTTATAGTACACAATATGACGTCCACGTTCAAAACGCAATTTTTAGTATGATTTTTTTTTTTTCCGTTGTTTCTTTTTTTCCCCTAGATTCGTACTTATACATTACAACATGCTGTACATTATGCACCACGTTTAACGCGCGTACAACACCACGCGAAACCTTAATTGGCAATTATGCGTGTACTCGGCATTTTTTTTTACATTTTTTTCTCTTTTTTTCCATACATACGTACGCGTTTAACAAGATGGGGCGGAGAAGATTGTTTTATAATATGTAACGTTATGGCGTGCGCGTTCGTCGTTTGTTTTTCTAACGTTACATATTATTGTTATGTATTTTACCCGTAACGTAACTACTGCATATTGTTTTTTCATTTTTTTTTTTTGGTACCTTTGTATATTAATAATTAGGTACCGTAAACATCTATACAGGAAGCTCGCGAACACGCGTAAAACCTCGGAATCGTATTCACAAACTTTATAATATCACACACGTCCGAACACTCCGAACGAGGCGCGGTTCAAACAATACCCATTGGTTTTTATTTTAATTTTTCGCTTAAACGGTTCGATTCGGCGCACTATTATTATACTATATAGGCTTGCTTTACGTCCCTAAAAAACACTCGAATTTCATTTACTTTGTTCGCGGTCGGTTTAAAAATCGAAATCGCTCACTTTCAAGTTCCCGTATTCGCCAGTGTTGAATAGTCTGTCGCTTTGAACACGTACAATCTACGCGCCTGCCCGATGCACCGTCGCAGACCGATTTTTCAAAAATTAAAGTCGTCAGATTGACCCCGTCGTCGAAGATTATATAATTCCATTTTTTTGTTATTTTTTTAATAATCAAAACGGAAAAAAAGGGATAATTTTCAGAAACGCTCTGTACAACGTATAATAATAACAATAATAACAATAATACGTGCGACTACCGAAGAATGCGCGTTCCGTCGCGTGTTGCCGGCCAATAAACGAGATGTCTCGTGTAAAATATTACAATATTACCCATATATATTTATACGTTACGTGTGTGACCACTAGCAAAAATATTCGCAAATAACGACGTGTACACGTCATAATATCATAAAAAAAAACAATATACATCATTCCGAGCGACGGTGAAAAGTTGTTGTTTTTTCGTTTTTTCTCTCTACCGCTGCAAACAATCCCCGCGGCTAATTAAAACGTCGCGCGGTGTGTAAATAGCTGCCGTATGTAACACATTCCGATTGCCAAATGGTTTTACTGCCCGGGAAAAAGGCCACGTTATAGCAGCTGGTACCTACCTATATGTATTGAAAAGACTGCTGAAAAGAAAAACTGAAAAGCACAACATTATAATTATTTTAAACTGCAGCGTGGTAAATGACACATCATTTGCTCGTTTCAACGATTTCTTCCGTTCGCAGGAAGCTAAAAGCGGCTAAAATCGTTTTTTTTTATATACTCTGTGTACGGGAAAAAAGATCGCGAAAAAAAAAACAGATTTTATTTTTTTGATTGCGGATGTATTACAACGAAGCAGTTTAGTGCAGGGTCATTTATAATCAGACTAATACAATCGGTCGTGCAAAATCAAAAGTTGTATACGAACACAATCCGACCAACTATATATGTCAAATGTTTCGATAAGTAAAATACAAATTTAAAATTCTATTTCATAAAACTACAGAAGTGAGATACCTCGTACAAATTGTTTCGGTTTCGTAGAAAAAAAAATTTATTTATTTTACTTCATTTTTCCGTGGTCTTTTCCCGCGGGATTTGTGTGAAGTTTTTCAAGCGATTATTTTAACGCACCGACACTTTATTTTTCCAGGCTGTTGGCTAAATTTACAGTTCTGACGGCCTACAAATCGGTCGTAAATTTGTGTTCGTCCAAACTCGTGCGAATCGTGTTTATTTTTGTTTGTGCGCATTAGGTTTACAAACAATAATTACCACAGGTGTTTATAAACGTCTAGACTATAAAATGTATAAAATACGGTCAAATAATTATAGTATAGTTTATAGCCGACGTATGGTCTAGACTCTTATATACAGACTACGACTATTGGTTGGGTCGTTAGTGCAGACTAAATGCATTTATAGTAATAAATTATACGGATAGGTACACTCTTTTCGATTAATGTATAGTTTTATACAACAAAAAATTGTTGTAAAAAACAATACATTTCGATTTCGTTAAATTATTAAACAATCCGTATTAATATCGAATTACTCGTAAATCAGTATTAAATAGATACAAATTTAGAGTATCTGATACCTTAAGATTGTGACTGCATAATATATCGCAATGTTCCGAATACCACTTGGAAAATGTGTATATAATAATATGCAGATAACTTCACTTTATGCGTACACGGGTAACATGATAGCTGATCAAAATAAATAAAAATTGAATTTTAAAACATAATTGTATTACTGTAACGTGTGAAAACCGTTAAACACATATTTTGAACAGTTGATTTTGGTTGTATTTAAACTGACTTGGAAATGTACGAAATGTCCGCATACCAGTGTAACCATAATTCTAACGTTCTAAAATCTAAACTAAAAACCGCCAAAAATATAGTTCAAACAATATGTAAATAGTGTGTGACATTTGTGATGCGACTGTTCGTTTTTGAGTGAAATCCAAACCAGCACATTACGTTTGTGTTATTCGATTTGGAATGGTTCCATTTTCGTACGATTTTCATATTGTTATTTTCACGCTAAAGCGACGAATGACAAATGATGAATAGGGCGGGCAAAATGAAAAAAAAAATAAAAAACAGAGTTTAAAAACATGAAAAATCCCTCTGTACCAGGAAAAAAATAGGTATATTTCATAACAATATATATATATAGGTAGGTATATAATATAATATTACCTATAATTCATCGATGCAGTTTTTTCTTTCTTTTTGTTCCATCTAAAACGGCTTTGGTAAATCAACAAACATATGCGATACGGAATTCTTTGAAGGTCCATTATTATTATAACAATATCATAACATCGTCGTAATCCAGATATAAAGTACCTGCGACCAAATAATACGTCGCGCGCATACCGGAGAACACAGTTGGATCCAAAAATATTTACTTTTTCTACATCGTTTGTCCTCCCGGCATCGTTTAATCCGAATCGGTCGCGACATAAAAGGCACCGGATGTGCCTGCGCTTTGACCTTCCGGACCTTTTTTTGCCGACCTTTTTTTACTACAGCGTATTTCAATTTGTCTTGGATCCGCATTACAGAAACGCACCGAACAACACCCAAAACGCGAAATAGTATAGTAAAATAATAATACGAGTTGTTATCGTCGTTTATGGTCAGACTCTTTTTCGTGAACATCATTTAGTAGATTATATTATAACGATTACGGCACATCGTATATATTGTTATTATTATTTATTACTACACACACACAACAAACACACACAATGAGGAAAAAGCATGCACACAATGCACCTCTGCGTGCGTTTTGTACATTATAAACCATTAAGCACATTTACGCCCTCGGGGGCGAGGGGTTTATTGGAAATGTACGATATAATGTGTAAAATATCGGGATCCGGCGATCGGTCCATTAGGTTCGTCCCGCGAAAAGATACGATGAAGTCGTACGACAATAACATAATAATAATAATACTGACACAACGTACTGGCGATTTAGCACGGTCGAGGTATTTTATTGAAAAATCGCGTCATTAGGTGCAGTCGGACTTCGGTGTTGTGCGAAATCCGCAAGGGCTTTATGGTTTTATAACGTCCGCGGGAAAATGAAAAACAAAAAAAATTCGTCCGAAACATTTAGCGAGAGACACTGTGGCAGGGTGCATTACCCATAAAAATTCACCATGTTTTGTCACTCGTTTTTTTTTTAATGCGGACTCAAAGTGTTTCTGGCGTCGAAAACAGAACGACTCGTTCGTTTTTACCGTGTTCGAGCGGGGTTTTTTAACGGTGTGTTTTTCGTTTTGTTCGGACGACGTCGCGAAAACGGAAAACGCGCGGATGGTCCGGACGACCAACACGTCGTACAACACAATAATATAACCCGCGCACAATAATAATACCGTGTGCGGGGGACAGTGCCTTTTTACGGGCACGAAAAAGCGAACAAACAGCCCGTGCCGGTGGTGCAGTGTCGGGTGGGCACGTCCGCGGGGTGGGTCAGTTATCCTGTGGCGTCACGACCGTCGCCGCTAACAGAGACGTCGGGTTTAACGAGACGAACGCTCGACGACGACGATAAAATAAATGAATACGTAATGCGAGACCGGTCGCCAGAATATTATAATAATGGTGTGTCGTAGTCGTTGTTCGCCGCCGATAAAAGCAGCGCGGATTCCGCGGTTTTCGTTTGTTTTTGAGACTCTGTCCGGCGCGGCTGGAAACGAAAGTTTTCTACATGTTCGCGGTCGACCTTTCCGAACCGAGGGGATCGTTTGAAGAATAGTTCAACGTGGAAACGAGAAAAAAAAAACGGAAGTCCGTCAGCGTTCTGGTGGAAACGGAAAAAAAACAATACGTGGGGAAACGATAAACATATACGTGTATCATTTTTTACCTTTTAAAGAAGAAAGAACGATCGGATCTCACACGATATTATGCGCGCGCGAACCACCGCGGCCTTTCAAGATCCCAAAAAGGTACCTTACCGCTTGGGACATGTAGAATATTATAAACTTTTTAAAATTAAAAAACCCCCATTCAAGATTGATAGTAACGCGTCGTTCGACCTCTGTACAGGGATAAGTTCGTATAATTGAACGATATGTATATAGATATAGATGAGGAGAACAAAATAGTTTTAACTGTACACGACATCGTGTGAACTTGTTGGATAAAAATCGTTCGTTCGGACGTTCTGTATAATTAGACGTTTTTTTTTTATCACGAGATTTCGCATTGTTACAAAACGTTATTTTTTACACCTACGGTTCGATAATATTAGGTACGTGAAACGGATCCGAGTCCACGTTGTATTATATTCGTATACACCAACGGTTTGAAATAATGTAATGTTTATGTTGTAATTTTTTTGTAAACGGAATTACTTTCCACGGCAGGGTACGATTGTGCTAATGTGTTTGTCTCGTGTTCGGAGTACCGAGTACGAGCGCACGATTTTTATAATATAGATTATAGCAGGTACCTACCGTGTTGTTCAAACTAATTTTTCTAGTTAACACACCGCGATAATAGTTATGAAAAAACGTATCATATTTTACGTTTTTTTTTTTAAAAATTGAACTTTCTAAGACGTGATAATCGACGGATACTACTGCGCGAGTATAATCATTTGCTGCGCGTGCAAAAGGCTAATATTATTGAAGAACACAATGTCCACCCGCCCCTCAGGAAAGCTCTTTCGACGTATCGAATTATTATTCTTTCACGGAATACTGCGCAGTACCACCCATCGTCGCAACAATGGACAATTTTTTTCGTTACACTATTACGATGAATATTACGATTGAAATCGTTTCGAAATAAAGAGCACTCGCAAATGACGCGATTATACGGCAACGCAGGAGAGCGTATTCGGTACACGACTGACTTTCTTCTAATAACTATTGAAACGTAATTTCCCCGCAAATAGACTCGCACAATATTATTGTATAATATAGTTACTATATATTACTCTGCTATTAAATAAAGCAATGCACGAAAACGATCGGCCAGAATAGTTCGGTTCGTACGATATATTTGATAACGTTTTTTTTTACAACGTCGCAATGAAACCTCGAGTGCTTCGTACATTAGTGCAACTTTACAGTTAGATTAACAAGCAATGAAGACGTAGACACTGCAAGAATATCGTACGGCGTTCAATACAATAGGTGTTTCGTGTAAACGGTTATGTTCAAGGATTCGAGAAAACAATTTTTGAATAACGAGTGCAGTAACTGTTATGTATTCAGTTTTTTCCACGGACACTTACCGTGAATTCGTCTCAGAAATCGCTAACAAAACGCCCGTGTGTTTTCATGTGAGTGTTTTTTCAGCCGATCGACAACTTGAATTAACAAAAAAATATACAACACACAGTATAGCATACAATGTATGCACTCGATTAGTGAAAAGGTAATTTTTGTGAATCCGATCTTCCTGCAGCTGCACGTTAAAAAGCAAACGCAGGCAGGTGGGTGAAACGTGCATCGTTAAATTTTTGCGAGGGGTCCGGAAACTCACTCGCGCAACTTCTTTTTGTTTTTGCGTAAAAATGTATCGTCTCGCGGTCGGTACACGACGCTCGCTATAAATTTTTCGTTTTTCTCCTTACTCCATCGTATAGTGTTTGCATATATCAATAACCCGCGACAAAACTATATATTCTTCTTCTTCTCCTTCGGGTAAACGGCCGCTGAGACCATCCCGCCAAACACCTAACCCTCCAGCCGTCTCGGTCGAGATTGTCTTACGAGGTCTCCTAGGTGGTCCCTTCCCGGTCGGTTTATCTTTTCCTTGTACAATATTCCAGTAGTCCAGCCCGCTTTACGGCCTTTTATTACCGACATGATGAATTCGTCTTACTAGCTCATTATATTTTGTTAATACCGTTTATTAAAAACCGCTATCGCCGTCCTTCGTCGGAAATCTTTCTCGTGAGACACCGTCGCTGCGTTTTTTCGCGTCTTTGGCGTTTCCGCTCCGTCGTCACGGTCGGACGCAACCGGGGCCGAGAATACACTAGATTTTCAGCGCGCGCATTTCGTTTGAGTTCTATTGCACATAGATTTTTATAACACATTCGTAATTCGGGGGGATGGTGTACACTTTTGATTTCGGGGTACACACTATTTCACGCACTGGACGCAACGACGTGCTATTTTATTCAAAATAAAAGCGGTTTTTTGCCGGTCCGTTGATGAAAAAAAATACAAATTTTAATGAAACACGCGGGAGTTTGCCGCGACGTTCAAAGTTTATGACGTCTGTATTGTACGACGCGCATATTACGCTCACAATGCGCGCGTGGAGACTTCCCTAATTGCGTAAGTTTCTCGCGTCTTTCGACTTAATTGAATGTGAACGAGATAACACGCGTGTTGTTATTGCAGTATCAAACTGTTGGGCTCTGCTTCGTATTATTAAACGCAACGCGTTACATTCGAAACGAGCTGGAACTCCTGTTACAAACGCGTAAAACGGGCTCGCGACGATTCGAGGGTTAACATTTTTCGTTTGCGATAAACCCCCGCGAGGTGTTCTGTGGAAAAAGTCGAGAAGCGTCGGAGTCGGAGTCGGCTGTTCATCGAGGGGACGGGCGTTTTCTAATTTTTTTTTCTAAACGGGCGTGTACGGGGATGTTTTGTGATTCAAAACGGTGGATGAAAACCGTTTTGCGCCACGCGAAAACCCGTTCGAACCTATAGAATCGTAAACGGACGTTCTTACTCACCGATCGATATTATATTATACTAACGACGCGTTTTTGTTTTTCGAACATTTTCGTCGGAACGCAACAACGCGCCGTGTTGTTATGATACGTGTATGATAGCGACGCGTCTTTTGACGAAGATTATATTAATATTCCGAACGAATTTAAAACGTAAGATTACACAACAATATTATTGCTCTCGATATTAATATACACAATTAATACGCGCACCTATTATGTAATGACCGTTGATTGCCGTAATAATAATATGGTACTGTATTATCATAATACCCGCGCTTTATGACCCAACGCTATCGTTAATTTCGTTATAATTATTATAAACGAGCGCGGTTTACCGTGAATATAGGTAATAATAATAACAATTGAAGGGAAAAAAAATCGTCTAATTAGTTACGTGCGACACGGAGTACAAACAATGTGTGTTTTCTCGAACAGAGGAGTTGCGTGCGATTAGTGGCTATTATATTACACGTTATTACTAATATATTGTTGCTCTTATTGTATTTTAATTTATGTTTATCTGGAAAATTCAAACTATAATATCATATTATGTATGTTCAAACGAACAAAACAATAATACCTTATTGGAGCATAAAAGTCAGCCCGGTCGTTATGCAGTTTACTGTACAATACGCACCCGATTCAATTATAATTATTATTAAACGCTCGAAAACCAAAAATAACGTTATAATATTTTAATACTCGTATAACGTACATAACCGACACGACAAATACCTCGATATTGTAATACCGATTGTCGGATCAGTACGAAACGAGAACGTTTTGATAGACCCATGAACAAAAGAGAGTTTCGTGCACGGGGTCGGCCGGCAGATTATGTGTTAACGGATCGTCGACGAAATTAATCGGTAAACTATCGTTTTTTTTTCCACGCTTGAATCGATGTATAAATTACACGAGTATTTAAAAACAATATGTTGTATACAAAAGAAAAAAGAAAATCTGTTAAGTATTGTTTAGTACAAGTGTGTGTACTACGCTTTGAATGATTTCGAGTAAAGCGAATGACACCTTTGATATACAACGTAAAAAGAGACCTATCGAATTTACGCGCGTTACGTTAGTGTCTCTTGTAGTTGGCGGTAATTCATTTTGGAAAAATGATTTGAACATAACTTACCTAATACATTAGACAAGTCGTGTCTGAAAAGACAAGACGAAGATTTTGATTTTGAAATTTACGGCTAGCAAAATTTCACAACGGTCTCGTTACCGTTGTGCCAGCAAAATATAATTACGACCGTACGAGTTTGCAGAAAAACGTTGAAACATTACATACAATATTCACACGGAACTGTTGTGTTTGTAGCTAATTTTCACTTCATAAAAGTAACCGGGAAAATTATATTTAACGATTACGGCAATAACAAAACGCGCATACCGACGTAATATTACGTTTTAATTGTGGTCCACTTTGCACAAACGATAATATCGTGAGCACCGTATAATTGTACATTTCTTTTGTTTTTCTACCGACGTTTTTTACCATTAATTATTTTTACTTTAACGTAAGCAGGTAGTGAACACAACAGTATTTAACTCTCGTCACTGTTGGACAGTCATTCTCAGATTTCGCTCAAGTTTCGTCAATAATCATCGTAGATTTTTAACTTTCGATATCTACAACGGTCGCTCTGTATAACGTCATATATCGAATTTCGTATTGCGAATAATAAGAGTCTTTGTTTATAAGAAACGATATAATATTACAGTTGAATTAATTATTATGTATATTCACGCAGTTATTTTCGTTTTTGTACACCTCAATACCTGCGTACACATTATAACATGTGGGTAAATACGATGATAATTAGTTATTCAGAAGTGATAACATCTGGGAATCGTTTGGTAATTATTACGTTTTTTTTTTATCTCAGTCAGTATAACATTAGGTACGAAATATTGAGAATTATTTTCTAATCGTCGTTTTCGCGCATAACGATGCAGAATTTGTGCACGCGGTAAAATGTACAACGCACACGTGATGACTGTGATACACATAAAATAATTAATTTTTTAAAAATTCGTTATAAATAAAATATGCATCGTATTTTACCAACAGCTTGATTGATCCTGCAGGCTGAGAATTTTAAGTATGAGAACAAGGTCACGATTTTTTTGTAAAATGTAGAGGGTGGAAATATTTCGTTTTTTACACTACGCACGAGTGTATACACTTCGGTCCCTCCGTAATTTACGTAATCTACGTACGCACCTGAAACGTTTTGATACTCGACTCAGCGAATCGTTTTCGTTTTTTTTCTTCGTTCGTTGCAAAAGTTATCGTCTGTTCTGTAACGATGTGTATAATAGTGATGAAAAATAGCGAATATTTTGAATACGTCACTGCAGTCACAAGAGAAAAATAACGCGGTCGATTCAACGACAATTAGTTTACCATAATGCGATCCGTTTTACACGAATCACAAACGATATAAAAATCAGAGCACTTTTTGCTAGGCGCGTCTTTAAAAACTCGCTATAAAATATTTTTCATTACAACTGTAGGTGTTTTCAACGCTGTGCGCCCACACCTACGCCGTAAGATACTGATCGTGTCCATAGGCGCAACTAGAGCTAAAATATGGGGGGTGCTAAAATTAAATACCTAAAATAAAATAATGTTGACGGTATTTCACTGTAATTGTTATTATAGTTGTACTTGAAATAACAGGGGGTGCTAAATTTGAACTCAGGGGTGCTAAAGGCCCTTTTGCGCCCCCCTAGTTGCGCCTATGATCGTGTCATGCTCGTGGTCGAATCCGATATTATGTTGAAACGAAAATCGTTTTAAAACGGAATATGACATTAATGTGACACTTTATCGAATAGTTTTTCGTCGTCGCGAATAGTTCGGCAAAGCAATAGACGAGATCTAGAAGCTTTTCACGCGCATATACGTTTGGTTAATTTCCGAGGGAACGCGTAACGTTCTATCTCCTGAATTCTGACCTTTGCCTGTAGTAATTTTGTATGTTATAAGTGCAGGCTAATATAATATCTTTCGTAACATTATATATATATAATAAATATATACGGACGTTATAAATTAGATGCCGTTATTACGGGTCTAATTAATATGCGCGCATCATCAATAATAATAATAAATGATATTACAGTTAATTATGATTTGATAATTTATTGCACAGCCAGCAAACAAAATAACAGTTACGAGATGTGATATTATTACCGTAGGATTCGGTATGATCGATCTTTATTATATTTTCAACTGTTGTAACAGTATTATACGTTGTGTATATATATTGTAGCTTTATACTGTTATTCAACTGTGTCTTCGCACAGAAACTTATATACACGTTCTGTACGCAGTACGGGTAAATAATAAAAATAATGTAAAATCACAAAATATCAATCAGTCTTGTGTGCGACTGATTTAATATAAAAAATATTATGATTTATAATACCCCGTGTAGGTACGTTTAAATATAAATACGTCTCGTAAGTGTCTCCGTAATAATTATACTACCTGTACAAAACGCGAATCGTACATGATCACAGCAAGGTCGCGCGATCTCATTTTGAACAGAGTATAAATTGACGGAGTATAGCCACTGCGCTTTGGGTGAATCACTGTTCTGAAGGTTGAAACGCGTTATTTTAATATCAGAGAGCTGCTACGATGATACGTTTCCTTCGAAAAAACGGTTCTGCTCAGTTATCCACAGTATACCGTCGTGGCAAAACTCGCATACTTAACAGAAAATTGACTTGGAAAATTATTAAAAAAAACTTTTTTCAATTATGTATAACGTATTAATTTAGCGCATACAAGTTTGAAAACAACACGGAACAATTTTCTACAACGATATAGTTATAGACTATAGCCGTTCTGACGGCGGATTTGGCGATTACACGTCGTTTTTTCGGCACATAACTCGGAAAACAATCAAAATATCAATAAAATGCTGCAAATACAATCGAATTTAAAGCCAAAAGCCAGTATTTTCTACGTAACGATTGGAGCACTCCGACCCGAAAACGTCACTGGGCAAACATGAAAATTTTTGATTTTTCGCCGTATTGTTTTGTTTTCTTGTTTTTTTGGGGTTAAACTTAAAAAGTAAGCGAAATTTCGTAACTACCCATGTATCACCGGAGTTCGTATACCTTACATTGGAGGTTTTGAAAATCTGAGAATTGCTTCTATACGAAAAGTTGATGACAGAAAAAAAAAAGACATCTTTGTAAAAACACATACGTTCTTCGCTGCGGTCATATATCGACCAAGTTTTTACTAAATTTACTGCTGTTATCACATTATAATATATATATAGACTCCTACGTGCACAAAATTTAAAATAATAACTATTATGAATATTGCGAATCGGTATCGAAACGTAACATTAAAACGTTTTATTTTGGTACATAAATTTTCCGATTCTACGAACAGTTTATTCTAATTACGTGCAAAAGTACCGTAATATTATATTTAGAGCTATATAACAAACATTACGTTGTTCGGTGCAGTAATTGAAATTACAGCAACTGTTTACAATTATTACGGCATAATTAACTATTATAATAGAATCGGATTACATTATAATTATCACATCGACGTTCCAATAATAATATTATACTTCAAAAAGTTATTTAAGTATCTACATCACGTTTCGGTGTAATGTGTTGTTGTGAATATGGTGTTCTATACGAAATAATTGTGAGTGCTTAGGTTAGATACACAGGTACAATAAAATACTTTTGATAGCATATTAAAAACAAAAATTAAATGTTTAATTATTTACAACTATGTATATCGTTATATATAGTCGTTCCTTTGTAGACATATACATAGTACAATAATAAATTTATACGAAACGAGGAGGCAGATTTTGTTTTGACGGAACTGACCGCGAAACAACTGAACAGATTTTCCCGCATTCTTTACATTAGACTCGTCAAAAGGACAAAAAAAAAGTGACATTAAAGTAAAGTACACGCTTTTGTCATTAAAACACATTATCTACCATTTGTTTGCGTGTATTTACTGCTTAATATTCATTTCAAACTTTCAAGTAGCATATTGTCAATTATCCGAATCGAATCATCTATAATTGTTATACGCATTTATACTTGAGTTAACTTGAAATATTTATTACTACGTCATATATAATACACCTATGTAGGTTTTTACCGGTCATAACCGCGTGGAAACATGATTTCTTGTCATAGTCGTGATTAATTTTTAAATAACCGTTATAACATGTATCGAATATTCAACATTATGATTTCGCGTCACCCGAGAACAAAACGGTCGTCAATTTTGATGCACTAGAAAAACACTATTTCGTGTAGTCTTCATTTGATTCGTTTATAATTAATTGTTTCACGTTACTGCAGAATCGCTATGTACATTTAAGGATTCGATTGTGTCCCGATTCGATTGTGTCCCGATTCGATTGTATTAAGACGGGTCGAATGGCTCGTTAAAAGTTACTGTGGATACACGCTCAATGCAAAACACAAGTCGAATGTTTTTGAAAACGAAAAATTCGATATTTCCCACTGGAACAAAAGTATATACGTTGGCAAACATTTTACGCGGGTACTGAGTTAAAGTTCGGTGGTCCATTTGTACCCTGCGGACTACCCTTGTCTATTATCGAATCCTTTTTTTCTGTGCTCAACTGAGTAACCGAGTATATTATAACGTTGTGTACGCTGCAGCGTATCGGGCAAATGCGGATGGCGTTGTAGGGATGATTTATTACGGATTTTTACTATTTTTTTATGTTTCTACCATTTGTTATCACGCGATAACACCACGGCTAAACGGCTACTTATAAACTGCAGCAGTTTACGGTGCTCTGCGGATCGTGTCGCCGCTGTTTCGCGGTGATGGCTGGCCAGGTATAATAAATATATGTGGAACGAAAAAAAATAATAATAATTTAATGCCTCGAGTACACACACACACACACACGCTTTTAGTGACGCGTATTGACGAAACGCCGTCGTTTCGAAACACCGGTCCACACCCCGATCCGACCGAACCCCTATCCGTCGCCCCTCGGAAGCGCGGCGAACGGGACGTCGCCCCTCCGTCCATGACGACGACGACGCGCGAAGGGCGTGCCGGTGTCGTCGATGGGCGGCGCCGGCGGCCGCCGCGGGGCGCGCTGCGGTCGCCGCACCGTCCGCGGCCGGCGAGAGGCCACCGCCGCCGCCGCCGCCGCCGGTCGAACCGTTCGCAGCGTTCAGTCGACCGACACCACCGTGACCGAGTACTGCCGCGCGTCCCGAGCCGTTCGAGATAAAAAAAAAAAGAAAATTTTTTTTTTTACAAAAATATTCGGCCGAAAATCGCGTTTGTCGCGATCCGTCCGCCACTGCCGCGATAACCGCCCCTCTCGTTCGCACGGAATTTTTTATTTATTTTTTTATTATTTTATGAGTGTACGCGTCCGCCGTCGGTGGTAATCCGCGCGCGCGCGTCGTTACATGAACGGTTCGTGCGGACACACATGCTAGAACAGACCGGAGCAGCCAACATGACCGTCTTAGCGCTCAACCATCTGTTGCCGCCGACGCCGTCCGCCAACAACAACAACAACAACAACGGCAACGGCGGGCAACAAAGGTTGATGGACGACCGCATGGACGTGAAACCGTCGGCGCCCGCAAACGTGGTGATCGGCAACAACGTCACCGGCAGCTCGCTGCACCATCGCATCCATCACAGCAACATCAACAACAACAACAACAATAACAACAACAACAACAACATCAAGAACGAGGACGCGGCGACGACGACGAACTGCAGAACCGGCAGCCCCCGCTCGTCGTCCGGCCACGCGGCGGCCAGGTCGTCCGGCCACATCAACTTCAGCGTGGCCGCGCTCCTCGCGGACACCCGTACCGTCAGGTCGGCCACGCCGAACTCGGCGTACGACGAGGACACGCCGGACGACGACGACGAGGACCGGAACAGCGTGGACGTGGAGACGCACGGCGGCGGCGTCGCGGACCGGCGGTGCTCGTCCGGCACGCCGGACCGCGGCCGCTCGCCGGTCTCGCTGCACCCGTCGCCGCCGCTGTCCGCGGCGGCCCACCTGCACCACCAGCACCACAACAACCCGTTCCAGCAGCCCGGGAGCGGCGCGATGCAAGCGGCCCGCGCCGCCTTCATGATGTCGGGCGCCGCCGCCGCCGCCGCCTCCGCCGGCGGCCAGCACCACGTGGCACCCGTCCGCCCGACGCCGTTCACCGCGTTCGCGGCCGCAGCCGCGGCCGCGGCCGCATACTCATCCGGCATGCAGCATCCGGCCGCGCCCGGCCCGTGGCACCCTCATTACTCCGGCCCGTTTCCCGCGTTCGGCTCGGCCGGCCTCAACTCCGGTTCTCCCGGTAAGACGCGCTCTGGTTCGTTTTGATCGCAGATTTTAAAATCGCCGTTTCGTAATAATAATAACGCGGTTTCGAACACGGGACCGTCCAGTTTTTTTTTGGTTGAATTCAAATTTCGATCTTGTAGCTCACATGTCGTGCGACACGGTCAAAAGCGATAGAAATAAAAAAAAAAAATGGGTAGTTTTCAACAATACGTTCCCGGTGTGAAACAATAACGAAATGCTCGTCGACATTTCCTCGTACATTATTTTCTAATCAAAAGACCAAACCATCCGTAGTTGATCGATAGCGCAATATTGTACCCGTAGAAATGATTAATTTCTCTTGGTGATTACAACAATATCGTTTCCGACGCGTGTAACAATAATTCTACACTTTACATATTATCATTTGAACGTGGCACGCGTTGATCGTGTCATTCGCAATAGTGTGTAAATGACCAGCTCAAAACCAAAACAACGCCGTCGGTTTTGGCCACGAAGCGGTTAGGTTTTGTAAAACATTTTATCGGAAAAACGTCTTGAACATCCGTATACCGACGGCCGTGTTATTTTGTGGATTTTGTGAAAGCCCGTCAACTTTCTACCGAAATAGGGGTTAAAAATTTCTGTCTGCGTGTCTGTTTATACCCCTTACACGGTGCAGATGGGGGACGGGGACCCACCCATAATATCTGCCGACTAACAGATTAATTGAACGGTCTCCCAAAAAAATCAAATCATCCTCGACGCGCACCGATATCATCACGTTCGAAACGTTACGTAAATCTGGAAGACAGTCAATAAATAACAATAGTACGATGTAACGCGTTACACATATTTCGTATTTTTGTACGTTCTGTAATGGAACATACATGCCTTACAGTCGTCCTGACTGACACTCGTAAAACCGTCGTTAGCACGTGCTTCGGTAATTAAACGGAATTTTTGAAGGAAAAATGATGTTTCTTCAATCGATACAATTACGCCGTACCAAAACGTATTATTGTAATACGCGTCAACATCACTCTCGTCGACTGACGATTTCCTCGTAAATTAGGCGCAATAATTTAACACACGCCGACGGTGTACCGTGATGATGATGTTTGGCTCGTAAATATACGTGTGCTGGTGTACGTTATTCAAACACAATATGGGTGTCCGACTAACAAAGTATAATAATTACCTGCGATTTCACAACATTTCGGACGACACGTTTCATATTTTTTTGCAGTTTGCGTTTTTACGGGCGATCGGGCTATAATTTTATAATCGGGCTATAAAATTTTTGAAACGATTGCGCGGTGAAATCATCCCTACAATGGGGAAAAAAACGTTTCGACACTGAAACGCGAAACGCGAGTTTACGATCGTAAAGTATGTGGAAAATGCGTTAAAAATAAATTAATATACATAATAGACGGCCGGGTTAGCGAAGAAAACTAATTAAATATTAATTGACCTTTTGAAAAGCAATAATTCCGCTAAACCGCGGTAATTGTGTACAGATAAATTCCAACATTTAAATCCCAATTATAATATGATTACACGACGATTATTTATAACGTGGTGTTTGAAGAAGAGGTATTCGAAAGCAACAACGCGATAGTAAATTAACATTGTTATTGTCGAAACACTGCTACGACACGACTCGTACGTATGAATTTAGCGGGTAAAATATTATGTTATTCCGAAGTTGAAAAAGAAATTGACAAAACACACGAGAGATGATAACTCTTGCTTTCGTGTACGAACACATTTGAATTATTTTAATGTTTTTCCACTCTAATGCAGGACAATTCAACGTAGACCGCAATCGTACGCCGTTTTCCATTTTGCACTGTCGTTCGTTTGATTTTGAAAATTGTACTCTTTATAAAAATAATTTCGAATTTCAAAATAATACCTCCAAAAGTCCACAGGTATTATAGTCGTTTGAGATGTCGATACTCTGTCGATTGTATTTTCACACGTTTTTATCGATTTTGTTCTCTTGACGTCTACGCGTAAAGGCGAAATGGGAAAAACGTTTTCTGCTCATGTACCGCGTGCGTAATCACAGTATAGTAGTGTTGATTAATCGCTTTCTTTTTTCACAATAATAATATCGGCGTGTACCGATCGATTTTTTTTTCTTATTTTTAACGCGTTGAAAACACAAAATCCGTAAAATATATCAAAACCCCATAATGTATGGATAAAATATTGAAAATGATCAACGATACGTCTATAACGTGGGGGCCGGCGAAGAGAACGTAGGTAAAATACGGCATCTTCTGACGTGTGTTTGATGATAACATCCGACTTTATTGTAATAATGTGTACAACAAACGTAATATCTTCGACGAGTCCACCGCATGTCGTTTTAGATTAACGCCGGTCTCAAAATAATACTGTAAACGAACTCGATCATGTGAATATAATCGCGGACGTTTAAAAATCGTTATTCCAGCGATTAATCCGACATGTCATAATACGGATTTTTTTTTCATTAAGGTCTTATAACCGTACAGTTTCCGATATTTTTCGTACAAACACCTCGTTTGCGCTCGTGCGCGTAAAAAAACGTCGACGCGCAAAAATAACACAAAAAGCCGCCCCGTTTTATTTCGGTCTGGTCGTACGTCAGTTTAAAGGATTATTTTGTCGTCGAAAATGTTTGATCACGTATAAGATCCAATCGTGTAGAATGCGTCGAACAGTAGTAATTCATAAAGAATACTCGACGTGGAGCCGTCTCGTTTCCCTTGTACCTGACTATATAGAACAGTATTGCGATAACGTCGGACGGAAAGGCGTAATTATTTCTGAGATTACTTTATTTTTTAAACTAAAATGTCATGTTATTATTTACGACGGTGGAATTCGTGTTTTCCAGTATTTTAACGCGTTATATCACGACGGATGTAGCGACAACCGCGGCGGTGTATGTAGGTAGATTTAGTGTAGCGTTTAATAATAATATTACTAACAAACACACAAAAAAAAACTCCGCGCCATGGGTGGCCCAGTATTTGTACTGTCATTTTAAATTTGAAACGCGAGATAAATCACGGGATTTTCGCAAAAAAAACCGTCATGAGCAGCAGAGTTTTAGGAAACCGCACTTATAAACAGTATGTGTTGAACGGAAAATTTTGCTGCGGCGTTTTGGATATTTCGCAAACAACGGAGTGTTTTCCTAAATGATACGACGTGACCATCGTTTTGAACCCTTTTTCCACCCGTACAAAGTTATCGAAGTACGAGTCAAAATGTTTTTTTTAAATCGAGGAACACACGTCGTGCGTAAAAAAACCAAAATTTACGATGTCCCGTGCCCCAAAAAAATACGTATATTAATATAAAGCGTGTATTGGTTGAGGGTGTTTTTTTTCTTTCCCCCATCGTACGCATCCGCGGACAAGTTTTCCGCGACAGCCGCAGCGTCCGGGGGGATCGTTTTCCCGCGGTGAATCGTAAATTCCCGAATTTTCCGATCTCGGTGATTTCTCAGTGTCGTTTTTTCACGATTTCGTTACCCCGGGCACGGTTTTTCGGCCGGTTCGGTTAATGTCCGGATTTTTGAGTCGTTCAGACAGAGAGACGCGTAGAACGCGAAAAAAAATTCGTCCGCCGAATTCCGTCTGATTTCGGTAGAATTTATTTCGTCCCGGACGCCGTCGTTTCAGGCACAATTATTTTTAGCGACGTCTAATTGCCCGCCGATGCTCTTTTATTTTCTCTCTCTCTCTCCGCCGTACAATTATTCCCGGGGCGACAAAAACGTTCCAAACAAACGTGCATAAAATGTGTTAATCGGTGTGCACGTGTCTTCTAATAACGGTGCAAACGCGCACACGGGTTGGCACCAGTCCTGGTGAGTGGAATGGAATGAAAAATAAAAAATTAAGAAAAAACTGTGCACTAGACGCACTCGCTAATCGCGCAATTAATGTGCCTATATATATTTTATTATTGTACAGCCGATAACCGTCTGTGCAGACGACTGTCTTTAAGTGTTCAGCCTTTTTTTTTTTGGCCCCGACTTTTGCTCGCGTCGTCGCGAAACGTACGGATTTCGTTAATAGTCGATGTTTTACGAGTAACCCACGTGCGCGTGTTCAAACCGAAAGAATACGGTGAAAATACTCGCAGATTAGCCCGATTCCACCGACACCTTTTGCACCTTTTGCGCCTCGCCGATATGTATACATAATGGATGATCGACTTTTTTTTTTATTCCATCGACCTCACACGTTTAAGGACGTCCTTAAAAATATGTAAAATCGGCTTTTACGATCGAACCGAAGGTGTGTAATTAATTAACGACCCGATATCAAACTTAACGTCGATTAAAAATTGTTTTAATTCGTATTCCAATGACACTTTTTCACTATTGTATTTATACATATTATAACGATTTAAAAACAATAATAATTCATGTAAATCAAAACAGATTTTTATCGTTCGCCATCTAACACCCCGATTCATTTGTGCGCTGCACTTTCAATTTTCATTCGAAACATTCTGTATGCCTCATTCTGCACCTCAGGTATTTTTAGACGATTGTGTGTTCTACGAACGTACACAGAACGGTATTTATTCGCGTATGTTACGTACACCAAAGTCGCGAAATTGGGAGTTTCGAACACAATATAAAAATTATAGTCATACTGGGATAATTGTACCCACTTTTTCAGGCCCGTTTAGCCCGGCCGCCAGTATATTTATATGACATACACAGTTTGCAATCCGTGTAGTCGTTATTATTATTATAATGTCTGCGGTGTTGAATATTAATTTAAAAATACTATAACCGTTTTTGTATTTTTTTCAACAGATTCCAACAACGGCGAGCCGCCGAAACTCAAGTGCAACCTGAGGAAGCACAAGCCCAACCGGAAGCCCCGGACGCCGTTCACCACGCAACAGCTGTTGAACCTGGAGAAAAAGTTCCGCGAAAAGCAGTACCTGAGCATCGCGGAACGTGCCGAGTTCTCGAATTCGCTTCACCTGACGGAGACACAGGTACCTATACCATATAATCGGTTATAAAACGTTTTACTGTACGCTTAACTAGGTCCACGTACGCAGGGTGTGTTCATGTATGTTTATTAACAGAACGGTTCTAGTCTGCGTGATCTGTGTTTATTTTTGTTATTTTATAAAACAATGAACTAGGTAGGTAATAAAATGATGAATACGTTTCCCAAAAGAGGAATATCCCATTGTTTTTCTTAAATGCGGTTTGATTGAGTATACCTATAGTGTTAATATTATACCGTGACTCTAAAAAATATTTAAAAACCTTTTATTAATTTTTCGGTCAGCTACATAACAGTTTGCATTTTAAGTTCTTTCCCATTAGCTTACAAGTTTTGTAGTTCTGTAACTTTTAAATGTACAATCTATACGTCATAATAATCGCTTGATTCACCTACTGTCGTCGGCCAATTTTTAAAAGTCAAATTTTGTTTTTTTATAAGTTATTAGGGTTAAAAATATTGACCTAGTTGTTGAAAATTAGATTTCGTGAATATTTGTTTTAACATTAAAAAAAAAAAAAACGGGGTGTTACTGTTCTGAATCGTTTATCAAAAAAAAAAAATTTAGTCGATTATCGTTTGTAAAAGAACTAAGAAATCGCTGAAATTCAATATACAGTAAAAATTTCTTTCGGATTAACGAGCTTTTTGTTATCTTATACCGATTACTGATGGGCTCCGAACATAGAACACCCGGTGTATTACGCTGTGAGGGCGTCATGAAAAAAGGGATTTAAACGCATCGTTGCATATAATGTATAGAACACCGAACGAGATCAATATATGTAATTGACTTTATCATCAAAATCACTTTATATAATATCCTTACCCGCAGTCGAATGTATTTTTTAATTATTTATACACCTATTGTTGTTTTCTGTCGAGTGCTGTTTGAAATATACACTCGACGGGTTAAATTTAGATATGTATAACGGTAATTAATTAGACGGGGTCAAGGATGTGTAAATATAGAAGAATAGGTTATGAGCGAGTTGGAATTAATTTTGGCATTTTAATCGACTTCCTTTCACGTGCGCCTTCAACTAGCCTTCGCAACACAATGTGATATACGGTGTTCTGTTAAATCAGACATTTTGAGTTTAAGCCGGATCTTATCCGATTCAATTGGTGGCAGGGTTCGATTGAAAATAATAATTACACTTATTTCCCGTAAAACGCCTATTGCCTGTCATATACAGTATCGTGTCGTGAAGAAAGTAAAACGTATTTATTATAGTACGAAACGAGCTATGTTAAACGTCTAATCGTATTTTTTGACGTACGAATATTATTATACGCTCTATGATATTTCATAGTAGCAGCGGCAACCCAAAATGTGTGTCATGCCATTGCCATTTACACAAAGGAATCGTGTTTTGTGTGTGTTTTAACCGGTGTAATGCGGACAGAAAGTTATTTATTAATGATTCTGAACGAAACAATATAAAAGATATTATAGTGTATTATATTATATTATATATAGTGTACTATATTATATTATAGTGTACAGCAAATAGTTGCTATAAAATATTTTTGCGTCCCCTACTATTATAATATAATATAATAATATTATTATCTATTGAGTGTAATATTACGAATTGTTCGAATAAAATTTTTAAAAAAAAAACCTATTACTACGTCATACTTTCAAAGTTGATGTGTACCGATGAACTTCTTTTTTAGATTTTAACGTACCCGTGAGTGTGAAAATACAACCCCCCCGATTACCGTACCTACCTGTTACATATATATGTATATCTAACGGCACCGTTCAAACAGGTGAAGATATGGTTCCAAAACCGGCGGGCCAAAGCCAAGCGGCTCCAAGAGGCGGAGATCGAAAAGCTCAAGATGGCCGCGGTGGCCGCGGCCCGGCCGCACCATCCGCTCTACGGGAACCCGCATCTGCCGCACTACTTCCAGCATCCGTCCGAGCTGTTCGGGCACCCGCATCAGCTGCAGTCGCTGCTGTCGCACCGGCCCACCATGGCCCACCTGATCGCGCAGGGCCTGCAGCAGCAGCAGCAGCAGCAGGGCCCGCCGCCGCCGTCGACGCACCACCACCAACCGTCAGGCGGACACGTCGCGCAGCAGCGTGGTGCCGCGCCGCCGCCGCGCTCGTCGCTGTCGCCCTCGGGCCGGTCGGCCACGTCCGCGTCGCCCACCCCGTCGCTGGGCGGCGGCCCTGGTTCCACCACCAGCGTGTAGTCCGGCGGTTCCTCGGTACACCAATACTATTTTATATATATTATGTTATAATGATATAATCTGCGGTCAGTCTCTCGTTTTCGTTCGTAACAATATCATTATGATAATAATAATAATAATTTTTTAACGTTCCCTCGACTTTTTGTCATTATCGTAACAGTACGATCGCGACGATTGTTCGATGAAACTGGAAGAAAAAGAAAAATTCAAATCGCGTTATTTGCGAACCGTAGTGATACGTATTACAGCACGGCGACGTGTGTTCCGTAATCATCGTTCCCCGCAAAAAAGTAAAAAAAAACGTTTCGTATCGTTTACATCCTATCGAGACGTATCCCCCCCCGGGATATTGCTCTTGGAAGAACGCGAAACATTTTTATATGATTTTTGAAAAATTTTAAAAAAAGAACGTTTCGCAATACGTTTAAGTGTTCCTTTTAACCCTTAGGTTTATCCACCCCTACCCCGCGACTATCGTTTTGTTGTAATTTATTTATGTGTACATAATATAAAATCGGTCGTAATGGTTTTTTTTTACATTGTATATTGTTCGTTTATAATAAATAACGCGCACATTTTATGATTGTGATAAGCATTTTTTTTGTTTCTTTCAACGCGCGTATGAACATTATAATTATAATTTTTTACGCGCTTTACGAACTATTTTGTTTTTTTGTGTACGACGAGTCTCGTCTCGGCGACGACAAACTTCCCGCTAATCTCTACGTACTATTGTAATAACACACCGGTTTATAATGTTAATATTGTACATATTACATATTACTACACGATTCGTGTGTGAATATTATTGTATTTTTGTGAATAATCGCCGCGCCAACGGACGCGTGTGCGCGATATAATAGCTGTTAGCGTGTAGGTTAATAATTTCTGTATAGGACGTATGTGCCAATCCTAATAACGTGTAATATTATAATAATACGTGCACCTTATGTGTATGTTTTTTTTTTTTCGTGGTGTACGCCTACTATGAATAATTACCGCGTACACCACACTAACTAACTATGTTATAAATAGCAATAATAATATTGACGTTTGAAAGAGAGCAAAAAAATATGAATGAAATATACTGTTTTACATCCACAACAAAAACTTTGCGTGATTTTTCGCCTTTTGCGCTGCCGCGAGCACTTGAGACGTAAACACCCCCGTAGTACGCAGTCAAAACTTGCCGGAAAGGCCGGCGCAAGTGTTGCCGAAACCGTTTTGACGTACAATATAATATACAATGTAATAGATTTTAGCACGCCCAGTACACAGTGTTGTGTACTAGTACAGCCCGCAAATCGTTACTTTGTATACATTGAAAAAAAGAGATTATTACCCTCTTGAAAGTGTCACACAACGTTTCGCCGGGTTAGGTGTTAACAGTAGTCGAAATCGGGGTACACTCCCGGAGGTTAGGTTAGGCTAACTACATCAATATAACACTACACGAGTCGAAAACGTTAGCAATATAGACACTGTGTGACTTTTGTCGAAAAACGAAATCCCGTCCCGACTTTGTCCGGTTGTTTTTTACCGAAGATTCACTCATCTTGTGCGACACATCGCGTGTAACCGACGCGTTTCGTTTGAGAAAAAATGGACTTTTCGCGCGCGATAAACGCGTTATCATCACACCGTGGTCTGGCTGGACTGTACGCGAGAGAGTTGTTTTTTACCGTTTTTTTTTTGTTTTGCAAAACCGACGACCGTTTTTTTTTTTTCCACGCGGCGGCCAAGTAGTAATGTTCTGTTAGACACGCGTCGTCGTCGTGTGGCCGGCGAGGGGGAAACACGCGGTGCACGCGTTCAATATGGCCGCGGCCGCGGGGGACCAATTACGGAGGGCCGCCCATTCGCTTCCGGCGCGGCCGCTGCTCTCTCGGCGCCGCGCGTCAAA
>CM029362.1:17244619-17315345 GCA_017140985.1 Hormaphis cornu
CCCACATCTTTCCTAACGGCCTTTTATTTACCTAACAATATAACAGTATGATCATAGGTACGTCCCACGGATAATTCCAATGTTCTCAAATGTACCCGGAAAGTGTTCGATACAACAACAGATTCTATTTTTACAGCACAGTGCCATCAACAAAATGAACAGGTAAAAATCTTCAGACGTAAAACGACCCGAATTCCAATATCGTTGTAAAAATCCGTAAACTTCCACGTGTTTATAAAAGTCACAACATTTGTGACGAATCTTAAACCATTTTTTTCACGTTGTTCTACGTATCTCGTCATTAGTGTTGTATGACGTGTTTGAATGTTTTAATTTGTTCTGCACGGAAACGAACGCTACATTACTGTACGTATATTATTCTTATGGTGGTAACGATCCCTCGAACGATGAACGAGAATGATAACTTTATCCGAATCAATGCCGAAAATGTAAAATTTAACGCTTATACTTTGTGCCGATTTTCAGTCGTAATATTTTCATGAAGTAATAAAAAAAATAGTAAAATTTTCGTTGACTGCATTGTTTCAATTGTGGATATTCGCGCGATAGTTTATGTTTTCGAATGATTTGTTCGCGTACAGTAATCGTGTTATGAGCTAACTTTATTTTTAGAATACTCGTGTAAGTATGTTTATAATATAACATGACTAGAAGAAAAAAATTCACACGCTTCAGTCACACACGTATAATAGACACTAGGTTTTGCGATCAAATTTTTGTTTCTATTTTTTCCACGCAAACATCCGAATTCAAAAATATTAAAATACGAATCTATATTTTTTTTTTTTCGCGGGGGGGAGATAAGAAGTATTTGAGTTGAAGCGCATTACGTGAAAAAAGCAGTTTTCGGGCAGTAAATACAAGTAAAAATCCTTAGACACGATAGCGTGTATCGTTGTATATCCCTGTACAGCTCAATAATATGATATTGAAACGTATTATAAGTTTAATAATAATTTTAGATATTATACTGTACACGGTAAAATGTGGCAAAGGAATGATTGCTGTTACAGACGTGGATAACGATCGATGGCTCCGATCGAAAATTCGACAGGTCGCCGCGGATTGATCGATCGTGCATCGCGTAAATTCATTTCAACGAACTGGCGAATAATAACGCG
The DNA here is from genome assembly GCA_017140985.1 of Hormaphis cornu. Lineage (NCBI taxonomy): Eukaryota > Metazoa > Arthropoda > Insecta > Hemiptera > Hormaphididae > Hormaphis > Hormaphis cornu. The sequence continues at coordinate 17,245,762 of CM029362.1, forward strand.
ATGATAAAGACGCGATCGCGGAAAGTGTCGGACGGGAGCCGCGTCGCCCTATATGTACAGATCGATTATCGATATTATGTTGTCATACTGCCAGTGTCCTCGATAGCGCGTCTTGGTGATCGAAAATATGGCCGTAACGCTTACGATAAAAACAATATTGTGCTGTTTGAATTTTTTCAAATTTTCCGCGATATCTAATTAATTAGTTACCGTTGCGGCGTAGGCGGTAAACAGGGGCGAAAAAAAACCATTTGGTAAAAATATCATAAAGAACCGTATTATATTCTTACCTTTTGTCTGACTAACGTCTGATTATAATATACTGCCTAATATTATTACCTAATGTTATTTAAATAGATATTAGTTGATTTTCAATTATATACACTAGAACTGACTATAACTGTAATTATGTTCCTTACCTACAAAGTATAGTTATAGTTATAGTTTTTTATAGTTTGTTTCGCTAATTTTTCGTTTAACTAACGTATGTAGTACATCGGCTGATGTTAAATGTTGTACAGTATTATTAAAATATTAGTCGTTTTTCAACTGTATTACGAATTGATTTTGACTAAACGTTTAGTTATTAGAAAGAAAAAAAACGAACGATACAAGGAATTCGATTTTTTTGTGCGAGTAAATATTTACAAGAACGTACAACACCCACTTCCGCGTAAGCCTCTGCTGCAGAGTATAATATGTATTAATTATGGCTAGGTAATAACACAAGCAGCATTGTGTATACTGATTTTATAAGCCGATTTAATTTTACCAGTATTGCGAAGATTCTGCGGAGCGGTTCGAAGGAAAATATCGAGTTTACGAAGAATTTCGTTTTTTGTTCTCGTACAGGTACTTCTATTGAAATCCGCAGTGTTATGCTTCGAGAGAATAATATGTTTTCGTTGATTATTATTTAAAAACTGTTGATTCATAGAAAAAAAGTATTGTATACGGATATTAAAAATCCAATATAATGGATGAAGTGTTGTTGACTTACTATAATAGGATTAAAAAAGAAGCTATTATTCAAACTACTGTATTTAAAACTTTAACAATACTATAATAACACAACGGCTGTAATACCTAACACAATAACATAATGGTCGATTTAAAAGTATTTCGAATTTTTAAAATAAATTTAAACTTTAAATTAGTTTTTAGTTTATTTTACATTTATCTAGAATCTAAAATCTCGAAATATCCGTGTTGACAACTGGAATATTGTTTGTCTAAAACACGTCTGGTGCCCAATACGCGGTAAGTTAAGCACCGAATTATACAAATCGCGTTAATAAAATCCTATTTTCGTCGAGAACCTGACCAAATAGTCATACGAATTGGTAAATTATGTAAGGAATTGCCGTGAGGAATAGTAATAATATTACACAGAGTATAATATTCTATTAATTATTTACAAATTAAATATAATGCAAAAAAATAATCATAGAAAGGCAGAATTAACGTACGTATCAACAAAACCGGTTCGTCTTGACAACAGCAGCTTATACACAGTTAACACGGACCTTGAATGGTTATTTGGTTTTTTTTTTCACTGTTTACATTCATACGGAACGCTCGCGCTTTTCTCAACTAAAATGTTTACATCAATTAAATTTCAATAATTTTACATTATAAATATAATATTATCGACAACATCGTATTGTAAATACACGTGTCGTGAATTGCGCAGGAGAACGCGTTATTTATTTATTTTTTTTGTTATTTTAGATTCGCTGTCGGACCTAAAAATAACTTTTTGAATCATCGAAATGTGTTATGCACCATATATATATATATAGTTCTGTTTTGAAGAACAGTACGTATGGCGAGCGAAACGAGAGATGAAAAATTCGGCGGTTTTTTTTCGCTCCCCCGAAAACGATTAGAAAAATGACGGAATTGATTTTTACCCGACGGGTTCGAGCGAACGGAAAAATAAAGAGAGATAAAGGTTTTGCCAAAATTTTGTAATGTTTTTGGAAAACCGTAAAAAAAAAAAAAACAAATTTTGCATGTTGAATTTCGATTTTTCAACAGCAGTGACTACGAAATAAATGTGAAATGGTTTTGAATATTTTCAGCCTGCTTAGTGTCCGTCTTTGCACGTCCCGCACACCCCCTCAGGACGTTCCTAAGTACGCGACCGTTCGCAATACGAAAAATAGTACTGCAAAAAGGAAGATGTGCCCAAAAATAAACGGTAGTGCTCGACACAACATCGCGTTACGTATAAAATTATCGTGTCACGGCCATGGTAGAAAAGTGTGACGATAACTTTTCGTTCGTCGCACAAAAGAATAATGAAAGGGCAGCGATTTCGTCCTGTCGTACCGCGGTAAAAGCCAAACCGATACGGCATTTTTGTAAATTTACGAGCGTACGTACTACTGCCGTTGTTGTCGTCGTCGTTTTTCGGAAATCGATTCCCGACGCCCGCGGTCGGGGTAAAACGCACCACCTACGGCGCGCATTTCTCCCGCGGGCCCGTAGGAGGCGGCGTAACCCGGCCGCGGTGCGCGTTCCACTGTTATTGTTGTTGCAACGGTGCTGTAATATTTTATTGTACCGCGGCTTGTCGCCAAAAACTACCGTTGCCGGCCGCAAAGAAGAAATTATGTGGGTTAGGCCAGAATGAAAGAAAAGGAGTTGCAGGATACCCGCACAAACGCCGTGTACAGGGTAGCGCGTTTCGGTGGCGTTCGCCAAAAACAGACGTGTGCCGTCGACTCTGCGTAAAGTGCCTATAATCCGCGAGGAACGGTTGGATTTGGTGCCGCCGAACTGAAGAAAATCACAAACCGATAGACGCAATATTGACCAAGCATTGCCATCGTCAGCGGTTTCGAGACTGCTGTGATACGCACTCGACGGTTGAAAACTCAAGACGAGGGGAAACGATTCAAACGAACAAAACCGCTTTAAATAGTGCCCATCCCTTAAAACTGTTCCGTTCGCAAGGCCGCTCTAGTCGACCGGCCTAGTAACGTTTTCATTATATTATTTGTGATTGTGGATGTCGCGGTGTGGATCGCGGGTATTCTGCAAAAAAGAAACGACGGCTCATGATCGTCACACCCCATTACGGTGTGTTATTCCTACTTGGTCTTGAGATGATATATGAAAAAAAAAATTCTATTTAAAATACGTACGAATTTAGTACTTTTGGATTTTGGGCTATGCAACATGAATAATCGCGAGGATGAAACCGCCGGCGTTTAATATGGAAAACTCGTATCGGTCGGCAATAAAAACAATCCGGTCGAAATTTGACATTTTCTTTTTTTTTTCTTGTAATCCATGTGATGTGTGTGTGTTTTATAGCGCCGCTATTTTAAAGTCGACGAAAGATATCGCGAAACGCTGTTACAGTTCTCCGAGGAGTAGAACCCGAGTCAACGGTTTATTCAGACGAACGGAAGGCTTACTGCAGTACTCTGAAAGATCGTGCGGTTTTCCTCGCCGAACAAGTGGTCGACCGCAGCGTAAACTTCATAAATCCACGAACGGGTGCTTAAACATTTGAACGGTACTATGGAAACGCGTGAAGTCGGAGCTCGAGATATCGAACGACATTCGCGAGAAGAATGTTTTAAACGTTAGATAACAAAATCAAACAAACTGCTTAGATAACGCGTTAGAACAAGGCTATTTGTAAAAAACGGAACAACCGTCGGGACCGAATGGCTACAACAGGCTGCGATAACGGCGACTTGGTAATATGGTTAATCGACGTTTCTCCGTGTGGACTTTTCGGAAGACTATGCGTGATTTGACGGCTTTTTGGACATCCTGTATTGTACCATCATATGTTTATACGGCACGACGGTGTTACAACATCCGTACAACATGGATACACGGCGGTGCCGCAGCGAAGGGATTGGACAATGTGGTAACAATGATTTTCTCGGGACCCGAAAATTTCTCCCGATCGTACGGATATTGTAACGGCGTGGGAAAAACTACCGCTATACTACATAACGGTCGAGTTTCGCGCGGTCGAACAGTCGCGGGACGCTCGCCGGGACGTCGGTCTACTTAGGGCCTACTTAGAGCTGCGACGCGGATCCCTGCAGCACGCACCGAGACGGACCCGTTTTACCAGACTTTCTAAAAATTAACACAATATATACCACAATGCATCGGCGAACCTGCTCTCTCTCTCTATCTCGGGTATCTTCCCTATTATGGTGGTGTCTTCTGGCTGCGAATCCCGTAAAATACGATATTACAACATAATACACGACAGCGTGGACAGCGTATACGTCTGCCGTTATTACTACTCGTAATACACAACAACAATAATGTCCGTAATAATATTTATTATCATTGCGCGTTGTATAAAACGATTTATTGCTCGGTCACGGTTCGCTCGCGCGGTAAGATTATTAAGCCGTCCCCGGTTCTTTTACTGTTGCAGCACAGTTCGGACCGAGTGTAACGGGGCTTTTTGCGATCGGCGGGATCTGATTACTGCCGGGTTGTAATACGCGTTCGTATAACGAAATATAACGATACGATTCCATAGCGTGAAATAAAAACTTAAGGGTCTTAAGCTTGCAGGGCCAATACACGTTTTACATATTGTGCACGGCAAAAGTCGCGAAATCGACATTAAGGGTTCACAGTGTCGCGCGAATGAATTTTTTAGCGCGAAAAAATTCGGTCATCGAAATCGTTAATTTCTGATATCATACCAACTCTATTCCCGGAGCGAAATTAAATTTTCAGACATCATACAACTGTTATAAGCGAAACGCGCATAATCAATAATATATATATATATATATATATTTATTGATTTAATGTTATCGTCACTGTACGTAATCATGAACGTAATTGAAATAATTTTTGCCGTGCGAAAGACCGCGCAAAGAACGGTCGTGTTTCGTCCCCATATACGCTCCGTAATATATTATTAATTGTACTGTTATTATGCACGAGGTGAGTGCTTTCGTTTTGCGCGTAGCGCTCTCTCCGTTCTATGCAAGGGGTCCAAAGAATTAGCAACGGAAACTGTTTTGTTTCGGGTGGATTTCACCTTAATATGTCGTATTATGCTGCTGCAGGTGTAGATTATATATTAAAGTCAAAGCGTGTTGAATGCGACGGAAAAGCCTTTGCAATCCTAACAAGCCCTTCGGTCGGTGGCGTTTCGCAATAAGAATTTACTAATTAAAAATGGACAAACGAGTCGCTATAACGAGCTACAATGATGAAAGGTTTTTGTCGGTTTTTTGTTCGTGTCGAGCACTGCGTTCAACGACGGACTTCTCGATGACGCCACGTTTTTCCAAGTCTTTTTTTTTTCCTCTCCCGTCTGCAGCAGAGGTCAATGCAGACAACGCGCGATACAAAATAACCAGACCGGAACGAAGGATCCACTTCGTCGTCATCCCAGAAAGGAATTTGGAGTCCAATCGAGCTGTATACTAAAACGATGTATCGGCTATATTATGCGTGTATTATAATCATTGATTAAATCAACGATACAAGAATTATGATTCGTCCGTACAATTATTTTATCACAAATTTGAAAAACATACCTACGTCACTCGTTAGGATAAATCATAAAGGATAAATTGCTATGATGATAATAATAATACGAAAGACTCAACAATAGTTTAAGACATATAATATATATCGTGTCATTCAAAATTTTTTAAGGGGAACGGAAGCGTGGATTTTATAGGAATTCAAACGGTTTTTTTATTACCAACTTGTGCAAATCGATATAATGGCGCGATAAAGATGCTGATTTGAACTCGTCATTACGTATCGTACTTTACTCCGAATTTTTCTCGTATTCTCCAAAAAAAATTTTACACGTGGATTTAAAAAGTAAATTTCTAGTCTTTCAAAAACTTATGGCGAAAAATAAAAAATATGAGAGAGTCGATCAAAAGCTGTAGGCGTCATAACGAATTCGTACAAGTTTTTGCTATCATTATTGCACGCACAACACATGATCGATTGGTACATTGGAAATAATAAAACCGTATAAATTCCTATAATTCGCATATGATGGACGGTGGAAATAATCTATTCTCTCCGTCCCTTAACTATATTTTTGACCCTTATTATGTAATATATATTAGATTTACTTTACAGGTTGACTCGACAGGTTTATTTGCCGCGAAAGACGCAAAAGCGATCGAAACGTAGGGTTCTATTTATAGGTTAGGTTAACCTATTCTTTTTTTTCCCCATTATTTTCAATAACGATTTTGAATTAGTTATGTTCTACTTTTTTTTTTTCAATTACTCCAAGTATTATATTTTTTATTCATACATATTATTTATTATTCGTACATATCAAGTAATTATTGGTACATGATAATAAACCTTCGTACATTGTCGAGTTTTCCAAAAGACCTAAATATTCTACTCTCCGTACGCGGCATATTCAACGAACTTTTTTTTTTTTTAAAACACGTTGGAAGTACTGGTACGATGTACCTAGGTGTATAATAATGTATTTAACGTGCGGTAGAGATCATTATATGGCGTACATGGTTTTATCGGACACAACTTTTGGTCTCAGTTCAATATACAATATCGTTATAATATCTTGACCTCGTAATGTTACGTTATATGTTTGGCGATTTATTTGATATTTACGAAAACGGTGGTTGCGAGGGGGCGCGTTCGGCTACATCCGATCCCGTCCCGGCAACGGAGATGCAATCTATTTTATTAAACGGTTTCTCCGCCACTTTTGCCCGTTTTCAAAGTACCTAATATCCACACCACCCACCGACGCACATTATTATATCCTATACACATATAATACGTATAAACCGACTTAATTGTTAAATATATCGCGGACATTATTCCTATACATAATACTTCAGGGGCGGGTTCAGTCGAGGGGAGTTGCGGGCGCAAGTGTATTATACAGTGTGTTTCCTTTCTGTCTGAAACAAGCAGTAAGTAGGGAATGTCGCGAGTACAAATTTTTCGACGGTTTTTTTTCAAAGGATGCCAGACAACGCTGTCGATGATTTTTCGCTCGAATTTTTCCCAAACTCTTATGCGGAATTTTCGATTCGCGTCCACACTCCACATCGTAACGACGTGTATCTTGACAGTTTGTCGAGATGTTCATCGATCATCGCGTCCAAATAGAATGAACGCGTTTCCATTTTGAAAATTTCACTTTTCATCCCTGCGACCTTCAAATGCTCGTCTCTCCGAAAGTTCAAAAAATCCATTCGTAATATCGACTTTTGCCCATAACGCCGCAGAGATGTTATTACACGTTTCGTGTTAAAAGGTACACACACTGTGTGTGTTCGTGTGTACCGTATATAAACCGCGGTTCGGGCCAAAAAGGATATTATACAACGTTTATCGTGGTCGATGTGTTTAATTGCGTTCGAGCTAATGAACGGACCAACGGCCGGCCACATTATAAATATCTCTGCAGCCTCGTCGTTAACGTTACGAACAATATTAGCCGATAATTTACGACGAGTTTTGAGTGGCAGGAAGGGTTTAATGGGTGTATTTCTGGCGATCCGCACAGACCGTTACGATATTATTATACGTAATATCGAAATTATTGTTACAATTATTATTGTTGTTGTTTCGTTCGCTTCGTATCGGCCGCAAACTTCCTCCCGTCTCTCTCGTTCCTTCCTTCCTGCGGTGAAATTTACGAGATAGATAGAACACAATACTGTAAACGTTATCGCGATATCGTTTCAAAATAATTGTTCGCAGATATTCGATAAACGCATTTTAAATAATGCCGTGTGAACGGCGTGGGTGTCGCTCTGACTATATATTATTCGTAATAAATTACGAATAAAATATGACAACTATTACGATATTACAAGCACGCGAGACGTTATGAAGTATAATACGATGGCTAAAATTTACACGTTTCGTTCGGTTTTCGCGATAGCTTGAAACGTTTGGCCAACGCTCGCGAGAATAAACGTGTTTTTTCGAGTTTGACGATCGCCGTGCTACGTCGTGCGCAGATTTGTTCGCAATATACTATTCGTAGTAAAAAAAAAAAATTCACCGTGAAAGCGGTGACTTTTCAGACAATTACTATAGAAAAATCCGGATTCGATAACGTTTTATAACGTCAGACCGACAACGAGTTAAAACGTAGACACGTGTGGTACACGTTCGTTTGGTCATCTAAATGGTTGCCCCTTGTGATAAGAAATAATGTATAATATCTGGACGGAGTGGCGCAAAATGAAAATTTTTACCTAAACTTACAACTAAAAAAAACTACTCACGGCTCGTTTTTATCAGAAGCTGGGCCGCATATTGGGTCCCTGAGCGAAAAACGTTTTTAACTAGTTTTTAATAGTTTTTTTTTAAGACGAGTTTTTAACGCGTTCGGTCGAATCCGGCCCGAAAAAGTGTAGTCCCCGCAAACTTCTTTTAAAAACTAGGGATGCAAAACTCCAGCTCCCCCCGAACGACGCCCCTGCGCAGGAAAATTTGTTTAGGCGACGAGTTTTCCCGGCATCGTTTGTCCGCGACGATCGTCACCACGGGACGATGGAAAATAAAGTATAAAAAAAAGCAATAACCGTAATAGACCTATTAACTAAGTTATCTGTAGACGCGGGAGGCGCTGTCCGTATTGGTGAACAGGTCTGTACGCAAATAACCGTAAAAAAACGAACGCTGTAAGATTTTTTACACAAAATACGGGAAATTCTTCACGCGAATCGTGTGCTGAGCTTTTTCGTTCGTTTGAAAGCATATATATATGTATTATACTAATTCGTGTTTGTATTCTCCTCGTTATTACAATTTAGTAAAACGAAAAAGGAGTATACACCAACGTCTATACCGACGCCCGAGGGTCTCCGAAAACTTAATCCGTCCCGGTACACGCACACACGCGGACCGACGGACGTCTCACAGAGACTTCAAAAGCCGCGATAATAGGCTTGTATTGTGTACAGGCATAATAATCGCGTCGTATGTATCCGACCTACGTGATTGACAATATAATATCGAGAGCGCATAATAATAATAATGTAAAAGGACAATAATAACAACGTGTAGCTTACCCACGTCAATTTTTTTGTGCTCACACGATTGACAAGCACACACACGCACGCAGATACACACAACAAACAGTCGTCCTCTTTCCCATCGCTTCGTAAAAGTACAGTAATAATAACAATATTATAATAATAATAACGTCGCAGCGACTCGAGAAAAGTCGTTTCGCAGCGCGCGAGAGAGATTTATATCACTGCGATGTACACCGGAGATCTGTACCATAATTCATAACATTATACACACAATAACGATAGTAATACGATGTATAAATGTGTACGTACGGGGCGTGTCAAAGAATATTTGACACGTTTCAAAGCGGTCGTATTAGATGTTCTCCTCCGAAGGGAAATATCCTTTTATTTTGTTCTAGCGGTTCTGCAGATTTAACATGATAAAATTTTTATAATATAAAACTCGCATCGCCTTCGAAATACAGGTACATACGAATCTCAATACATCGTAGAGTAAAAATCGTAAACAAAAATAATGGATAAAAACAAAAAACGCGTACGTACTCGTTTCTGTTTGAAAGAACAGTGAAAACAGTCGGATGTTTTAAATTTCGGCATACTGTACAAAGATGTACATACTATTGATGTATCCACCAAGTTTTCTGTTTCTGAAACCGTTCGAGGGCCGTCGGAACGACTTAAACGTTTAGCCAACCCCAAGAAATTTTACGCTTCTCTTATTTATGATGAAAAAAAAAAAATTACCATAAGTTTCTAAAATATTGAAAATCGAATCTATCGGGCGGTATTAACGGGTGAACATATTTTTGGGGTGCCGTATATATTTTTTTTTATAATTTTATATAATAAACAGTCCAGTAATACTTTTTCTAAGAATAAATCAATGATCTGGAGGACATGTTTTCTTCAAAGAAGGTAGGTAGGTAGGGAGATAAGTTTAGGCTGCTAAGACTATGAATAAACGATGGGGGCGAGAACAAGAGTCGGAACGGGAACAAAATGAGAAGAATTCCGTTCCAATCACTGTGAGGGTAGTTTATGAGGTATGAAGTGTTTACGATCACTACTTTGTTTCAAACGAAAAACTCGAAAACACTATTCTCGCGAGAGCAGACTGTCCGTGTAAACAAGAATATAAAAGAATCGCGTTATCCATAACACCGTTATGATTGAAATTCCGAGTTTTACGGTGAGAAAACCGAGAAAAAAATCCGTTTCACCGTGTGTTTTCCGAATGTGATTTCCAGTACGCTCCGGCCTGTATACACCGCGACATAAGGCGTATACGAGAAGAAATAAAAATCCCCAAGAAAAATTTGCCATGGTTAGCACACTGTTTGTCGAACGTACTATACAGTAATTTCGCATTTAAGTTTGACGTATCTGCGTGTGGTAGCTGTGCCCAAAAGCCGTTCGATCACCCTGTCAAAATCCGTCGACCCCCGTCCGCAGCGTGAGGTCGCTTCAGCTCTGCGCCGCCTCTCCGGCTACCACGCATTGTTAATAACACGTACGACAACAATACGACCTATACATTTTACGCGCCGAGATATATTGTTATTTCGAGTTTTTCGCCGAGTGTATTATATAAAATACACACAATCGTGTGCGCGTACTAACCGCACTGTCTGGCGCGCGAGAGGACTTCACGACTTCATTATAAACGCTGTGATCTGTATAATACAACAAACAGATGTCTAGAGCACACAAAAACCTTTGTGCGAGCTTTTCTTCTCCCGCCGCACTAACCGGGGCAAATTTTTCTCGACCGTCGGCCACGTTTCACACGCCGCCGCAGCGTGTCCACATTTGTCCAAGGCGGACGGGACGCGTCCTGGGGGCATCTAATTTACCGCGAGAAAGAAAAATCAGAGAAAAAAACGTTAACGGCGAACGAACAAAATATGAACGTCTATAGTTCGACACACAGCGACCGTAAACAAAAATAATAATTGAATTTTCGACGAAAACGATTGTGTTTCGAGCAAAAAGTATGGCCCGCGTCACTCAGGAATAACGTAGCTTTCTATCGGTGATAGAATTTTCAAAATCGCTCGGACGGTTTCAAAGCCTACATGACGGGTAGAGACAATTTGTGTGAGTACCTATCGTACATGTTATAATTCGTATTAAAATTATAATGCTCTAGTTATGTACTTTATGTAGTATCACAGCCGTCATAGCTTATATAGTACAACAGCTTACAAACCAGTTAGTGACCAACTGGCCTAAAGTCAAAATCAAACGATATAAGTTTTATCGCTAGTTTGGGTCGGCGTTTTTTTCCCGGCACGTATTGGATTACACGGCTCGCTCAATTTTTGTTGTTGTTATCAAATAATGATACGTTCAAACCACAGTGTCCAAATCTAACTCGAAGCGCAGTCACTACTCCGTCAAACTACCCACGCGACCTTTACGGATTCCGGCTTTTTTTTTATCGCTAAACTACTCATAACACTCGTTTAGTAATTTAGTTGTGTATTATACATATTTTACAACGTTGATTTTCGTTTCTACAACTTTAAAATATACGTCAGTCGTTCGACGAGTATGCAGCTCCGTAATACAATTATGTCGGGTTAAAAACATGTGGAAAAAATCGGAAAATAATACAACACTATTATTATACGTTACGTTTTAGTGGACGCTGTACCTCAGAATCGGTGCTACATCGATATCGGGAGTACAAAACCGGAATGAAAATTGCGTGGACGCATAAATCGCGTTCGGTTCGGCGAATTGACAAAATCGTTTTAAAACTCGCTGTTTTTATTTTGCGATGAAAAAAATACCATAAAAAAAAAAAAAACCATCGCCTTCTATATTGGTTTTGTGTTTTTTCCTCTTATCGTTGTGCACATTAATTCTGCAAAATGCGCTATTTCGTGTCCACGCACATCCGCGAGTTCGGTGGCATCAGATAAAATCGGCCCGGTTCGAATAACGTTTGATACGAAAACAGTTTATAAGAGTTTTTTTTTATAAATTAACAAATAGCTACTGAAAAATCCAATTTCACCAAAAAACCAACGTATTCAACGACCAATTTTTTTCCCTTGTTTAAACATAATGAAAAGATCATAATAACCTGATAAAGTACCAAAATTAATTTTATTCATTTTCCGTCGTAAAAACAAAACTATATGTTTTTCATTTATAAATTATAAGCAACATGGACACAACGTTGGATACGTAGTACGTACACGAACAATTTAAGTACCTACCATATTTTATGGTAATGTTACGGTGGTAACGAAAAGTTGTTTAAACGTATTTTTGGTTTTTTTTTTTTTTTTTACTCAGTTTGTACAGAGTTATATACAGTGGTACATGACTTCGGTAGTTGTATTTCTAAAACAAATAAATGCGCTATATTTTAAATTATTTTCCAAAAGGTCACTTCTCTTTGGTCCGCGGAACTTAGGGTACCAATAAGTAAGTTTGATGGTATTAAGTACGCAGGTAAATTAATTATTTCTTTAAATTATCGAATAAAAAGTATCAAACATACACGATAATGCTTTTAATATTGTGTTTTGTATAACATACCCAACAAAATCAATTTTTTGTAACAGATAGTAATCAACAAAATATTTGATAGTATTGAAATTTTTAAAATTGCTCATTTTTGTAGTTTTATATAACGTTTAAGTCTCAATTGAAAGATACATAACCTTTACCACGAGATCGGCGACATCTTTTCTTATCATCTATGGGTAAAAACTTGAAAATTGTTTGTTTATTTTTGTGTACTCTTTGCAATATGCCTTAAAAAACTGATCAAAATAATGCATTCGTACACTTTATTAAAATGGGTAACGTCATAGAGTATCACACTATTCATTATATTTCTTTGCTTATTGTGTTAAAAATCGTTTTTCAGAAATATATTACTCATAAAAATATACGTAAGTACTGTTTTTAACAAATTGATTGACGCTGAAGTTTCTGTAAATTAATTTCTAGTGCGAAATACATAATTGATTTTAGATAAACCACGTGTATAAACTGTACAATATTGACTTTTGTATTTTGTACCCACTTCCGTTTATTAATCTAGGTGTCCTTGAATTTCGTTGTTGGCATATTATTATTATGCAAATAAATAAATAATTAATATACGAGTAGTTAGACATAATAATTATGTTTAATTTTTGCACAATGTTCTGCGAAATTCGCTGATATCGCATAATCAACAAAATAAAAATTCAACTAGGTTCGCGTTTGTTTTTTACGCGTTATCAAGAACTATTATTCGGACTTTCCGTTCCCCAACGGGATATAACGTATACCGATGAAATTCTAAAAACTAGTAGTCGAACATTCACTCTCGTATAAAATACCGTGTCATTAATTTAGGAGTTTCTACTTCCGAACAAATACTAAATTTGCATTTGGAACCTACAACAATCGATATAACTATCAATATTCCATTAACCGTTCGTTCTTTCCCACATTCATAACGCCTATAACATTGTATTATAATTATTGTGCTGTAACATGCTGTGTAAAAATCTAGACTGTACAGCTTCTTATTCCAAGTGTTAGCACTCGTGAAAATAAACAGGAGGTTTATTCGTCGTTTTACACGCATCCCGACATAATAATAACGATTTTAAGAATGGCGTAATAAAATAAAAATGTGGCACGTATGAATAAAATCTCACTTTAAAATATTCTACAGTCACTATTACTTTGTTGTGATCATTTTGCAAAGACGGGTGTGCGCCATGGCGGATGAACAGCAATAACAACAACAACACATTCGGCTCAATATAATATTATTATTGTGATCGTACAGCAGTACAATAATAGCGCATTATTATAGTAATATTGTACCGATTCGGCGCAGCCGGGTGCAACACATCATTATAATGTATACCTATAAACACCTCCAAGTCGTGGACTATATTATATTATAATATTGTCGTTATTGTAAAATTTTTTTGTAATAAAATGCATTTTTAAGAAAATTCAAGCGTGTGCGGTGACCCGAAACACAATACAACGCATGGTAGGTATAAATTATATTGTAGTGACGGCGAGATTTTCGAACCAAATGCAGAGGGTACGTACCGCATATTATGGTAGGTTTTATTGTACAGGGTACAGGGTTTTGGCAGTGTTCGATTAAAAAAAAAAAAAAAACCATTTGTAAAATGATTGATTTAAGTATACGGATTTAGAAGGATTTCTGTACTTACCGGATGTCTCAACGTTTGTGCGGCAGCGAGTACACAAACGAGTTTTTTTTTTTTTAAATTTTTAATCTCAAAATAAAAAAAACTATGTATTTTTGTAGAAAAAACCAACACGGCCGATGTGCGGGCCTACTTTTTCCGGATATTTTAAATGTGTAGATCCAAAGAGATTTATAAGTTGATTAAGCGCAAAGTTACATTTAAACGATATAGTATACATCATCGACGCGTTACGTAAGGAATTTATCTATACCGTTAGCTCTATGTTTTTTACATTCACGTTCCTTTACACCCTGTATACATCGACGTATATCTGTTATTCCTATTTTATGGATCTACCGTGAAACATCGAACGAATCTCGGAATGACTCGACAGCATCGCGGCAAGCACGTGAAAAATACTATCATTACCCACTATTCTTTTTTATTCCATAAGCCCGTGGACAACGTATTATTATCTTCGTATTATTATGCCGTTCGGCCGATTCGGCTCGGTCGCCTGCAAAATTTCACGGGTTTTGCGATCGATTTTCCGATTGACGGCTGTTTTCGGTGTACGGTAGGTTAGGTGAAACCGAAGAACCGGAACGATGAGAACGGAACACGCTGCAGATTTGTCACCGTAAATGCATAGTACGGTTCTTTCGTCTTCATATCTTTGAACGACATTTTCATTTGTTATTTTAATAATCATTTTGCGCTGACGAGTGTGTAGACTTCGAGAGCAAACCACTTTCTGTGTGAATTAGTAGTAGACTTTTCCCCTTTTTAATAATTTTTAACAATTTTATAATTTTAATAAGCACGGTTTTGTACATAATACAACGTTTCCACCACGTTTTCATTTTATTTTGTCATTTTTTTTTCATTAATAATTTTTTTTTTTCGTAAAAGAGTTTTAAATTATTACAGGTAAACTACGGTTTCTCACGTGAGATTGAAAAAAAATTAACCTATCGTACTTAACGTGATAAAATAGCTAAACGATTTCTTCACGGTGATACCAATCGCACAAACGCTCGTAAACACGAATGACTAAAATAATGTGAAACGAAAAAATTTGTGTTCACTCTTGAAATTTTGAAAACATTTTGCGCCTAAAACCCGCCACGTCGTTTGATCTTAAAATAACCGCGTGAAAATTTGGATAAGTAGTTTTGGAGCTAAACCAAGATTTCCATCTTGGCATTTATGTATAACACATACATTTTTTTAAGGCTTTTCAGACCGTTTGCCGCCAAAACTAACTTTCTTCGATCGTTCTCCTTCGAACCAGTCTACTCCAATTTCTTCTAATCATTCCTCCAATCTTTTCCGCCGTCTTCCCAATTGGTCTCGTTCCCCTCACCGCATACGTATAATATTTATACTATTAATATACTACGTATAATAAAACGCGTGTTTTAGTAACGCAACTGCCAGGCATGATCTATTGATATTCGTGTTGAAATTTTGCCAGAACCGTCATAACAGGTTAATATTTCCAGAGATATTTTTTACCGCCCTACATTAACGTTTTGAGGGAAGTCGAACACCCTTTAAACGTTTTTATCCGTATACATATATGAATGTAGTCTGACTGCACCCCGATCCCGATGAATAATGGCTATTTTATGTGCAGGGACCCCAGAAATCTCTTATTTACGTCCAGGACGTTTTTGCGAACGGTCCACAGCTCGTCAACACGACACGCCGCCGGTCGTTTAGCTCGCGATAAAAACGGAACATTGCGGTGTTTTCGCAAAAAAAAAAAATATAGCCTATAAAATATTATTATTATAAAATGTTGTATTGCAGGTAGGCGCGTAGTATTATGTTCTAAAAGTATCACTCGAAATAGCGGTCCTTTCCGGCCGTCGCGCGCGGTATTCGCCAATCGATTTGTGACCGCGTAGGTACCGCAGATGGGTGTGTTCCAATACTTCCGGCGTGACGACGAGATATCGCTGGAACCGCAGGTTCTCCGCCACAGCGACGAGCGGTGTCGAGCCAAGAAGATACTTATCTGGATGCTTGAACGATCAAGCAGTTAATTTCCCCGAGTCACATTCGTCCGGATGGAAACGACGTAATATCGAAATTAAACGTAAAAAAACCAATAGAAAAATGTCAATTGCTGTGGCATAACGCCTGTTTTATCATTGTTTGGATATCGCTTTTTTCAAGCGTAACGTTTCACGAAACCGTTTCAAATTTGAATTTACAAATCACGCGTAATAGATGTCAATACAATAGCACTTTACGTCGAGTTTAATCATTTGAAATCCGATTTTCGTTTTTATTTTTCCTCCTCAGAGATTTAAAAAAAAAAAAATGTCGAATCATTTTTAGTGTACCTACCTAACACAACTATGTAATATGCTTTGCGTGAAATCGACGAAAGAAACGTAAAATGTACGCGACACCAGCTGTATGTAACAATATTAATTTGTAGGCGATATTTGTATTGATATAATAATCGGGAATGTGTGCATTCGTATGGTCTTTACGACTTTATACTCGCAGTTCCGGCGTTTGTTTTCGGTAAACGCCTTATAACGTTGCCTTCGAAGCCATATTTTTATTAAAACGACGAGCGACGGTATTCGATTCGGACTTTTATTACCTCGTACGTATTGTCGAACGTCCTCGTGCGAACAAAACGAAGAAGAAGAATACGAAGAGGAAGAAGAAGAAGAACGGCCGATCCCTTTTCCCGGTAAAGTCTTGTACATCATGACATCATTGTTTTTACACATTATTGTTGCGCTTTTCCATACGATTCCGTCTCGGCGCACAGCCGCACACCCTCGGGAGTCGGAAGGCACGGATTCCATTTCTATGCTAATTCCGAAGACCGCACGAACGTCGTATAAAATAACGCGACGTTTATTATATTATTATTATAACATTCACCGTATTCTTTCGGCTCGCGTAATATTTCCGGGAAAAGAACGCGGGAGAAGAGCGTGGCCGTAGTATCACCGCAGTGTATATAATACAGTTGGACGGATACAGGGTCACCACTGGGTGTTGTGGGGCGTTGATTCGGTAAAAGTCACCTAATTTTTTTGTCATTCGACTTGTCAAGAATATATTCAAACGAATCTGTAATGATTAAATTCTTTTTAATTATAAAGACAAAAAAAAGTTTCAAAAGAAAATTGCGAAAAACAATACACGTTTGACGAGGAGAGGAAATCGCGTACCATGGCGTATAAACGCGCGTTAAGAATTATTCTAATTAATTTTAAAAATTCGTTCGTTAAATTCAATTTGATGTAAAAAATGAGAAAATTAATTTTTGCACCGAAAAAAACTATACTTTGCGCGCAAACAGGTTAGCTGTACGAGATTATAAATCGTTCGCGAAAGTACGGTAAATATTAACACGCTGCAGGGCTTTGCACCCGAATCAATGCGAACCCGTAACACCCTCGATGATTGGATTTTTTTTTTTACAAAACGCCCATATCGGTCCAAAACTCGAGTACAATTTTAACATTAACGCGTAAAGCCGTAGGGTGATTTTCGCGCCGAATTCTGCTTTGGTCGACACGTTTTTCGTAAAAATTTACACCATTTTTTTTTCTTACTGCGCGTCGTAATGCGTGTATTGTTACGTCGTTCGAAACACTAACCGTGGTTGGGAAGCATCATTTTTACGATGAGCTCGCACGTAACATGGCTCCACCGTATTGCCATTGACCGATAACAGCCGTATTGAACCGAATAAAACCGGACGAACGATAATGGTTGCCGAACAGAAATATTCGTCGTGTGTATCGCGCGGGGTTCAAATCCAAAAAAAAAGCCTTGAAAACACGCGTACACAAAACGACCGGTTAGTATCTATGCGGCCGACTTTCAATCGCAAACCTGGGACCGAGCAGTACTCCCTGTATAATAGTACACCCTTTTTGCACGGGGAACGTTTAAATCTACCACCCCCCATAGCACCCGCGCGTACACGGGCGGGTTTCGCAACCCTCCGATCCGAACATTTTTTCTAGTTACATTTTTTACATCCGACAATATTGACGCCACCCTTCGGCCTGTCGGCGGGTACACCGGTCGACTTTAACTGTTCGAGAAGTTATCGCGCACTTTGCTACACTCGGAATCTCTAAAACAATCACCCTGTGTACGCGCGTTGGTCTTGCGCGAGGGTGCAGTTTACGGACGGTTTACGCGTAACAATAATGACGATGATGATGACGACGACGACGACGATGATAATACCTAATAATAATAATAATAATAATATACAATAAGCGATAGTAAAAGGCCGCTCGGGGGATTTACTCGGATCTCGCGGCCGCCGCTTGCTGCAGTATTCTCGAATTGGTTTAATGAACATTAAACGGGCCGCCGCCCTACGTATAAAACGCCGCACAAAGTCGGATACGGAAGGGAAGGGTCTCGCCACCGCCGCCGTCCCGTTCCACGCCCGCGATGACATAATAATAATAATAATAAGCAAATAAATTCCCGGTTCTTGTGCAGGGGCGGATTTTCAATTACCGCTGAAAATAACAATATTTAAACACTATCGCGTGTTATTATTTTATCTGCGACCCGGGGGAACGCGGTCATTTACGCGCAATTTTTTGTCATTCTTCGAACGGCATTTTATTTCACGACAAAAATCATAAAATCACACGACGAAACATCTCCTTCGAGCGAGTGCGATACGTTGGACGTCGTACGAAAACAAAAATATAAACAAAGTACCTGACGTACTCCGCGGAATGTAACAAAAGAAAAAAAACAATGGTAGATACACGTGAAATAATATACGTAGTTACGTTATTATATGTTATTTTACGCATTAGGTTCGAAAACCTGCGGTAGAAATACCGAAATCTGTTTTTCTATACGCGATATTCTAAGGTTTCCCGCAGTCGCGTCGGAACATTATGTTTTTTTTAACGCGCATTTGAAGTTGAGATGATCTATAAATGTTGCATAGCATATCGATACCGAACGATTTTCTGTTATAATTGACGTCAAATTTCGCCCTCGTTACATTCATGAAAATTTTCTAATTTATTACCCAGTGTATGTGATTTAACTGTTTTACACTATCAAACCTTAACGTTTTCTTCAGTTCATCTTACTCGAGTGTTTCTACGTAGGCAAGTCCAAACGATCCTTCGTTGTAACATTTTCTGAGGTCTACCCGCGTGTTCGCCACAAATATAATCGCGTTCGCCGCCATTCAAACACTGTTTTCGAAAAACGAAACGTTGCGCGACATCGTTCCGAAACGAGATTCGCGAGTATTCAAGAAACCAGTGAGGGCTGTAAACAATTTTGGGCGGCGGTCCCTCCCCTAGGCCGAATATTTTCAAACAAATTCATAAGCATATATGCATATCTCTGCAGGGATTTCAGTCTCTTGTAAGTCGACCCTGTTTCTCCTACGTACTGCCCACGCGAGTTCGCGAGTCACGACGCTTTCCAGCGGTGGTTTTCTCGCGTCCCGTAGTCGTGCCGAGCGATCTAGGGGAAACTCAACGAACCGTGCAGGAAACAAAGTGCCATGTATTTTTTTTTACGCAAAACTACTTTGGGCGAGGCAGACTCAGAGTTAAAAGATAAAAACGTTTCGGGAAAATTGAACGTATTGAATATTCATAACGACCTCGGCCGCCACGTCAGTTTTGTTTTAAATCATAGCGCGTTACAAAAACGTAATAAAACTGAATAAAAAAAAACAATCAATGCCGTTATGATTATGTTAACGAAATGGAAGCCGCTTAGAAGAAGCGTTTGAAACGGTCGTAGAAAAAAACGATTCATATCGTCATTCGTAAAACGCGCGCAATTTAATCATAAACTGTTAATCACGCGTTTGCAGATGATTCGATTTCGTCGGTATTACACCGGGATAAACGACGCGTAACCGAAAATATCCGGTATAATTTATTCTAATTGGATGCCCGAGGATGATTTTTCTATTTTTCATCGTAACGGAGACGCGGTTTTCGCGTTTCGTCTGTGTGTTTTTCTCCGGCAATCTCGGGTACGGGCGATAACGGAGGGGAAGGCGTATTACCAAGCGGCCGGTCTTTGCGAAATATTTACGTCATTATTATTATGATTAAGATATTTTTTTTTCTCTTACGCCGCGGCGATTATTACTGCGGCGAAAAGGGCAAAAAATCGTAATTAACCCTATTATATTGCGTCCTTCCAACCGTAAAAAAAAAAAGAGCTTATCTCCTCCGGGCTCGTAATTAAACGTTATAAAAGTTCAGGTTAATTACGCACGAAAAGATAAGTCCCTGCGACGAGACCGGGGGGCGGTAATCTATCTGTTTGTCGCGCGACCGCGGTGAAAACGGACCCCGGCCGTCGTCGTCGTTTATATAACAGTTTTGGTATCCTCTCTAGGCAATTAAAATCCCTTTCTTTTTCTCCCCGTCGCGACGGCCCTTTGCTTCCCTCCATCGCTCCTCCGAATCGGTATAATCTGATAAGATACGTCCCCGATAACGGGCGGGCTCGAGGGGTTCCTCCGCCCGTGTTGAGAACCGTTAGAGGTGTGTTGTATTTCTCGGGTGTTTAACAGAAAAATGAGAAATCGCTCGTTCCACGTCGGTATTGATTCCTGCGTTGGAACAACTGTAGGGATCTAGTCACGTCCGTTACGATTTTTAAGATTCCGAGGAACGCATGTATTGTTCGAAACAGAAATCTACCCATTATTTTTTCATTAAAAGTGGCGCCGCTCCAACGGCTCGGCGTGAAATATTACTGGAAGGAGCTGTACTCGTGTACGCTTTGTAATCGAGTATTTTGATGCAAAAAGCGGCGAGAAGGTCCGAACGTTTCGAAAAATCGTTTCAAATCACTTTTTCTCGGCAGAAATTAACCGCGCGTGCAGTGTCTTTGAAACCGTTTATCATACTCAAACAGAGCTCGGAAATTTCGGGATTCGTCAGTTTTTACGCGAGGCCGTCAAAACCAAAACGATTGCTCAAACGTTCATAGTAGTAACTCGCGGAGGCAACTTTGACGAAATCGACAAAAATAATCACGTCTCGCAAACACCCAGCACGTTTAGCGCACTGCCGTGGTTATGTTGGACGAGTTGAAAAATCATGCATCATTTACGTCTGTAAATCGCAGTGAAAATTAAACATTAATCGCCGGACGATGCGGGTCATGCAGGCCTAACCGAAACGTCGAACACCCCGAACAGTTTTTTTTCTAAAAAATTTTCCGTTTTCTTCTCCTCGCGTCACGAACGAATGCGCGTACAGTATTATTATTGTTATTACGCCGTATAAGTAGTCAGTCGCCGGCAGCCGCGGATTGCCGGTGGCGGGGGCGGTGACACGAAAAGGAAAATGGCCGACGGATTACGGGCACGCCGTTATAGTATATGTTGCCATCGGTAACGGGGGCAACATTCTGCAGCGGTGCACCACCAGCAGCACCAGCACCACCTCGCCCAGCGCTGTGTCCTTCTCCTCCGAGTCTCACGATTTTCTCCTCTTTTCGCTCCGTTTCTGTATCTTCTTCTCCATTTCTGTTTTCTCTCCGCCCGCCCGCCCGCCACCTATCCCGTCGAACGCGATTCGTACGCACGAGTGCCGCCGCGCGCTTATATGACGTACTGAAGTACGACGCGGACGTCAAATTTTTTCCCGTTCTGCGGCAAACCTGTGTGTTGCTGTTCTCCGGCGGAGAAGATTTTCTATCGCGTGATCGCCGTCGCCACGTCCTTTTATATTTCTTTTCCCCGATTCTCGAAACTTTTTGTTTCACTCCGCAGCGTCATAAACGACGTAATTATTGTCCGGCGATTTCCATCGGCGTATCATCGCTCGGAAAATAATCGATAGAGGTGGTGAAAAAACGTTTCAAACACGATGAACCGTATCAAACGTGAAAATTTCAAATTTTTAAAATGTTCAATTTTTGTCGCTCGAAAGGTACTCTTTCAACGCGAAAAAGTGTTCACAAACAAATTAAAAAACAAAAAACGTGAAAACAATCGCTGGCTCAGAATCTAAAAAAAGATGGGTCCAGAGCACCCACCCCGAGCGCTGCACGAAAGCAGCTACGCGACGATACGTCCTGGATGAGTCTATGTCGGGTAGTTTGACGGGGTAGCGACTACGCATTGGGTTGGTCGCTACCCCGTCGTGGTTCAAAACGTGCTGTTTAACACGTGAAAGCGACGACGAATGAACATGAATGACAAATGAAAACGTTGCGTTCGAGAAAACGATTCGGAGCGAGCTCAGTTATCCACGTCCTGGTAAAAACAGTGTTTGAAAATAATAACGGTCCGAAAATTCCGCGAGAGCCGTATAAAACGAAAAAAATATTAACACGTCAATGGCCTACCCCGACTATAGCGTCGGTTTCAGTTCGATCGGACGAAACAATCGCTACTCGCCACTACGGCGGGCTTTTCAGTATAAACGTTTTTGGGCTCGGAAGGTGTGTAAAATTCAAATACTTGTTTGAAATGAGATACAATTTAAAGCGGAAATCTCGACTTTTTGCGGTATTCAAAAATGCTTAACTGTTAAGGTCTTTCTACACGAAAACGTCACCAGACAAACTCGAACGTTTCATGTTTTTACAGTAGAATTTGTTTTTGGGGTGTTACACAAGTGGTAAGCGAAATCTCAAAAATTCTAGCACCGAATTATCAGCGCAGTCAATAAACCCGTCAGAAAAGTTACTGATTTTTAAAAATCGGAGCGTTCCATCCATACGAAAACTTACCATCACAAATCTTAAAAATTTCAATCTTTTCGCCGTAAAACTCTCCGAAATTGTCATCTCATTTTTTTTTTCGAGGTCTCAAAAGTAGGCGAAATTTCGAGAATGAAATTCAACCAGTATCAGCAGAGGTAAATCTCAAACATTCCTTATATTTACCCGAAAAGTTGTTGACAGATAAAAAAAACGTGTCATTGTAAAATCAATGCGTTCTTCGATGCGCCGGCTCAGAATCTAAAAAGAAAACAGCTCGTGTGCACGTTCAACATTGTTTATGTATCTGTATCGAGCGTAAGCGAACTACGTAATATTTTAAAATAACATACCGCGCGTCGTGTGACGTGCCGTCGACCCGTTTCGCACGACGGATCGTAAGCGTACTATATAGAGCTAGCGCACGACCTTACACTACCTTTTCCTGCTGTCCACTGCCTGTCACTTGTGCGAGACTCCAGTGACGGGCTGCGGCCGGAGATACAGGTACGAGACTCTGTACGAACGATTGATGTATTACTTTTCGAAATCACCGATTCCGTTTCGAAAACTCGCACACAAACACTGCCTGCCCGCGGCTTTCGGTTGAGTCCGCGGTGTTTCCTGTGCGCAGGGATTCGACCCTGTCCACTGGACGCCGATCGCGGTGAGTATGACGGGACGCCCAAAATCAAGCCTAAACTGATCCGGTGGTAACAACGAGCGCGCCTACTTCTCGAAATCCACATTTGTTTTGAACGTTATGATTTTACTGTACGCATTAGACCACAGTCGGCTGGTAATCCGTACGGAGTAACGCGGTGAATTATCGAATTCGCGTTGTATCGAAAATCGTTGCTAAAATGTCCCGAAATGTTTAAACGTCATTTAGAGAGCAGTTTTGACACGTGTGCAACGCGTCATGGTGACGAAAAAAAGATTAAAACATAAAATCGTCGTTTAAAAACTTCTATAGGTAACCCCCAACGTTTTAACCACGTAATCTACGCGTATTTCCGGTCGCATTCAAGTCTCGAGACACTAAAATGAAGTTTAAAGGTTTTTTTGAAAAGAATAATTTGTGAATCTAAAAACAGTGTATAGCTAAAAATATTGAAAATCAGTTAAAAATTTTTGAAAACCGTTCCGATTGCACCCACTTATTTGATCTGTCCAACGATGTGTGCGAAATCGTTCGTAGCGTATTTAGAAATTTTAATTTTTTTTTTTGTTTTTGGTTCGCACGAGTCTGTGTAAACCATTGGAAGTCGAAACATGACTTCAAACAGAGTTTATCTCCGCGTACGGTCACAAAACTATCGTAACTCGCGAGAGGTATCTGCTAAATCGAAAGATTTTTTTAAAACTCTCCGAAATATCACTCGATGTTTTTCGGCGTGAAGAGTAAAACTAACGTACGAACCAAAACGGAACCGATTTTGGCGATTTTTCGTTGACAGTTTACAGAACATCGGAACTCGTAGTCTCACTAATTTATTACCAGAGCTTCCACAAGTCTCTTTTTCCCCGCGATCATTTTTTCGGCGTGTACAAAATTATTCGGTACACAAGTGGTAATAATATGTATCTCGAAAGATATGTACTACAGTGTGATTTTTATATATTTTTTGATTCTCGTCAATTATTTTCAATTGATATGTATAATTTAGAATAGGCTACGATGTGTGTAAAAATCGAAATTCTTTTGACGCAGTCACGTATAACAATAATGTAACAATGATGTTTCGATTGTTAGCTGCAGGGGAAAACGAGCTTATCGATCTACGATAAGTACGAAAATACGACCGTGCGCGTATACTTTATATTTTCCTCTTTAAAGTGTCAGTAAATCAGTGCCATTTTGCAAATTCAATTGAACTTTGTCTCTCTTACACCCTATCATTTTCACCCCATTATGTTATCTCTAATCTGTATTGAATAATCAATTATTGTATAGTATAAATCCATTTACGGGCAAAAAAACGATTTACACGCACAGTTTGTTGGCAGTCTAACACTGGGTGTTTTTTCACCCTATTCGTCTTTCTGTTAATCGCGTCCAATCTTTTCTCGCGATTTCGATCGCGTGTGCTGCACTTACCGCGCGTGACAGGATTTTTCAATTAAAAAAAGCCATTCCGTCATCGAAATATTCTTTTCGAAAATCGCGTTTATTTCACGTATCTATAATACAAAATACGCGATTTTTTCATTTCACACCGTATTCTGTTATTTTTCCGTCTCAACGAGCATAAGAGTGTTTTGTATGCGTAATAATACACAGTGCGTTTACAATTATAATAACTTCTTCGACTTCTTGTTTTTCAATTCCAAGAAAAACATTACCTTTTAAATTCTGCGAAGCGTTTGATCAAAGATGTACCTGAATTATGTATGAATCTGTTACATCCCGAAAACGTTTTTAATATTATCCGCGATCACAAGTATATTATGTAAGTATAGTTTTGTAAATGAGTATAATTAAAGAATGTCATATTATAAATATGAAAAATTTAAAGTCAAAACACGAATGAGACTAAATTAAATACGACACCATTCTTATCCAAATGAAACTTGATAATTTTATTTTTGTACTTGATAATATTACACCTTTTCATTTTGATAACATGCATTTATTTTTAACACGGACGAATTAGAATTCACGTTATAATGAAGAAATGGAACTAGTGTTCCTAGAGCTTTTGTTAGTCGTGTTACAACATTAACATAAAAGTGTTTGCATTAAATTAAGTCAGCTTAAATATTATTTAAGATATAAATAAACTAAGCATAAAATCTAAAAAAAATTTTATGATATACTGTTAAGTTTTAACGCGATATCTATTTTTTATGTTTTCCTTTTGCCAATTCAGTTCAATCATTGATGGTTGATATTTGAATTAACTGTTATGTACATAGATATTTAATTTCTTTAAATCGTCACTTCAGCGAAACATATTATATACTAAAAAATCAAAATTTTTTCCGCCTAAAAATCTGATTTGATTTTAAAAAAAAAAAAAATTACTAACGAGTATTTTAATATATATGAAATGACAAATTTGGAATTGTTATTATTTTGTCAAAAATATTTTACATTTACTCATGATAAATAATTTTATTTTAATCGAATTGCCTATTGTACTTTTACGAATATGTAAGAATTTTAAATACAACAGGTTGAGTAGAACTTAATATTATGTTTCGTATGCGTTCGTAACCAATTCTAACCAATAAATTATTTCTCATTTTATTATGCTAATTTACTGAAATTCGTTATTTTAGTATCCATTGATATAAAATATACTAATTAAAAAACTACCACGTACAAATCTACTATCAGCCTCGAAATTCTTTTTATATCGACATAAAATAACACTTTCTTGTTGAACATAGTACTTATACCAAACAACTATGTGTTAAATTTATTTTTGATTAGTATTCAAAGTGCACAGAACAATGTATCGAAAAAACAATTTTAATTAATCTCAATTGACTTGTAAATAAATCATTACTAATCAGGAAAATTGTAATTTAATCGTTAGTATACGCCCATACTTGTATACATTGTACGTAATAATATTATGACCACCGTTAACAGCTCAAACACATATGCAAATAATACTATACATTTAATCATATTGTATTTACGTAAAACGTTTAATCTATACATTTACGTTTAATGTTTAAAACTGTTGTATGCATAATTTACCCAAGTCAGCGATCAATTGAAGATAAATTATACTTAAAAAAAAAACACCTATCAACAGGTTTCCAAAGAGCATAACGAGTCGTGGTTGCCAAATTATCACATAAAATTTTGAAGAAAGTCTCGTCAACAAAAATTGTTACTGATTTTGAATATCAATCCAAAAAATAATATACGATGACCGTTTATATCATATTGTCCAAAAAAAAAAATGTTTAAATATTAGTTTGCGCAAACTTGTCCGTTATTATGAATCCACTGTTGTTGTAAAATAATAAAATTTTTATAAGAATATCTTTTGTACAATCCCCGAATTAATCAATTTCTTTTCCACCGAACAGCGTACAGAATCGATTGCATATACCAGCTCGTAATATTATATAAACTGAGAAATTATATTGGAAATATATTTTAAACAGTCGCGAGTACAGAGTTTGAATGTTATTGAATCGGAGATCGCAGTATTTTTTATTGCACTGTTAAATTGACGTTTTTCGATTGAAATAGTGTTAATAAACGAAAATATTTCAAGGAATAATAATTTTTTTAATACTGATGCAGTAATTGTTTTGTGTGTAATTCACAGAACGGTTCTTTTAATTTTGTTTGAAACGAATCGATTTATAACAGGGATTATTTAAACGGTAGTCAGTAGGTTGATATATATATATATATATATAAATATAAAACGGTTAGGTATTTAAATTAGCGAGACAAAAAGTCGAGTATCGATTTTTTTAAAGAAGGCCTTGGTAAAATAAATAATTACACACAATTAGAAGTGTTTACTCGTTGTCTGTGTAATTTTGTTAGACTAAACGGTTTGAAACTGGGCAAAATAATAACTGAACAAACTGATTAAAATTAATTACATAAAAGTATGAGCAAATTTTTGACTTCCTCAAACACGAACG
Organism: Hormaphis cornu; assembly: GCA_017140985.1. Classification (NCBI taxonomy): domain Eukaryota; kingdom Metazoa; phylum Arthropoda; class Insecta; order Hemiptera; family Hormaphididae; genus Hormaphis; species Hormaphis cornu. The sequence continues at coordinate 17,273,303 of CM029362.1, forward strand.
AAACCGTGCGGTCTATTTTCCACATTTTATATAATACAGTACAGTACATGACATGGATCAAATTATCATAGCAAACACGTATGACAACGAATTTTTAATCATTATATTACCAACACATAGAGCTGTCCAACAGCAAATTGTACACAGAACTTATAAAAACAAAAGTATGTGTGGTAAAATTTTTTTTTAAGACAAACTCATCGGACAAAAAAAATTATGTTGCCTATTGTAAATGCGTTTGTGAGCTGGAAATAATTAGTAATCACACGTAGACTTGTCCCTGTATTATATACATTATACACAAAAAGAGTTAAAAAATATATATTAGAAAAACATTGGTAAACACACTTGTATGGAGTGTGGCATTGATTATATGGAGCTGAATCGTGGACAATAATGAAAGCGGATCGAAGAAGAATAGAATCTTTTTAAACGTAACGTTGGCGAAAGATCTTGAAAACTTCTTGGACTGAACGAGTGACTAATAAAGAAGTATATCAGAGGATAAATGAAAAAAGATCAATATGGATGACAATCGTGGAGAGAAGAAAGAAGTGGATATCTCATAAGAATTAATCTTTTGACAACCTAGGCAGTCATGTATAAAACAAATTATGTTGGATACAGGGAAAGAGTCGTATAGAGAATTGAAGAGATTTGCATGGAATAGAGAAGAATGGTGGAGTATTGTTTATTGTTCAACCGATCTATGGATAGAAAAAAAAAATGAGAGTTAAAAAACTATAGGTATAATGCAATTTTGCAAAAAGTTTAGTATGAATAGGTTCTATCTATCGAGAGATATAGAATCTTTCAATCCTGAACGGGTTTTTTCATCTAGATATCGTTAAATAAATTATTTGAAATCAATACGACCAAATCCTTAGTAAAATATATAAAATACAACAAATTCACCAATTACAAAAACATGTACATTTTACAAGTAAATAATGTACTGCAGAAAATAAAGATTCATCAGTCAAACCTTCAAAATATGTTTTCCGGATAGTTTTAGAAAAACCCGAGTTAGAACGTTTTAGTTTTAGACCCTTTACAACATTTATAGTTATTACAATACATCGAAATAATTCTATTTGGAACGTTTCACTCCAAATCGAACCGATGAACTGCAACGAATTCACCGAAAAGTCGTATCTAAAAAATAATGACGTATACTAATTTAATATTTTAACAAAAAATGTGACCTTATATTAAATTTTAATAGCTTATCAGCGCGTACTGTGTATAAAAATAAATTCGTTTTGAAACTATGCGTCCTTCATTCTGTAATTGTAATAATTGTTTTGCTATCCAATCTCCAATTAATATAAAACATACAGTGATCCACACGTGCATCCGGTCGGCACTTTCCGTTGTGCTCATATTATCTGCACAAACAGTTGTAATTATTATATTATCGTCCGTATCCGTTTTCACGTCCGTTTTGTTTTTTTTAGCTTATTTTTTTAACGCGATCGTTTTTACGTTACACGAGGTGACGGCGACATCTAGAGCGCCGAACTAGTTTTCTTATGAACAAATATGGTGGATAGTAACACGCCAATTGTACTTTATTCGTTTATTGAACAAGACGGCCATCGTTTGAACAAGTAACGACGTTCGAGATGCGAGATAAGTTTTTAAGACTTGTTTTTTTTTTTTAGAAAAATTATTATAATATTGCTCGTCAGAGTGTTTGAGAAAAAATTATTCAAACCGTTTGTATTGGTGTAATATATACAGACTACTCAAGCAATATTTTAATTACGCTTTATCGTTATCGAATGCTATTTCGTCGAATATCTTTAAGTGTGAACGGATAGTAGTTTTTGATTTTTATCGGTATAAAAAAACGATGCCATAGATAACATACACAGAGTTATGAGCAAAAGCACCGAGGGTAAACCTCCATTACGGTTACGCGATAGTCACGAACGATTATTACCACATTTTTATTTTTTTATGTGTGAGTTATTACCTGGAGAGTATTTCAAACATTTCGTAAGTAGAATAATCGAGTTATACTATATAAATGCTCTTAAAAAGGCATTTGAGTGTTAACTCTAATATACCGTTTAAAAGTATTTTCTACAACGATTCTATCGTCGCTCTCGTGCCGCAGCGTGCAGGTATGTCACGCGTATTTATTGTGATTTCTCCCAAAACGGTAACTTGAAAGCATGATAGTCGTTTAATAAATCGCGAGTAGGTGCACATCGACGTAAGTAGTTCATTCCGTTCAGAGCCTTAGGAAGATATTTTGTTATTTGTCCGAAATCGATTGGACACTAATCCGAATTCGAAATGAAATATCGAAGAAAACGGGCGTACAGTTTTGACAAAATCGTTTTCGTAAAATGTACACAGCGTATCGTGTGCAGCGCTATGTCGCGCGTTAAATGCAGTTTCGTACCTACCTGTCACCCGAGTGCAGAAAACTATTAAAGTACCCGCACAGCAAATTACGCTACGATATAATTTTCGTTCACCACTCCAGTAAAATAGACCGACCCGAGCAATCGACGCTCGTTTTTTATATTTTACATTTTTTTTCTTCTCAAATCTACGGCTAGCACTTTGTGGTCCGGGTTACGCGATCGAGCGCCTGTATCACACACGGCTCCGTTCTTTTGAGTGGCGTAGTGTTTTAAAATACCCGTTAATGTACGTAGGTGTAAACTCTCGGCTGGTGAACGGAAAAAAAAAAAACGACGAAATGGCTGTTAAAAACCCATTTGGCGATATTATTATTATGAGGACCGGAGATAATCCGGCGTCGGAACGTCGCGAGCGTATTCCTTTGTCGCGGCGGCACGCTGCGGGACACGGGGGGCAGACGCGGCATGTGTACCTAGGTGTACAACACACGTGTTTACCGCCCGATTCGATACGTTACCGTCGTACACTCCGAATTCGTGTTGGTTTTCGTCGCCTTGTTTGAACTACACACACACACACATACGGCGTTTATGTCAACCCTTTGATTTGAGACCGCGGATCCGCCGACGACGGGTTCAAAGCGATTTCCACCGCAGCCGGGGCCAAAAACTTCGAATCGCCCGCGAAACAGTAATTTTTTGATTATTAAAATAAACGGATTTCAACGCAGCGTACACGCGCAGAGTTGATTTCTTGTAAGTCCCTCGTAGTCGAAAACAGTTTCTGCGCGTCCGATAGGTGTTCAGAGGGCTGGGGATCGTTTTACGAAAAAGTAAACAACAATGTTTAGAACAATAATTACTTTCAAAATCTTTACTAATATTCGACATTGCCTACTCGACTCAAACGTCTCACAATGAACTGTATGGTCATACGACGTACGTGACTTTTCAATCCAATATCAATTATAACAGAACCGCGCAGATTAGTTAAAAGTTCAAAACGATAGAATTATCTATGGAAATGTAAAATTTATAAAAACGATGCTGTTTGATCGTCGAGGAAAAAGTTTTCAGCGGTTATTATAATTTAATACGATAAGGACTCAAACGTATAACGGCTATATCTTACTGGGTTCACTGCAGATTCACGTGGGTGCACATGTCCGCAAAGTCATCGCGATTCGTCATGTTTATTATTTCGCGTTCATAACACTCGGCTACGTTCGTCAATCTCAGCCTAATCTTTTGTCTTGTCAATTTCTAGCCGTTCGGTATTTTTAATCTTGTGTGGGATCAAACCAGATCGGATCGGATAGGTTCAGAGCCAGCTGATATTTTGTCGACGACGATTCTAACGTTTCCTACATGTTCATCGAAATCAGAGTAGGTACCTACTGATTTGTACTGTGCATTTTATAAACTGAACGTTTTTTTCGTCAGCTCTGACCGAATTTTAAAGCGCCCTTCTCAATTTCGCTTGTCCGGCTATAGTGCGGGCGATAATAGGATACGAATGGGCGCATTTAAAAGTCGATATTGTATTATGGGTGACTGCTGTTTCCCTACGGGACGTTTCCACTCAAGTTTTGTATACATTTCCGTAATAACGATATTATGAAGTAGGTATCGTCAAGTTTTGGATGAATTTCAATTAGTGGACGCGACACGCATACTGTTTATACTTCACGTACAAAACTCATGTGCTTACGTGAGTTCTATCTTAAACATTACGTGGGTCAATAAGGCTTTTTTTTTTTTTTAACGTCGCCCAAAAAGTTGCCCGGCAAATCTACCGTACACGTGAAAATCGTTACACGAGAATATAACGCGTAAAGTGCAAACAATTAATCGTGTCGTTTGTTCATGTGGGTACTATTATTACGGACATTACACACTGTTTATACAAACGTTCGATTGTAAGCATTGTCGGGGAGTCGGTTCAAGCCGCAGTGATGGCGGCCGGTCACCGCGAGTGTTTAAAGTAATATTACAATAATGTTACGTGAACATTTGGATTTGTGTACGCGTATAAATGTATTATGCGACTTAATCGGAATAATTATTATCGTGCATACACTTATGTCCCTACAACGTCATACAGGGTGTTCTGATCACCGGGGAAACGTGTCTTTTAATAACGTTATCTCGTAAGAACTACCAACAATCGTAACTCTACGTCAATTTCGTTGAATAATCGTTTTATCACGTTTGTCCGTCGCCCGAGCTCGGAAATAAATGTCCCCGCGTCCCCTCGACCAATGGATTTTTAAGGGGTTCGACGAAGAGTTCAAGTCTAATCAATCTCTTCATTCGCGTCTCGTGTGACGTATAATAGTGGATGTTACGAATACGACGGAGGAACAATATCGATTTTCTAAACGAATACAAAACTTGAGCAAAATAACGCTCAACGTGCTTAAAAAGTACGAAGAACTCGTGATGAATTTTCTTTTTTACATTTTAAGCAGACTAAACGTAACGTACGTACTGTGTGCATGGTAAAAAAAAAAAAACAGTGATAGTTTACGAAAACTCAACCTGAACAAATTTTTGGAAAATTTTGTCGATTTCCCGGTCCGAAAAAGTTTCAAACGCTTTGGCTCCGAACGATTTCAAGTGCTTGTGATAGATTTTTCGGGTAGAAGTAGAATGCTCTATATACGACGCTAACAGTGAAAGATTTAGAGGCGTCGTGTAACAACAGCGATTTGTCGAAAACGGTCGAACCGATTTGATTTCGGCGAGAAACTCGAAAACGCGCGTCGCACACAGTTTTTTATCAAAATTTAATTTTTAAAAGCGGTTTTCGAGAAAATCGAGTTTCGAGTGATTGGGGGTTTCGGGTCGTTTTCGGCCGTCGGACGATGGCCAACGTATCCCCGATACACCCGATACGTCTCGCACACTGTTACGAATATAGCGTACCTATAAAATATGCAAAGTGTCTCGTGGCTGCGCGGTCTGCACGCTGCACATTATCGTGCGGTGATAATATACGTATATATATATTAAAATTTTTTTTTTTTTCGCGTTTTTTTTACACGATTGTTTCGCATAAAACAATGGTCGTGCGCGAACGCCAATTGTTACGCGCACACGTTATTTATCGTTCGGCGCATGTATAATGTCGCTATATAGTAATAACAACGCGCGCGTATCGTCGTCGACACACACAGAAGACGTTCGCGCGGGCGGCGGCGGCTACGGCGACAGTAATAATAATATTATCGTGTTTTGTTCGCGTATTTTTTTTTTTTTTTTGTTACCGAAGGAATAATAACAACATCATCGTGTGGATCGGAGAATAAAACGAAAAAACAAATAAATAATAATAATACGAGTACAGATGTATCATAGGTAATGAAACGCAGCATAGCGTATTATGTGCAAAAGAATTGCGCGCCGCGTCGCGACCGCGGAAAAACAAACGGTTTTACTATTTACAATACAAGAAATAACAACAACAACAACAACAATATTATCGTAGTATTATTTCATTTCGCGTTTCGCGAAGCGTTGTTTTAGCGGCAGTACGAGCAGAATCGAGCGAACCCGAAGAGTTCGGAGCTATCGAAACGATAAGCACACACAGAAATTAATCTCGCACCCGATTTTCTTACAAATTACGTTCGGTATTATTTTTTTTACGAAACAATAGTAGGCAACGCGAAGAAACGCCGTTATAGTAGTAGTAAGTATACGTCCCCGCATTTGCTTGTACGTCAGGCAACGATACGACGAAAAAATTGTCGTTTTTTTTAAACGTTGAAATCGACAAAAAGAAAGTCATCGTGTACTATGATATTTTAGTAATGAATAAAAGACATTGAGGACTTTAGAGTTTATTTTTTTTTATATATTCTGACCGCAGCGAAGAACGTGTTGTGTTTGTACAAAGGGATGCTTTTATTTCCGACTTTTCGTACGCGCCGAAATAATTCTCCGATTTTCAATGTCGGTAACTTTCTTAAACGGACTCCGGTGGTATACTTCGGTTGAAGCTTGTTGTTTACTTTTTACCCCTAAAAAAAAAACATATCGAGAATTCATATTTTCAGGTTTGTAACAACGTTTTAAGGGTGGAAGGAGCGCTCTCCTCCAATCGTTACGCCGATTAATACGAGAGTTGGGATTTTGGCGTTATTTTATAAGAAGCGTTCATTCTCGTTTCGATTGTTTTCTCTGATTAACGTGCCGAAAATGACGAAACCGACGCTATGAAAAAAATCATACATCGTACAGACTTTTGATTCGATACGTTATGAAAAAACGAAAAAAGTTTTTGCTGGGTACACCGTCTTAAGCGTGTATAATAAGAGGGATCTCTTTTGTTTCCGCCTCGCACGGTGGATTATGATAACGCTATCGTTCAGAACCGTATTTTTCGAACGCTTTCGGATGTCGAACGATGCGGAAAATTTCTCGAAACCAAGTGGCGCTAGTACTGTTTACACTGTCGGCGTAAATCGGACCACCGTGATGGCCACGCGATTCAGTGTTGCCGGACGAAAGTCGATGAGATCCTTTTACACACGAACCGCCAGGTCTCCCTTGACTTTTCGGTTAACTTTTCCCCTAAAAGTCCCCGGACTCGCCCGTCGGAACCCAACGTGCGAAAAAGGTTAAAAAAAAAAAACACTCTTTTCGCGCGCCACGGGAAAAAAAAGTCCCGAAAATCCGGCGACGTCCCGAAACGCATCGTTATTGTTTCACCGTGGGCCCGGGACGAACCCCGTGTGCGCCCACCACTGACCGCAGTAATCGAAAACCAAAGACGTATTGAATGACGCGCGGAGCAAACAATACGGTGGAAATTAGCGCGCGGACGTCGTCGTCCGACGGGACGCGCGTAAAAATACACGTTCGTTCGTTTGCGTTTCACACGAGGATATCGTTTCGACGGGGGTGTACACGATGACTTTTGTTATTTCGTTTTTTTCCCCCGTCAGCACGCGCACACGTTTGTACACCGTTTTTAAAACGACGGGCACGCGAGAGAATAAAATCCGGATTAGCCGCGGCGGCCGTTTAAACGGTCGCATATACATATATACAATATAGCGGACGAGGGGGTGAGAAAAAAAAATTATAAAAAATCTATACTCGTACGTATAATATAAATATAGTACAACCGCTTTATACACGTGTGTGTGTTGCGTATATTAAACGCGCGACCCCTCTGAACGCGTCGTTTTCATCCCTCTCTCGCGTGTACTATATTATTATACCAACAACAACAACAACAACAATAATGTACGCGCGAGCAAACATTGCGACTTGTGGCATATTGTTTATTGGATAACATTACACGCGGGCTCGCGGATTTTCTATTTTTTTTTTTAACTTTTTTTTTTTCCTCGAGGGACGCCGCAATAATAATAATAATAATAATAATAATAGGGACGCGTATTTAAACGGGCCGCGATCCGTTCACGGAAGACCGTTTGCGAAAAGCGATTACGGTTGTTTGACTTTTTAAATGGTGTTTGTTTTTCGCGTCGGTCACCCGCTCACTGGGGTGGGTACAGGGTAACGGAACGAGCGAGCGAGTGTGAGTCGAGTGGAGAGTTCGGTTTCGAATTTTTTTTTTGATGATAGTTCAAAGTGAGCGGACGAAGAGAGAAATCGACTCGACGTAAAAATGAAATCCTCGAGATTTTTTATATCGAAATGTTCTCCTCACGTATATTGACTTCCTATCGGCCGTTAAACGGGTTGACGAAAAAACGAGTCGACGAACGGAGTTAATCGACTCGGCTTTTTAACTCTTAACGAGCCATTAGTCGAAAAACTAAAAACCCACGTTAATGTCACCGGATAACGCGCGTAACAGGTTGAATCCAATTGAAATTCATAAAAAAAATTTAAAAGCTATCCGGTATATTTCTCGTTTCAACGTCGAAACGTAGAATTTTTTTTTCGATGATTATGCGTTCCCGTAAAAAACACATTTTAAGTTTCCCACGAGTCGTGGATACGATCCCTCCTAGACTATATTTCAGTCATGTGCAGACGACACGGGGATAGTGCGAACCTTTTCTTTTGTTTCTACCTAGCAGCACACCCTGTTTTGGCGCTGTTGCATCGCACACAACTGTATGTTAACCGGTGGTAGAATGTGGCCAGAATTAAGTGAAAAAATCAATCGTAAGTAACAACGATCTTGTACACACACAGAAGGCCACAGCTATTAGAGAGATGTAAAACGGCGACAGATGTATTTGAACTCCGTATAGTAGTGGTCGGTTTATTTGTACTATTAAAATATTATTGAAAACACATATTTGTACTGGCAGAACGCCGCGGCGCAAATTCAACTTCTGGGAGGGTTACGGCCCTTCAAAAAAAAAAAATATCCCTAAGCCGATCAGGATGTCGATATCGCAGGGTCTCCATTAATAAAAACCGTGTATTTTTGTGGACGTAAATCGAATGATGATTTCGAAGCAGTACGAGCGCGCTAAGCGAACACAGACAGGTCATCTCATCACTGTACAGGATTTCTGCGGTTTCAGCAAGTGCAATATAATTTCAAATTTTTGTCAACCCGCGCGTAACGTACAAGTTTCTCCACACCATTTTCGTGGCGAGATCGACCGTTATCGTCCGAAATTTCAGTACAAAATCATTTCTAATGGTCAATCTGTGTACAAGCAATTGTAACGTTATCTACTCCCGGGACCGACACGAATCACACGATACCGTCGTGTATGATATAACCGGTAATTCAATATTGTAAAAAAAAAAAAAAAGACGATAATGATTACTGTTTTTTTTATTTTTATTAACTACCAGCTGTTGGCGTGTATATATAATACACGATGAGTGATGACCTCTCTTTTTCTCTTACCGTAATATACACGCAACATTATATCGTACGTCTTTCATCGCTCGCATTATATACGTAGTAATAATATTATTTCGTGTACCTTCTACATCCGAAGCACCCGGGGGCACCACAAAACGTTGTTTAAAGGTGACAGCCGGTTTTTTTTTTAGAGACGTTTTGATTAATATGTTTTCACTCTTCGTAGTACCGCTATTACACCGCGGCGATATTTACATTACAGTTTTTGTAATTTAAACGAATTAATCGGCTTAACGACTCGCGGGGCCGGTCAATAAAAAAAAGTTACGGCTTCTTCATTTCGCCCGGCCGCACGGGAGAGACGCGACCGCGCGGTATTATGACGCCTCCGTAACGGCCGAGGTTAAAAAAAAATGCAGGGATTGTCGTGGGTCGAAATAACGATGTGTGAGAGAAAAAAAAAATCGTTGTTTCGAAACGATTTGTACGAATGAAAAACGTTGGTTACAAATCACGGCGAAGTGAGGTCTATCGTTTCAAACGCCTGATAATACGGCGCGAGAGAAAAATAGCGTTAGTATTTGTTTCTAAAAAACAGTCGAAGTACACTTTACTCGTACGTTTAATACGGTTATTATTTTTATCGGTAAAATCGTACGCGCGCGCGTGTGTGCGATAGAATTTTCAACGTAAAGTGTACAATACTTCGAAGGGTTTTCTATCGGTCTAACGAAATCGTTTACACCATTCCGAGTACGACGAGACTCTGAAAATATTGAAATCGGAGCGCACCTCCGATATCTCGACACTTATTTTGGTATCACACGTGAATCGTGCGAGTTGACGCAGTCGTAATTAACTTTTTAGAAGGAAAAAAACCATTAGCTAACAAGACGGAACAAAAAATAACCCCCGTCGTTATTACATTACCGAATATTGTAGTACGATTCATCGAATAAAAACGTCGCGTTCAATGTAAACCGTTATTCCTTTACCATCATACATTCCATTGAAACCGCGATCCACGTAGAAACGGACTCTTGTTGTTTTGTATTCCGTTTCGAACGAATTTCGCAGAGATTTAATTCTACGTGAGTTATATACCGCGTTTGTCCATCGAATACCATTAAAAAACAAATTATTTTTTACCCGACGAACCGTGTCTGGATAATATCCGACCATTAAAATGCGTTTCCACTTCAGCTACTGTACACAAGCAACACTTCTCTTGTACAGCAATCTTGTACCGATCATTCACATCAACGTTCGTTAAAAACATGACAAATCCATTTGGTTCAAATTTAACGTATACGATATATTATTATAGCAATCAGAACGTGTTGATATCGATCGTTCGCTAAGTGAAACACGATTTTCACAGGACTCGTCTGGTCGTACGATAAATCGGGACTCGACTCGAAGTAGTCAATAGTTATAACAATTGTATAATTAGATATACGAACGGAATTAATAAAACCCGTGTTTCTTCTTAACCATTTTCCGATTATCTACTAAATGTTATCATTTTACGATGACAAAAAACAGCTGCGTTTAAAAAAAAAACCGGTATTATTTCGTCGCCGCGTTTGAAGTATAATTAATTTATTGGACATTGTAATGACTTCGAACGTCGCGTAAAATATCGAAAGCATATGAGTGCTCGAGATTGCCTTGATTACGAACAATAATGTGCATTGTATTTCATCTTCTTCGCCTTTCTCGCAAACCATACCCGCGGTGGGTACTTCCAACAGCTTTACCTCACATCATCTCCACTTGCCGATCTCATCTTCGATTTTCAATTGTTCCCGTCCATCTCCTCTTCGGTCTTCGTCTTTTAACGTACGTTTTCATAACCGCTGTCGCCGCTTCAGTTTCCTATCACCGCGTGTCCGAACCGTCTCGGTCTATCTGCCCATAATAACGTACGCATCCCCACGTTGATTCGCTATTTACAACCGTCGGAATCGATTTTGTTAAAAATTTTTACCGACGGGATTCGTAACCGTTTAAATAGGTACTCGTGACGTTTATTGTGACCCGTCGCCCCCCACACGGGTAATTAATAACTCGCGTTAATTGTTTGTTATTACACGACGACGTATCAGTACGCTTTTTTACTTGTGCTACACAACACGCGTTCGAATTCAAAGCATGGATAAGGTAGGCACACACGAGTGGGCGCGTATGAAATATTTGTAAAACGACAACACACAAAACTGTTGTTTCCGCGTAGTCCGTCGCGTGTTTTACCATAACCGTGCTCGCGTTTGAGTGTTCGTTTTTACGCGAAAATCGAGTTTGTCACGAGAGTTACGTTTAAAGTTGGAAAAAAAAAATCGCGAAATTTCAAAATCGTCCCCCGCACGCGCCATTGACGGCGCCGTTTTGGTTGTTGAGTACGGGGGCGGCGTTACGGCGGGGGCGCGTCGGGGGCGCTACAAGTCTTACGCGGACGGCTCGATAAACCCGATTGTTCCGAACGACAATAATATCGCACGGTTTAAAGACACAGTTCGAGCTATTTAAATCACACGTCCAACACCAAAATAAAAAACAGTTTGCGAAAACGCGTCGTAGGTTTAATAGTATTGTACACATATGCGTTACGAGCCCAGTTGTACACACTGCGACGACATGGGGTGGAGATGATTGATCGTGCGCATAGTACACGTGATATTATCATTATTATTACCGTCGTAGTATTACAGCCCTGTACGGTGGCGGCGGCGATAACAATTACCGTTATAACTACCGTCGTACCCGTGTAAGCCGTTTGCGGCATGGGAAAATCAAACAACGCGACGACCACGGCGGATTCGCTTTTTTAAATGTTTTTTATTAATCGTTCCCTCTAACGCGGTTTTTATGCGGCGCCGTTGACGTACGGTTTCGGAGCGCGTTTGGAGCGAACCGGCGCAAAACAGGGGAGACCAGGGGAGAACATCATCATCATCCCTAAAGGCGAGACGTTACGAACCCGAATATTTCGCGAACCGGACTCTACGCGATTTCAACGAGCCGTAAGAACAGCAGAAGATAATAACAGCGGTGGCCGTCATTCGCGCCGAACAACGTCTGCGATTTGTAAAGCCTAATGAACATAGTTTTTACGGTAGAAGGATTCGTTTTTCCGTTTCTCTTTAGCCGGACAAGTAACGTGCGTACCTGCGTGGGCACGTGATTTTTCTATTTTCATCGCGCGTCGTCATCTCGCACGTATTCTAAGAGCATCGCAGTTGGTATTTTACCTACAGTGTAACAATAATATACGAGTATCGACAAATTATCGCACGCGCCTGTTATACAGACGTTAAACAAACATCGTCATTACCGATTTTTATACTCAAACGAACAATATACTATACGTATAATTATTATTATTCGTCTCGAGACCCACACGACGGCGAATAGCTGTAATATACGCGCGTAATATTTTATACACGTATATTATTGTTCGGACCCGCCCGTAAATTTACATAACAACTATAATAATACGATATTCTCTACTTGATCGCTCGTAATATCCACTAATACGCTGTAAAGGGTAGTGTTTAACACGCCCACCAATTTCGTACACAGTTCGACGGCGAGGTGGCCGAAAAGGGGCCTGGAAAACACGATTTTTTTTTTCCCCGTTTATTGCGTTCAACGCCGATAATACAACGAGACGTACCGTACGATTATTGTTTGTACGCCACGAATCACGTAATGAACGCGCGTGTTAAATATTATAAAACGTCCGATGTTCTTTCGTACCGTTAAAAAACATGTATCGTTTTTGCGCGAAACGATAGATATTTTTATGTTCGACGACTTGTGAAATCATCACACGGGTTACGTTGGGAGCGAGATTTTCACGAGAAATCGTATATAATGTAACATTCGATCCGGTCGTTTACAACCCGTTTACCTAATTGGCCGAGTCACACGAACATTTCGACTTTTCAATTGAAATTTTGATTGAAACGAAATCAAAAACAAAAATCGACTCATAGCGGTTATTAAAAAGACGTGTACAATACATGGCCACGTCGTGCGCGATTCTCGTTGAACCCCTTACAGTGTTATTACATAGTAAAAGTACGAAAACTATGGTCATGTTCCACACTGCAGTACCTAATTCAACTGTTCGCGAACATCAGGCGATATCAATAATTGACTCCTGTTCTCTGTCGAAAATCCGTCACCAGAGTGACGCGTGCGTTACCTATAGCCGAACGGATCGTGAAAATGTTTCGTTTTCAAAAACGTGCACTTTAAACGTATTTTGTTACGCACTTTTATGCTTGCTCGTATCAGTTCCGTCTGTTCGACGGTTAAATAACACACGATTGTTCGAACGGATTTTCGTCTGCGACGGTGCAAGGTGTGACCTAACGTTTCACCGACCACGGCTGTTTCCCAAAATAAACTTGAAATCAAAATTTGAAAACTTTTAAAAAAAATCGAGTTTCGAAAATACGTACAATGCGTATAGGTCGCCTCGACCGGCAGCGAAATAACGAGAAATCAGAATTATTAAAATAAAACGAACGGAATGGTGGCGGGCCACGTGCGTGTATATCGGGTTTTTAGGAACAACGTTTTCGATCGTTTTAAATCCGTTTGTTTTTGTTATTATAAGGTATTAGCGAATCGTTATTATTATTATCGTCGTTATATCGCGGTGACGACGGTAATCCCTTTTTCGGGTACGAAGGGATCGTCGACTTGTACACAATGCACACGTGGCTTCCCGATCAATCACTCGCATATTCATGCACACAACAACAATAACAACGACAGCGTTGCTACAGCGCGTGTGCGACCGACTTTCGCAGCTCCGCACGAGCGCGTTCGTATCTATGAATTATACAATCCGTTTATACGTCGTAATAAAGACGATAATCGCCCCAGTGGAATAATTATTATCATTGTACAACGGATATCGTGTCCTGTGCACCTACGTAAACGAGACTTACCCGTTCGCGCGAACGCTTTAACCTATTTGCTCTTTTACAAAGTATTTCTAACGCGTCGGCGGCGGTACAGCATTTTTTGGTGAAAACTAAAAAAACCGAAACCCTCGGGATCACCCCGGTGTGCGTGGGTGGCGGTAGTTGACGGGGTCGCTACTTTACGCGTAGTCACTGGTCAGAACGCGCGGATATTTTGGATATCCGAGAGCAGCGCGTGGTCAACGAAAAAAACGATTCCGAGCGAGCCAAACGGCGAACTTTTCTAGAAAATTCAAAGGTCCCGTACTTGGCTGAACAGTTTTCGAGATCACTTGAAACCTCTAGCAGACCTGTACCTGTTTGAATGTCGTGCGAAAGTTTCGATTTTCGTTCCCGACGTCGTTTAGGACGGCCGAGAAACTGAATCGATGTGTCAAAAACACGTTTGCTCCAATCAATAAATGTTTCTCCTTAGTTTTACGACTGTAACTTTTTCGGAAATGAGACTCCTCAATTAAGTACCGTCGGAGGAGGAACGCTATCAGTAGAGACGCTGCAGAATTTAAAAAACCCTTCTACACAAAAAGTTGTGTCGACAGGAAAAAAAAAACATCTTAACAAAAATTATGCTCAGAACCGAAAATTTGGGATCACTCTACAGATTGTACGGGTGGTAGTTTGACGGAGTAGCGACTACTACGCTTTGGGCGAGTGACTGGTTCGCAGGTGTTTGTGATATCTGAGAGCAACGCCTTCGAAAAAACGATTCTGAGCGAGCTCAGTTTTCTAGTACCTATGTATACGCGTCTTACCGAATTTAACAAAAAGTTTTATTAAACCATGCTAAAGGTACCCGAAACGCGACTTTTTTTAGGTAACTGCTGTACGTCAAACTACTCCTCGTCTGAATTTTTCCCTTTCTTTTTTTTTTTTACGCAAATCTAATGTTACGTTATACCTATAAAGTACTGCGTGACAAGATCAGACTTGCCTGTCCATCGGTTTTTTACACAAAAAACGTCATAAATGACCTGAAAATTTCAAACTTTACCTCGATACCGATGAATCTATACTTACCTAGATGCTAATAATAAATTCCCAATCAAATCAAAATAATACTAATGCAGTATACGTACATACAGATGACATGATAATAATGCTGGTTGCATGTTTACAGTTTTTTTTATAAATCATGTTTGTATTTATTTTACCCGTTACAATAATTAATTTCAAAGTTTGAATATCATTTTAATAATCAGCTACGCTAATAAACTACCTATACCGTGTAAGTTTAAGCAATTTTTTGATTTTGGACATCGTTTTTGCTGTGTTTTTCATTCTTGTCACTAGTCAATTTATCCTGTTGCGTCGACAACAACAAATAAATCGTTCTTCGGTCACCTGTGTGATATATAACAATATGTAGAAATATAGTGTGACGCCGTAATATATTATTTGATATTCCACTGGAAAGCGGTATCTAAAAAGCTCACAAAAGGGTGAATACGTAATGGCGTTATACACATCCGTTTTTGGTCATATTTATCTTTTTTTTTACACGAAAATCCCTTGGAGATTTTAGAACGGTACCTATGTATGATTTGTAGCTAGTCCGAGTAATGCCGTTTTGATCCCGTGGACGTTGCAAACAAAAAGAATACGTTATAATAAATTTACAATAAAAATGAAAAAAAATCAACCGTCTATAATAATATGTACCTACTGTATCTCATTTCACCACTGAGGGAAGGTTCAGTTAATGCTATGGTATTTTTTGAACTGCTTTTCATTTATCAGCTCTGTTTGTATTCTTTATAGTTTTGGGATATTATACTATAATACTATACGAAAAAATCAATCTTGCCGAAAAGTTAATACTTGTAATCCACCATTTCCTAATATTTGTTGTGACTATTAAATCTACACTGGCGTTTAGTGATAACTAAGTAACAATAAAACGTTATTCTTGAATATAAACATTCTCCGCACTTGACAGCGGATAACATAAAACATTTTAACAAAATTATATTGGTTCTTAAAATAAATAAATAAAAAAAAATTCGAAATTAAAGTTAAGGTAATTTAAATCTATTTAAATCCATCCGACTGAATTCAAATTTAAATTCATTAAAAGGATATCTTTTTTACTCGTTCATGCCCTGGCATTGTGGAGACTTTAATCGAAATTCACTCTATATTTTTCTTCTTTCTTGGTTTTCACCAATCAAGACCATACCTCTGAATGAAAAATACTGCCACCTATCTCTGTCTCCAACAAATTCCTGCCAATGACTATTCGGGTCCACTGTTTCAGCGTCTTTTTTGACCCAATCTTCCGGACTTAACCGCGGTTGTCTTCCAAGATGTCTCCTCCCTACTGGGGTTTCCTCTATAATTTTTCTTATCAGCGACTCATGCTCCATCCAGGCATGTCCTGTCCCAACCAGTTTTCTTTTTTATATCTCTTTCAGTATAATTGGTCGCTGAAAAAGGTATTGCAATTCATCGTTGTGTAGTTTCCTCCATTCATTTGTCTGAGCATCAAAATGTGCCACATACATTTTCCTGAGTACTTTTAAGTTCTTAAAATTCACCTTATATACACTTATATACTGAGTCAACCGCTCGGCCACTACCGTACATAGTAGTTTTTGAATTTTGTATTTAATATTATGTTGTTGTGGCGGTAGTAGATTATTTATTTTTTTCATTATTTACAAAGATTAATAAGTTTATAATTACTACCCGGTGGTGCGTTAGTCGTATAATTGAATGCGTTTGCCGCGCAACGTGAGCACGTTTCGGGTTGTGTATACATACCTACATCTAATATAATAATACGTTACGTTATAATCATTTGTTAATAATATTTCTAATACGGGTGTAGTATTATATCATGTAAACATCAAACACCGTTTCAGATTGTAATTAAACCACTCTCCACCGCTCTACTCTTCTTCACCGGCCACGCGATAATTTATGACTTTTTTCTCCGTGTTAAAATAATAACATATTTTTATTTTGTGTTAGGAATCGTCGTCGTTACTCGCATGTAACAACGGTTGACGAATTCATTTTAAGGCCAATAACGACCAATACCGACTAACATCAGGTTCTATTCTTCTATACAACATTATAAATGTATATAGGTACTCAAAACACCAACAACGGTCGATCGTTTTACCCTTTAAGTACAATATTTTTAGTCCTTCGAACGACCGACCCAAGTTTTTTATTTGAAACGCAATATTTAGATTCTTTAGAAATCGTCAACAGATTTTTCTACGCGCCAGTTGTTTATTTTTTTAATTAGTTTATTAACTAGTAGTTATGTACAGGTATTATTAGGTAACGTATATGTATTATTTTTACGGTAGACCAGTTTCAACCGACTATAATATATAGTCTGTTTATATGGTTTTCGTGTCTGGTTCATATTTTTATACGACTAAACTCAAAACCAATCAATAATGTTTTTTTTTTTTTTCGTACATCAACAGCTATCGACACAATTTTGACGGTCTGAATAACTTGAAAAATTCGTATAAATACCTACTAAGAAAGTCAATTGTGTATGCATTTAAATTAAGAAGGATTTTCGTCACTAGTGGATTTTCTGATGCAACTAAGGTTATATTTTTTTGATTTCCGTCCTGAAAACGGTTCTAGACTCGTGAAAATATCGAGAAGACACGTGTATCGAGAGAATTCAATCATTATTTTAAACGCGTGAGTTTTGAGTGTGCATTTGATGCACGACATCATCTCTAATACTTCCGTCACTGTGATTTTTACCTGATTTTTCATATTTCGTTATTCACACGATAGCAAGGGAGCTATACCCGAATGTCTTGATAAGTTTAAAAAAATATTGTTTTAAACTCATAAAGCTGTTTTTGTAGATAATTCACTGTCAGTGGTGCGGATAAAAGCGTATCACTCGATAGAGTTTAAACTACAACCAAACATTTGCGAAAACTATGATTTACCGCGAACAGTATTCAGTGATACGGTTATTTACAGCGTTTTCACGCGGTGCACGCTGAAAAGTTTGATTACGGCTATTTTAATTTGAAGTGCTCACCCACGCAAAATAATGGCGATATATACTACTGTTGTAAATTCCACGGCGGTGTTGGTTTGCATATTTTGTTTATCTTTCGCCCGCTCGTAAAATGTAAATATCGAGTTGTTTGCCCAACTGAAATAACAATAATAATAACGTGTTATGATATACAGCTTGTGTACCGTACCGCTTTATTATGTATATTGTTTGATTAGATTTAAATTTTTTTCCATCTATTACTGTTACGAAACGCGATAACCGATTACTCGAAGGAAATTAACTTTCGATCGATTCGCTCGGCCGTGCAGAGTGTATCCAGCGAGTTTGTTGTATACAGCAGTATAATGTTTTACCCACGTACGATAGTAAAAAAATATACTTGTAATATTTACATAATTATTATTATTATCATCATCGAACGACGAGAGCGGTTCAATTAGCACGGCGAACCGTCCCGCGTGAGTATGGATGGAGTTAATTTTGAATAATACGTGGTTATCGAGCCACGTGGATCACAGATGAATTATTGCCACGCTAGAGCGCCGACAGCAGTATATAATATCGTTTGGGTGCATTTTGGTTTCTTTATTGAATTTTTCGTACGCGCGTTGAACGAATTGATTCGATGTTCTCATGCAGTTTGTTTACAATAACAAAAATAAGAAAGTTCCGAGTAAGATCGGTGCAGCAGTCTTTGCCGCGGTCGGGAGCTTGAAGCGCAGGGTCCCTGCTGACCGTTTTCGACGGGACGCAAAATAAAATACAGGTAAAAAACGTTACACGGAGACGGGCTGTTCGTGCTCACGATCCGGACGTGTGTGCGCCATGGTAATGCTATCGTTGTACTACAATGTTATTATAATATGCTCTTTAGTAGATGAGATAAGCGCGTGGCGCGAACCTAACCGGCCGTCATCACGACGACGGTCGGGGGTCCGAGTCGAGATACTATTCATAATAAACGTCTCCATCTCACGCGGTCGCCATTATAATAATAATAATGCGCTGCACGCAACGCATTGTTTCTGGTTCTGCGGTTTTGCGATGCCTTTCGCCGTCGGAAAACAATGCGCAGGGGGGCCATGCTCCCCGGACCAGAAAAAAAAAAAAAAATTGTGTACAAAATTCATACTAGGCATAAATAACAGCCGTACGATATCGTGATATCGTGGTCTCGTGACCCGAAAAAACGGAACGGTTCAGCTGGCGATGCGAAAAAATGTGCGTTTTTCAAAATTTCCCATTTTCCAATGCTGAAAGTGATTGGCCCGCCCCAGACATACGTCTCCGGAAACCGCCTCTGGTCGGCGGTACCCACGTTAAACCGAACGAAAATGTACGAATTCGCGGTTCTGTGGTTAATTTTTCGAGTTGCCCATAACACCTTAATAATAATTGTGTACAGCTGTAACACGTGTATAAACCGGTTCGTTTTTTCCACGGGCTATTTGGATTAACAGTCGAGCCACCAAAATACATTCGCCCACTATACTCATCAAGTGCATAACATTAATTGTTTGTTGAACTGCACGATAAATCAAAAATAATAGTTACATATTTTACAAATCGTTTTGTGTATGTTATGTTTAAGGGGCGTATCTTAGGGGGAGATTGTCACCACCTAGACCGTGAAGATTACATCGGAAAAAGAAACTACGGAATAAGGGAACACTGAAATATTCTGTATACGAATATATACATTCGCCACCCCTAAAAAAGGGTTCCGGATACAACGCCGGTAGTGTGATTGTTAATAACGAACCAAACAATTATAACTGTATGCTTGAACCTCGCTACGAACATTCTTTAAAATTTAAATTAATATGTTACGCTTATTGTTTTATTAAAAACAATACACCTCTGGTGTTTGATTCATTTTAAAATAAGTAAAATATGTGAACGATAATATGAATGTTAGTGAGTACAGCTTTTTATTTATTAATTTTTTCTAGTTGTAAAAATTTTATAACTCTATTTATCTAATACCCAACTTGTAAATTAAAATTATATTATATACATATGTATATATTCGCGTCATTTTAAATTCGCACAGGAATTATAAACTTGAGAACAATACTGCAAGATGTTGTGAATAATAAAATATACCTACGAAACTGCGTTATCGGAAAATTTTGCTTCGAACAAAATTTTTACGTTATTATATTTTTATAAGATCTCCAATTATAACTATAAACAGTATGTGTAGGTATTTTATTTTGGTCAAAAGAACCTGTTATTTTTAGTTTTTACTGACATTACAGCGTATTCGTTTTGAATACGATTAAAAATATTCTAGGACCTGAGTGCTGGACTACCTTTCGTAAATAACTAATTATGCCAGAATTAGAAATCTTATACTTTCAAAGACACGCGTTTTGATAAATCTTTTTTTTTTTGAAGAACTGGATTGAATATAAATTAAATAAATAATTAATATATTCGTGTTTTCAATGATTCCCAAACAACAACCGATCAAAAAGTATACGGAATAGGTCACTTTTTTAGGCCGAGTTAAATACGCTTTTTTCGGTTAAATTTGAAAACATTTTATTATAAATCCTTGCTCGCAAAACAACGATTATTCAAATCGTTGTCAGTCCGATCGAGTTTGAAAATTTTCATTTATTTTGTTTCGCTCGAGCATATATGGTGGTAATATGGAAACATTAATATTTTTCTCTACACGTACTTTCTCCCTTTCTCGTCGAGTAAATTAAAACAAGCGATTTTGAGAATTTCCAACTCCCGCTTTTGGTTCGTCACTCGAAATACATAGGAAATTTTTTTTAAAAGTGTTTCAAGAGTGTAAACCGTCCGTAACGGTTGAAGCGACAGTTTCGGATGATGAAGAACACACGCGGTTGAGACGCGTTGGACACAAGTAGGAAAATAATTAAATAATTCAAACGGAAAACTTTCGATGCAGAGATTATTAGAATTTCCGTAATAGAACGTCGTCGTAAACCGATCGCTTTTCTCTTCGATCGACGCACGGTCGAGCCCACGCGCTGGCAACGATTTAACGTCGGCTTACCACGTGAAATGATAACAAAACGGATTCTGGACGAAGCTGGACGTCGCCGGTTCCGGCGTGTGATCGATTACAATCGGTTCGAACCGGACCACACGGACAGGCAGCTGAACGTGGACCGGAGAAAAATTAATCGTGATTAATTACTGTTAATCGAAATCGTATCGGAAACCCGTCCAGTGTCCATTGTATAATAATAATATTGTATATACGTACATTATGTAGGTTTACTAAACGAGCGAGCGCGTGTTTAGCGATCGGCCACCGTAAGGTTTTTTTTTTTAAAATTAAAAACGCGTTTCCAAGACTTTTTATCTTCGCGTTCAATCGCGCCGTGTTCAAACAATATTGAATTTATAACGTATTTCATAATCCCCATTAGTAGATAGTGTGTTATAACGGGGCGGTATGAAGATAATGATTTTTTTTCATTTCCTAAAAACACGAGCTCCACTGGAGAATCTCGTGAGGTGGCCCGGGAAAATATCGTATAATTACTAGGTTAGATGCCCAACAACGCGGCGGGTCGCGCGTGATCCCACAAAGTTATTTCGACACTTTCTATGCGTTTGTCCTGCAAATAGACAGTCGGATCGCGTCACGCCCGATCGGTCGTGGTGATATAGCTCTCTTCGAAAAGATTGTTTCCAGTCGGATCGCGTACGTCGTCGACGTGTAATTTACCGTTGTGATACGACGAATTTTGGCCGATTTCGGCCGAATTTTCCAATTTGAATGAATGAAAAAGAAACTCTGTTTATTTAAAACTTGGCATACACGCTCGGATTGATAAAGTTACTTACTCGCACGCGTATAACAGTACGCGTCGTAAGGGTGAAAAGATATAAAAGGATGGAATCCCTTTTTTTTTTCTCGTCGTACGCACTGTGACGTAGATGGGTTTTTACAGTGGTTAGGGTCGGACCAAGCGGGCGGATAAAAGGTAAGTACATATATTGTATTTATTTTGAACTCGTCGCGGCAACAACGTTTCGGTCCGAATTTTTTCAAAACCGTTATAACTCTCGGAGTTTGCCGCGCGAAAACCGTCGTCCGGAAGGGACGATCTGTGACGAACAGTTCACGGAATCGCTATCGTACTATTCCGATCGTTCGTTTTATTTTTAATAGAATCACGCGGCGTTTTCTCTCTCTCTGCGTGAATAATATAACAACGATTCCAACCGGCTATTAAATGCGTATTATTAGGCTTTTACGATTCAATATCGTGTTATAATACACTGTCCACACGACGTGTACCGCGCGATTATACACGATACCGACACCGTCGATGTAATACGTTTTATGAAAAATCGTTTTACTTTTTTTTATTTTTGCCGACTTAAAGCGCGCTTATCTAATAATATCGTACGTCATTATGCCCATATTACCATGCAGCGTGTGCGTGTAACAACACAATCTCGTTGTATCTATATACAAAGACAGTAATATCGTGTGTGTGTGTGTTTTTGCGGGCTGCTGCTGAGGAGACTGCAGAGGAGATTGCAG
Source organism: Hormaphis cornu (assembly GCA_017140985.1). NCBI lineage: Eukaryota > Metazoa > Arthropoda > Insecta > Hemiptera > Hormaphididae > Hormaphis > Hormaphis cornu. The sequence goes on from CM029362.1 coordinate 17,296,038, forward strand.
GCAGGCAGGGCGCGCGCCACAAGTGGTGCCGATGACAAATGAGACGACGAGCCGCGTTCGGGGCCGCGTTTTACGTAGGTAAAATAAATAAAACGGCGGCGACGACAGCAGACCGGAGCCGTTCGCTCGACGGGGCGTCCGACGATGATAATATTATTACGTATTTTATACGATATCGCTACGGCCGGAGCCGTGGGGAGACCGTTCGGAAAGAGGTTTTAAACAGAAGAAGGAAAAAAAAACGTTTGAATCATTATTATTATTATAGCGTACACAATAATAATAATAACGTCGTGTAAGTTACTGCCCCGATATCTCGTGTAGGACGGACACGGAGAGACCGGTTTCGTCCTTTGGAAATGTTATTATTATTACAGCGCGTTTCAATTTTCCCCGATGTTTTAATATTATTATTTTACGTTTAATATTCACTAATGTGCGTGCGTGCGTGCCCACGAATACACGGCGGCTTTACACGTATAATGTACGATATCAAAACGGTTTTTACGCGCCACTAAACTGCCAAACGGTATATTCTCTCTTCTGGACACTGCAGTTTGGATTTTTCGTTCTAAGCTGACAATACTGCCGTTTGCAGCTGAGAGGAGTCTGACGTACGGTACGGCCGTTTCCGAGTAGTATCGCGTACTTTTGTCGTATCGGAGAATGCGAAATGTGACAAATCGACGCGGTTCGTGACCGACGGATAAAACAAACGAACAGGCCCGATGAGAGGGGGGGGCAGCCGGGGCTGTAGCCCTGGGGCCCGGGCTTCAAAAAAGGCCCGGGGTCTGCCCAAGTCCACTACGTCAAGTTTGATACCTTGTGTAAGAGGGGCCCGGATAAGTTTGTCCCTGGGGCCCTTGATTTCTCTCCACGGCCCTGCAAACGAACGTTGATTCAGCAGACGAACCGTAGCAAATAGGCCGGGACGTGTCGAACGTCTAAGGGGTTGCTCGACCGTAAAGATTCGGGAAAAACGGTACGCGGAACGCTTGGCGGCAGGCAGTACGTCGGCGATGCGGAAAATCTTTGTGCAGTCGTCCGACGGGCGCCGAACACGATTTTTAAACGGATCATAATTATTGTCGTAACAGCGGTAATCTTTCGGTTGTCCTATTTCAATAATCGCGGTTAGTCCGAACTACTACCCCCTCGACTAGACTCTTTTCAGCGACGGGTCTCCCGTTTTTACACCGAGTTTCGTATGCGACGAGAACTTTGAAAACGAACGAACAAACTATTCCCGACGGATATGCGACGATTATCGGTTAAACGTACGAAAATCACCCTATATAACACTGTATTGTATCGCAGACACCGGGTTCTGTCGCAACGCGAGTCTTTATAGAGTTATGTGTGCGGGCAATTTGACAAAACGGCGCATTGTTTAACGTCGAACGCGGGCGCGCGTTTCTGCGGTGGCGACCCCTGACCGGGGGGAAACACCGCGCCGGCGCGACGACGTAACAATATAATAATATATTATTAATATACGTTATAAATATATTACGGCGAGACCGCGGTCGTGCGGACACAACGATAATATAGTACGTGTGCGTGTGTTTAAAAAACGAAAATGTCTTCTACACGTCCGCGGGCAACGTCGATAAATTGAAAACAATTTTTTTTTTTTCGAACGCCGAGGACGGCAAGCCCGGGAAAACGTGAGTTTAAACTGCCGAGTGACGTGTTTTAGCGACTATACCGTGGATCGAAAAAAAAAAAAAGTTCAGACCGTTAGTTTGGCACTCTCGGAGGGTGCCTGCTCAGACGCGGATCGTGTGCGTCCTATGGGCGGGGGCAGTCGTATCATTGTCGCGGGGAAGCTGTCATAAGGGCCCGAATATAAAACGAAAATCGCTCGCGACTTTAAATCGACCATATATTCTGTTATGTATAAACCTCCGTGACAAACAATCGACTCGTAAATACGCTATCAAATAGTTGTTATTCGTTGATATTTTTTTTTTTCTGCCACGGCCGATTACGAAAAAAACTTTGGAAGGCGCACCGAAGCTTTTTCTATTTTGACCGTTTTCGGAAATTTCGATAATCGTCTTCGGGGACTTGCGGTTAATACTGCGAAATGACTGGAAGTGATGGATGGAGGTTCGGCCCCGTGATAATAATAATATGACTGGCAGATCCTTGTCTACGGTATACATGACCAAGAGGTCGTTTTATTTTTATACGTGCACCGTGATATGTGGCTGAATCGAGAGTCAACTTTATCCTAATAGAGTAGATTAAATGAAATTCTTATGTTTAAACCTTCAATGCAATTATAATAAAAAAAATTATAAAATCGGTAAATGTACGTTACTGTACTGCTTTTTTATATGAATCGATAGTAACATAATATTTATATTACAGTAACTTAATGTAGAGAAATTCAAATATTTGCTGTCGAAAAAATATACAACCCCACCCCCCGGTTTATGTACACGAAAATAATCGCACGAACAAATTACTCGTTTTGTATTTTACGTTAATTCAACTGCGTCGAAGACGAGAAAACTATCGAAATATTTACCGAATTATTATATACTGAAAATGAATCATCCTAGTCAAACAACCTGTTGCATCGCGGCCGTTGTATATTACTGTTTTAAAACTATTTTGAGAAACCGTTTGCGATGAATACCGCACATTATGTAAAAATACGTTTTATTGCTGCGAATGAGCACTAATTTATTAGGCTACAACAAACTGTCAACCGGTGTAGAAAGAAAAAAAAACATTTTAAAAACACCGCGAATCAGCCGTATTAGAAGGCATTATAATTAATGCGATAACACCGAATAGATGCGATTGCTTAATATTATTCGTATATATTAACCGACAATCATTATGGTAAAAGACTTCCGGGTCGAGTGTCAAGTCTGTATAATACTTAAACAAAGCCCAAATGTCTCGTGTGATTTTCCGTTATACTCGTATTGCGGGACCAACGACTACTGAAAGACCTGTTTTGAATTTTAACCCGTGTTCCAATTATTTTTACCTTAGCTCTTATGTAAATTTTCGTAACAGTTTAATTTTGACACATGACCCTGTAAACACACAGTTTGTTTACATATTGCGGTGTACATTTTCGCAGCGTTTAAAAACGAATTTAAACGTCGGTGTTGACGTTGAAAATTTGAGGGAAAAAAAAACTTTTGAATAGGTACGAGACAGCTATATCTATATCAAAGTAGACAAGAAACAAATTACTCGTCATATAGAATAAACTCAAGTTTTTATTATAATTTATAATACTTACCTGATCAACTTAGAACAATGTTTTTATTTATTTAGATTTACGAAAACGAATTTTGTTGAACTGATAAACGATATTATTAATTGTTCGTGAGAATTATTTATCGAATTAATTATCGGCCAAAAATCAGTAAAAGGACAGTTCACACTGAATACAATATGTAAATCAAAACGAATCAGAATTAATTATAAAGATTTTAGCAAATACGTTCATTTATATCAGTCATAAAATATACTCGGTGTATATCTGTCTCGAAACATCAATGGTTTAAAAATAATGTGTGAATTCTTCACCATATGCAAGATTTGGTAGATTTGCGCAGAAAAACAGTTATACCTTGTATACGTGTGAACTAGTTTGAGATCAGAATACCTATTTAACATAGTGGCAAAAAATTGTCGATAAAATTAGATTCAAATTATAATAATTCATTGATTTATAATATGAGGTAAAAATAACGATAGATTGAGGAATATACGGAACAAAAAAAAACAAGTTAACAAGTTGCTATAACCGTTTTATTTTATGGATATTTTAAGAAGATATACACAGACTTTTAAATTTAATCATGGTTACAGTCTAGTAATTTGATAGTGTTGATAATATTCAAAAATAAGTACAAATCAGGTTCGTTTGCTAATAAATTAGAGATGCAAGAAAGAACATGTAAAATGGATAAATAGATTGAATATTTCTTCGTGGGGCCCTGAAAATAACTTTAAATTTTTTTTTTAGTACATATACAGTAAAACTAAAAATAAGTGAATGTAACTATATACGTAGAAATAATAATTTAATTCCCACACACATTGATAATATTATTATGAAATTTTAAATCGGTAATTTACATTTATTAAAAATCCAACTAAGGTGACCCGATTTATCAAACGGTTTTTTTTTTTTGAATTTTCGCTGTAAATAAAAATGTCCAATAATTATTATTTTCTCATGTAAAAAAAAAAAATAATAAAAAAAAAAACAAGGTTTCGAATGATTTAATGTTGATGTGTCAAAAGATAACTACGTAAGAAAATTGAATACCTACTTAATAAAAAAAAAAAAAATGAAAATGATAAAGAATAATATGCAGACTCGTTGAGAACGATTTGTCCACGTTAATTATTTATGGAAATTTTACGTATTCATTTTTTATTTTATTATTGTTTTTATTATTCATAACAGTAATAAATTATGTTGTTTTGATAAACCGGTTTCACTATAGATACAAAATCGTATCTATTCTAAACGACTAATAATTTTACATAGTCGTTACTGCGCCGATGGTTAGTCGTAGATTGTGAATAAAGTAAAAATTAATGTATTAGTTAAACAAAGAGGTTTTTTTTTTTTTTTATCGTTTGGAAGTTATTTTTTTTTTTTGAATTCCTACGTTTCGTGTAATTTAAGTGTTTCCAGTAGCAAAATGATGGAAGATATTTAACTGTATGTAGAATATTATTTTAAACGCATTATTTTTTTTTACGTTTCCCAAACGCAATATTATAAGAAAAACGTAGATACCAAAAACTTAAGACGCGATCAACAGGAAATCTTTAAAACGCCGTATCTAAGGCGCGTACCTACTTCTTATTTTGAAAATAATTTTACAAACAGTAGTAACAGTTAGTATCGTAATAATTATAACAGGAATATAAATACTGCAGTGGTTTTTCGCGTTACTATTATTTCAAGGTAAACTACAACACAAAAGCACACTGTGTATAATATTATTTCGTACTCAAATAATTTTTCCTCGAAAATTCGAATCGTTGAAAATCGCATTCATATAGCACTAAGAGAGGACATTGGGATATTGATTTGATAGATAATTTGTATGTACATAGTGATAATAAAATAGTAGATTATGTTTGAAAACGTAAAAAAATAAAAAAAATCGTTTTCTCCGTTATAAACGTAAATAAAAAGCCCATAAGTCTCACCATCCCGAGTCCATTAGAAAAATACGCGATCTGCGTCTCACGGGTGCCGAACCAGGAATTAGTCACTTCCGTGCAGACTTTTTGAGGTCTACAATACGCGTGCTGATTCAGAATATTGACGGTACCTCAAATTTGTACTTTAATATAGCATGACTATATTTTTTAAAAATCGTTAATTTTTTATTTTGTTTTCGCGAAACGAACTCATCACACCACCGCTCTTATACCATACCTCGGGTGTGCATAAGGCTCGGTATAACAGACGCTGACGAGTGACAACTCTGAATATTTCGCAAATAAAAATTACAACACATTTGTTTGCGTTATGATACATTTGGCTGGCGTAACTATAATAGTCCATATTTAAATTATTTTTTAAATGTTATTAAATACAGCTGGCTACCCGCGGAAGAGGTCACGGGAGCGTCTCAGAGGCTCCGTTTCTCAGGACCTCTCGGCACGTCGTCGTGACGGTCACCTGTTGTTTTATTACGAGCACACTGCAATACTTACTATAATATATCCGTGAGCGCCAACGTTAAGACCACGGGTTAATAATAGTCGTAATAATGTTATTAAAACGGTATTACAATTTAGTCGGGGGAACACGGAGCAAACCTTAACGTTTAAAGGCTCGCTTGAAAAATAACAATTGAAATTTTATGTCATTTATAATTGTATGCAATCCGTCGGTTACGATAAAACTTAATCGTGTAAAGATTCAAGAACAAATTAGAAAAAGTTTAGCCCATAGTGACGAGGACCACCCTAACGCGTTTAAAGAACTTGCATAAAAAATGTATTTTTCTTTCAAATATCTTTTGTACGGTAGAATATCAAGTAAGGTTGTTTGTTCGTTTTCCGCATGAAACCTGATGCCGCAAAAGCGTATATTTCCCCGATTGATAAATTTAACTATGATTTTTTTTTTTAAAATTTGAATTCAAATATTTAAATACGCTTAGTCGGAAACGTACACTGTGTAACGAAAAAAAAAAAATTCAATGAAGTAAGAAGCGTAAAATAAAACGGTTCTTAAAAAAAATTACAAAAGAAAAATACTATCGCAACCAGGTAGCGATAATTACCTATCAGCGTACACAATTTTTTTCTGGATTAACGATAAAATATGGGTAGTGAATATTTCAGCTCGAAACTTACATCAGACTGTACTAAGGAAGCTTTACATTTAATTATCTTTGTGGGATGGCGAAAATTGTGTGCGTTATTTTTGGCGATTTTCGAATTGTCGTGTAGATACTTGGGATATCTTATGTTTCAAGCGCTGGCAGTACACGCGATAATAAGTCTCTCACGCCTAAAACTGTAAACCGTACGAAATCATTGATTGTGATCAACAAAGAACAATTACATAGTTTCGGGTGTTTTGCCAATAAAATATTTGTACAAAAAATTAGCTCTCGCGTTTGTTTTTAAACGTAATATCAAAGATAAAAGCAATTGTTTTTTCAACAATAAAAGAACCAACCGATTGTATGATACTCCTGTTAAGTATCCTCTTAAATCCCGTGGTCAATCTTTCGTTGACTATTTAGGACCTACATATCTTAACGCTATGCCATCTGAGTTTAAACAAAAAATACATTGTAACCGTGCTAAAGTATTATTTATATATATAAATCTGTTTTTAGAATTAGAACAATTTATGAGCTTTTTCCTTGTATATTCTCTTTTCTCTCTTTTCTCTCTTTTTCAACCGACTATGTATATTTGTTTTTTTATTCTATTTACGTATATTTTATAAAATGTTTTTCCCAAATTTAATTCGAATACTCTCTGTCTCTAACTGAAGCATCGCTTATAGGAGATAAATAATCATTTTAATTCTGTACGCAATAACGTATATTTGTACACTTATATCGTGACGAACAAATAAAAAAAAAAATCCCATAAAAGAACGAACGCGTTTCTTTGAAAATCGCGCTTTATTTTATTAACCCGAAAACTCGTTTTTCCGATAGTTCAAAATACGTCTGCGATACGACTGATGCGATCGGCGTGTTTTTTTAATCCAAGTAATTACCAATAGTACTGTCATGTCCCCGCTTTACTCCGCTTTACCCCGCTTCGCCCTCGCGCAGTGTTCCTCCGCCCTTCTGCGCCGAACACCCTCCGAACCCGCGCGGTTCGTCGTACTGCACCCACTTGCCGCGCAGACGATAATAATACATAATACTGTTGTTTAGCTGTTATAATAGCGATATCATGGATAACGCACACGGAATAATAATAATTGTGTACGCGTATATTATTATTATTATTCCGGCGCTAACGATCCGGCGCGTGTACAGTATATAATATTTTAAAGCAGATATAATCCGATTGCGCGGGCGGCTGTTCTATTGTAATGCGGATTTACAAAAGCGTTAAACCGATTGCTAAACGCGGTACGGTTCAAAAGCGAGCGTTTCATCTCGTACCTGCGCGACGACGACTCGCTGTTAACACGACTTTTTATTTATGTTATGCCGACTGACTGACTGACTGCGCTCGTTGTTCGTTGTACGGCGCAACGGGACGCGATGACGATGTCATTATTATACGTTTGCGCTCAGAAAATATTACGAAGACGTAATCGCCTGCTCGCGCGCGTACTCCGACTTTGCGAGACGGAGCGCCCTGTTAACAATTGATTCGTTTTAACGGACCCGATCGACGTCGAAAAATGTTACGAGTAATGCGGGGATGTTGTATTTGTCGCGACAAATTTTTGACGTCTTTACCGATTATTAGAACTATTAATATCCTGGTAACGGAACGTTTGAGCGAATTCAGGAGCGTTACCGAAGGGATGTTTTGCAGTATTTTTTTACACTCGGTAACCGGCTCGTGTGCGTATAAAAGAACCGATCGACACACTCGGCTGGAAAAAACACGATAGTAGTGAACGACACGATAGTTCGAGGCGCACACGTTTTCCGCTTTTCCCTCGTTGTTCGAGCGGCGGTCGGCGAGCACTTCCGGCGGTGGAACGAAATAAGTTTTTACGCGCGATAGGAGAGAGCTTTCTTCGGAGAGCCCTGCGACCTATTAGTACTCGATCCCGAACACGTACAAGCTCGTTCGATCGGCGTATCGGACGAACGGTTTTTTTCGGCCTATATACGTCTATAATTTCGCTAATGCACCCGACCTAGAACTAAACTCTCTCTGTCTGTCTGTCTCTTAATCGGTTGTTTTTTCGTTCTTACGACAAACTCGCGAGAACTCGCCGTTAACCTCGCGCCGCGGCTGTCGCACAAATATCTCGGCCGCGTAGTCGAGTTACGGCTGCGGACGAGGACGAGGAGGTGAGCGGAGTTTTACGACGACGCCGGTGACCGGCGAGCGAGAAACAAGCACTATTTACATATTATTCGATCGTTATCTCCGTCGTCGCCCGCGTTAGTAGTAGTATTTATCAAACGGCTGCGTTATTGTTGTTTCGTACCATTATAACAATATTGTTGTATCTCGCCGCCGACGTCTTTATAATAAAAATAATAAAAACGTGTATATTGTACGATAATAACGTAACGTCGGTATAATACGGATACGACGGGTAACTCTACTCGTAACTCTACTCCGAATCACGTTCCGCGCGGATTTCGAGCGCTGCCGCGAGCGCGCCACCGCGATATAACGCCGCCGCGCGATTTCCATACAAAGGGGTACATTATTATGCGCGTTCGTTTCGCCGCATTGTACCCACTCGATCTATACACAGCCCGTAATATTGTCGTTATTATTATCACCCTTGACGGTTTATGGTCGGTATATTTTGTTTTAGATTCCGAGCGAAGCCGCGCACGTTTTGTTCGCGTTTACAAACGCTCCCTATGGCGCGTTCGCGCGATCACGCCTGGGGTCAGTGTTGTGTGGTGCGCGTCGGAGGGACGTTATGCCCCACCCGCCGGTCGTGATTTTTTCGGGCATACTTGTAACGAGCTAATAAAAATACCGATCGTAAAACACAGAGTGAACATGAAAAAACTCAAAATGTATTTCCACATTGTATACAAATATTACGAGACATCACGAGTTTTCCGTATTTTTAATATTTCCCGGTGTTCTAGTACTCTTGGTCTTCATACCCCTTAAAATACATCCCAAAAACCCTTCATTTCGGGATGGACGTGACAAAATTTTTGGACTATTCCTCCTGGTCTTGGGATGTGAACCCGTCTTGAGTTTCTCTAACCGCCGTGTATATTCACCGAGTCCAAACGCGGTTTGATATCTCAGGAATATTTATTAAAACGAATTCTTTTTCCCATATTTACATCCCATCCCTTTGTGAATTTCTAGGCACGCCACTGCACCGAGGTGCACACAACAAACCTCGGTACAGAAAAGAAAACAACGGAAGGAAGGAAATGGAGTAAATTTTAGGCCGGGTGAGAAGTTTGTTGGCGTAACGCTTTGGAGCGGCCGGGTCACTATACTTCGGGTAGGTGACCAACGTCTCCGAAGTCGTGATTCTAACAACATATTCTAAAAGCAACGATATCAATCACTGCGTTTGGAAAAAAACTCGTGTTATCTAGCGTATACGTCCCTTGTAAAAACCAAATTTAACAAAACATATCGGCTACGTATTTAAAAATTTACTAATTTTGTCCGCACTGGACGCCGCCCGTTTTTTTTTTTCGGTCAATTATCTTACTCATTATATGAAAATACACGATTTAACGATATTTAAATAAATCATATATATGTGTATAATTGGCCACCCTCCCTTAAAAAAAATTCCTGCTGACGCCTTTGCGAACGGTCCTCGATAGTTTTCGTTCTTCGATAAATCGACTTTTTTCTCTACATCTCATACGTATTATATTGTTCTCGTTCCGGACGGAATCATAAAATACATGAAATCGCGTAATATACATATATACTATATAGTCAAACAGTGTTTTGAATCCGTCTCTAATCTTTAACGATGACTCAATTTACACTCGTTGTTTGTGACTTATTCCGATTCCGTCGGGAGCCGCGGAAACGTAATCCCAAAAACGGTCCGGCAGCGTTCGGATTTCGATCGGTAGTAAGTCAAACAGTCCAACGATAGCGTATTTTATTTTGTTTTATCCAGCGTGGGATCTACAGCTGTGTACGCGAAATATGCAACTACGCTCTCGCATTATCAGATCCCAATGGTTCAGAACCGTTCATATTTATATTACGTGATATTATACACATATATATTTATTGTTGTCCGATCATATCGTTTATATAATACACGCATTTATTATACGCGTGCAAAGACGGTCGGGTATGACACGTGTGTACGCCAAAGGCTTTGTACAGCAGTTCCATGGCGACGGTGGAGATTGTAACAGTAAATTGTGATAATCGACGAGTAGTACGCTCGGCCGTAAATATATCGGAGCCCGTAATCGGATCGACTGTGTGCGGAAGTTGTGACGAAAATGCGCCAACGTGAGCAAAGCGCAAACATTTTTTTTTTTGTTATATCCTTTGGGTTATTGCTATAGAGTAGCTTACGATCATTCGCTATACGTCTCAGGTACTTACTAAAACAACGTAGAACAAGTTCACGGATATATTATGATTGTAATTACGTGCAAGCAGTAAAACCGATGACGATCAAGCGTGCACATAAGAAAAATTTTTTATGTAAGAAAATACCAGGGAGCAATAATGTTAGACTTCTGGGCAAGAAGATGTTTGAAGTAAAGACAGCGCATTGGAGTGGGTCACTTATTCGGGTAGGTTTATTACGAGAAACGGTCCGGAAGTTGAGGATCGAACTCATTGTTTGACGTATGAAAGCAACGATGAACCGTTCGAAAAAACGATTCTGAGCGAGCTTGGCAATATTGCTTTCAGACACTGAATACAATGATACATACTTATGTTCCGAACCATATCGATCTACTCAGTACCCGAAGAAATAGCCTACCCTCGCTACTTCGTTCAACTCGAATCCGATCTATTTTTTTTGACATAGAAAGTCGACAGACTATTCATGAACAGTTTCATGTATGAACCTACCAATCGACATTCTAAACTCGTCTTCGTTCAGAAAAGTTTCAAAGGTAAATGGATTTATAGTTTTTGTTTTACATCAAGCTCACGATAGCACGATATTATCACAGTCATAGAGTAACTTTGAATTGATATTATATGAATTATAGTTGTATAATGGTGTCGGGCTTCTTAATCTTGAACAATGGATAGTTTAAATTGATATCAAATAATAAATTACATCTTTTATAGTCTGTATGCAATTTCTTTTTCAACTCTTTAATTTATCTTTTTGATATTTTTAGTTTTGAGCCCAATTAGTTAGCTATACTGGAAATCATTAGTCTCGTAAAGAAATGTTTCATAATGCCTTGATTGGAAAACTATGGACGTATAATTACATTTATCTGATTGATATACTAGTTTTCATGAGAACCACAATTTAACTTACAAGGAATTAGTGAAACGTGTGAATTGATACGTTTGTCGTTTAATTAGCTAAACTAATTTTACTACCGTAACTTTTACTACGCTGTTCTTGACGCATATCCTTTTGAACTGGTTTCATACTTCAAAAACTTGTTTCCTGGAACAAACGTCACACTACATACCAGAACGATTATTAACAAGTTCTTCGCACACCTCAGAATCCATACGATTACATAATATTATAGTGTACGAACGATTGAGGTGATCGAATCGTTTACCAAACTGTTAACACGTGGACCATCAGCGCGGTAGTGAATTTATTGATTACCAAGGTACTTACAATATCGGTAGGTACAGAATAATGATTTACGACCACTTTTACGAAAATATATTCTACAAGTCGTTTATAAAACGACCGCAATTATCAAGTTTTAACCACGCTCGCATTTCGACGATAGTAATATAATCATATAAAAAAGCAATCGATCTTAATACGTTTTGATTTTTATGATTGTTTCAGAATGTATGATTATCGTACACGGCTGCAGTAATAATATACTCTCAGGATTAATAATTAATTTATATTATTCATACGGTCGTGTCCGGCATACCGGTTTCTCGATTTTGGCCGAATGGTAACAACAGCACCGTTGATCCGCCAACCGATCCCGCTGGGATATTAATAACGATCTAATAAATTGGTATTTGATACGCGTACAGATGCTGCACATTTGTAAAAATATATAAGATCTTATCTGATCAACTGGGAACATGGGACTGGACTGCATCTATATTATACAGAATATCTTGCCTGGTATATATATATATATATATACATACCGATATTATTGAGACTCCAATTTAACAGCATCATTATTTTGGTAAGAATAATATTTTCCCAGGATACCAGGTTAAAAAAAAAAAAAAAACCCCGCAATCACTCTGTAGGTCGAGCGGGTAGTTTGACGGATTAGCGACTACCATTTTGAGTGGGTCACTGGTTTGGAAGTTGTGGTTCAAACGTATTGTTGAATATATTCGAAAAAAACGATTTCAGGCGAGCTCAGTTATCTAGTGTATACGTAGTGGTAGAAATCAAATTTAACAAAATCGAAATAACACCGTTTTATCAATACTTTTTTTTTTTTTTTTAGAATTTCACTAAAAATGGTCTAAAAATTTCGAAAATCATATTCACGTACAAGGAATATTAATTTAAACAACGTTTGATAATTTTAAACTTATTGGATCATTATTTGAGCAGTTATCACGATTTCAGTATCAATTTCACAACATTTTTTATACTCTTGCAGTATCTCCCGGGCGGATTTTTTTATTCGGATGGAAATTTTTTTTTTTTACATAGCATATTACTTGATTTTTAAATCATAAGAAATAAATATGTGTGAGTTACGAATTTTTTTCCAAAGATAAGTCAAAGATATGACCCATATTCGAAACTTTTCCAATTTACGACTGAACAAAAAATTATAGATTTCCGAAGATTTTTTTTAGCATATTATATATTTACATGATCCCAACTTTGTTTTAAAGTTTTAAAACTTTTTGTGGAAAATTAAATCTACTAACGAACAAAAACTAAAAAAAAAAATGGTTTAAAAAAAAATTTTTTCGCGAAAAAATCGTTGGAAAAACAATACGAAGTATTCTAAAATAAAATATATACTTAAAAAAAAAGCCGGGATCACTGTGGGTCGAGTGGGTAGTTTGACGAAGTAGCGAACTACGCTTTGTATGGTAAGTCATCGGTTTGGAAGTTGTGATTCAAACGTATATTATTTTATATCTGAAAACAATAATAAATCGTTGTCTCCAAAAAAAAAAAAAAAAAAACGATTCTAGGCGAGCAAAGCTCGTGTCTAGTATACTTTCTGGTCAATTTTTCGAGAATTTCAAAGTTATATACTTTAAAATTTAATTTAAAAATTATATAATAATAATAAAATTTTTGAAATTACATGAAACTTTTATCAAACCTGTGTCTTACCTATTTTACTAGTACCTTATGTAAAAGTTTCAACTCGTTCCAATTATTATTTTGGAGGTTATGGCCAAAAAACTAAATCAATATGTCAAAAACACGTTTTCCGTGGTTAATGTTTCTTCTAAGTTTTTCTATAATTTCGTGACTGTACTTGAATTTTGTATTTAATTTCAATTTTGAACTTTCAAATATGAGACTTCTCAAAGTATTTACCATCAAAATTCATAGACTTTTCTTTAGATTTTAGAGTTACTGACTTTAAAAACTAAAGCGTTTCATACACCCTTAAAGTTGTTCACTGAAAAAAAAAACCATCATTGTTCTTAAACAATACATTCTTCGCTGTGTACAGAAACTATAAAAAAAAATGAAATTTAATATCTTACATTAATTTTGTATGATTGCGGCTTATAGCCCAGGCCATCGGTTTTGTTCGTTTCATTCAAATGATGAAACATGGTTTATTTTTTGGCAAGTTCACATATCAGTGTATGAATTCTGGACTGTTTTGTCCGTCTGCTTATGGATATATTTTTTTAACCGTTAACACTCTCGACGAACGTTATTTCCGTAAAACGTACTGCGTATTGTTTTTTATTTTTTTTTTTTTTTTCGACCAGTTGATATTGAACACACAAATGTTCGATTCCGCTTAAATTACAATGAAATTTGGTGCGAAATTTCGTCTCATTAAAATGAAATTAATTACAGCGGAGTTACAATGGTCGTGACGATTTCGAGGAAAAAATCGCATAAGCAACCATATACCTGAGTCATTATGTAGATGGTGCGTGTAACAGGAGTATAATGAATATGTCCTTATGCGTATATGAACTGTTAGCAGCTCCGGTCTGTTGTATTGTGAAATAAATTAAATAAACATGAACGTCGATGATCCTTAAGTAAAATACAAGTAGCTGGGAGCATGAGTATAATAATAATGCGTGTACTTACCAGTGTGAATGCTATACACACATTATACGGTTGAATCCGGTTTTTCTTTGCTTTCTTTCTTTTTTTTTTTTCTTTTCATCTTAAAAATGTAAATAAAAATACCGTCCAATTAGTCTGTTGAATTATTTACGGTGATCCCAATGTAGTATAACTATAATAAAACTATACCTGCATACATGTATATATATATATATATATATACGTATATATACACATTTGTGATTTTATCGGTTTTCGTATACGACGCATTATTACCATTATTATTATTATTATTATAGTCAGCAACAAGTCATTGTACCTGCATTCCTGTTTTTCAGTATTATTCTTTCCTCGTGTTAGGAAACATCCAAAATAATTATAATGGTGATGATTATTTCGATATTATTGAACTCGCTGAGACGAGATTGATTGGCACGCGCGACAATTACTCCGCGCAAGTAATAAAAGAAAAGAATGGTAAAAAGCTTGATTGATCGTTAGCAGTATAAATTTACCATTATCATAATAATAAAATAATAACAACTTTAACATAATAATAATATTTAAAAACTAAAAAAAAAAAATTAAGAACTAAAACATAATTTTCGGTTCAAAAATTTATCTGTACAATTCAAACGGATTATTTTTTATTTGTCTTTTAATCCGCGTCACACCATGGTCTTAAAGAGCATAGACATTTAACTTGGAAAGCTACCTATTTAAATAAAAATTATCCGTTTTTTAGAAAAAAAATATGTTACTTTCCCTCCAACAACTTTCCGAAAAACTAATGAATTATAAAATTATAATTGAACTCAACTTCGTTGACGGACTCGCATAATTTTTTCTCTCTTGAGTTTTATAAAATCAACACAGTGTGGAACCCTCTTGAAATGAAAATAATTTGACGTTTCTGCTACGTATTAAGGATCAAAGTATAGGCAATTTCCAATACTTACATGTATTTCAATGGACAGCGTTGACTTTACGGAAAAAGTTCTACTGTCTCGTAGAAAGAACTATATTAAAACACATTTTTTTTTAACTGATAAAAATTAAAATTGTGCAAAACTGATTTAAGATCGAACTTCGATATTATTTAAAAAATCATGCGAAAAGTCGTGTTTAAAATCGACCTTAAGATTGGATACTAAGATTTTAAATCAAGGCAAAGTTTTGTTAATAATTTAGGAGTCAAAAATTAGCTCGAATACAACCTGTGAAATGTTTTTATCTTTTAAGTAAAAAATAATTATTATTTTAATTCTACAAGACAAGCGAACTTTTCTCGCAAATCGTGTTTTGGGTGAATAAAGGTATCGGTACCGGGCCCCAAAAAGCTTATTGTAAATAGATATACAACAAAAAACTCTATACTGAATGTTATAAGATACTTTTCTCAGCAATAATTAAGTATATTAATAATATTTGCAACTGAATACTGTCAACCAGTTGTTGCCGTAATCTATTATAAAAAAAATTTTCAAACACTTTGTCAATTTATTGGATTTATTTCTAAAAAAAATGTTTTATGACAGTCGATCCTATACAATTTTCAAATTTTCTTGGTATTTTTACAGATTATTGGTATGGGCAATAATGACAAACGTGATGATAATTTTTATTTTTAAAAATTTACCATTGTCAAAAATAATGTCCTACTGATATAATAGATTTTTGACTTCTGAAGCGCCAATATAAAAATATGATGTTGTAGATTAGTTGGAAAAATGAACATTACAATTATTCATCTGAGATTAAAATTAAATTTGAATTTAAAAATGAACTTTTGTGAATAATATATTTCAAAATGGTACACGGCGTATCCGTAATAATTTATGTAGAAGTGTGTAATTTGGGAAGTATCATTTAATAACACAAAGGCTGACACTAATCAAAACAAATTTGGCTACAATGACAAAAAATCTCTACATCTATAAATTATAATACGAATAAATACGTTTCTAAGTTTCTAAGAAAATTAAAATGAAAATATGGTATGATGTTAGTTGAAAACACAACGATATTAGGTATACCTAGTTCCTTCATTTTTGAATAAATTTGAGAACAATTTTCAACACTAGACTAGTAAAAAGAAACATTTTAATGTCTATTATTACCTATACATAGTTGTGAATTCGTAATTCTTTATTATTCCAATCACTGACTGAGTGATATAGTAATATCTTATAAATTGTATTTATAAAAATATCGATGATTACCAGTTTGATTTGCATCCACATATATACGAGGTGTGTAAATAAAGTAATGAGATTAATTTTTTCTAATTTTTTTATTGAATTGAAGTAACTATTTTATATTATCTACTTCAAAATAATTGCCTTGAGAATTCACACAGCGTTGGAGTCGATGTTTCCATTGTTCGTGGCAGTTCTGGAACTCAGTTACTGGAATAGCTTTCAGTTGGTAAGTTACGGACATTTTAATATTTTCTAGTGTCCCAAAATGTTGTCCTTTAAGGTGAATTTTTATTCTAGGAAACAGAAAAAAGTCATAAGGACTCAAGTCGTACATCCACTCATAACGATACACATACACGATTGAATTTATTATGAAAAATGGTAGGTACACTGTTATTTATTTACCAATAAATCAGTTAATATTATTGATGTAAATATGTTTTTATCGGATGACTAAAACACTACGATAGATAATTTTTAAAATCTTTAAAATTAAAAACTAATCCACAAGAAAATAGCCTTGAAATTACCTATGCATGTTTGATTAACACTGCATAAGTGTTTTCAGTTTTAACGAAACACAATATATTTGCAAAATAGCGACATTGTAATCGATAGAATGTATTGGCGGTGCCATTTAACGTTTCGATAGTTTTATATTTCAAAACCATACAACTGTATAGACCACTATGTTGAATGGCCCAATTCCAATTACACTTTGGTTTTCATTACTGAAAATAAAATAGGATTTGAGATTTACTATTAAAACCAAAAACATTTTGTATAAGCCTTCTATAGATAACATAAGCGCTTTATTCAGCAGAACTTATTGAAAATGCATAAAACAAATGGTTTGATTGACAAATCATTTATAGTGATTATTGGTCTAGGAAGAAGTTCTTTGATTCCTGATTTTCAAAATATTGTATTTGTTATTTACACTAAATACTTTATTAAAGTCATTATTTGTATATTTTAGTTATTATTATACATACATATTTATGTGGATTTGGTTTGATAAAACACGTAGTTTTCATACTTAAAACTTATGACTTTCACACAATACCTTCAAAAAACAATTTTTTTTTACTGCTGTCACTGTAACAGACTGTTTGTATGTGGGTACAACGCACGATAATATCGTTATAAATCACGCTATTTTTAGATAACAAACGCTCGTGTCTATCGTCTGTTTGCGTATCATGCCCTAGTTCTATGTCCAAACAAAAAACAATTAGTTTTTGTAAAAATTAAAATTGTTCACTATCGTAAACTGCAGTGTTGAAAAAAAATATTATTTCGAAAAGCGTCAGACTGTCGTTGGGAGGTCTTTAAACGTTCTTTTGAGGGCCCCTTTATGTTCCTCGGTGCCTATGGAATAAACACATCACTGGGTACAACCTAAAACTTTCGGACGAATATCGTTCGATATTATTGGTACTCGAATATGATTTGTTTTTATCCAACGACTTGTCTAATATGCATAATTGAGTAACCGTCGTTATATAAAAAGTAAATTTCAATTTAGGAACACGACGCTTTAAATAAGTACCTACATCCGTTCGGTAAACTTACCAATTAGAATCGGACGTTTTGAAAATCGAAATTTCTAAACCAAAATATTAATCAATGTCGTTTAATTTTTTTGTCAATAGTCAATACTATTTTCAGATTGAAAACATTATTTCGCACACGTTTCGCCTATCGTGCGGTTTCGCGTCGTCGTTCGCGCGAGCGTTCTGGTGTGTGGCCCTGTGCGACGACGATATTGTAAGATCACAAGATTTTGTCAATTATAACAAAAAAAAAAAAAAATCGCGACAGTCCGCAATCAAAAAGTCAAATCGTCGACCGTACACCGACCTCCTGGAAGGAGGGCAAGCCGGGTGAAACGGGCCCCGAAAAGATTCGCAATCAATGTGCGAGGGACGGAAACGGACGTCGGCAGCACGCGGAGGCGACGATTGTTCGACCCTAAACGTTTGCCGCGATAAACGGCGGCAGTGCGCCCTCGGGAATAGGGCTCGCGGGAGGGTGGCCGAAGGGTGGCGAGCGCGATTACCGACCGATTATCTGGGTCCAACCCCTTTGTAAGCGATCCACACCCCCGGTCGAGCATGCGCGGGTCGCGTACGGCGGTCGCGAGGGTTGCGGCAGCCAAGGGCCGGGGAGGTACGGGATAGGATGGGGCGTTTGGTATTTAATAACGACGATAACAATAACAACAACGTTAATCCACTTTACGACGCTCATTCGCCGTCACCACCACCTCGGAACCATTGTACACTTTGTCTCGGAACCACTTCCACGCCGCCACTGATTTCCACGCGTTTACCGCATAAGGATAGTAAAATACGGAGCGATGTGCTGTTCCGTACGGTTTCGTTGTTACAACACTGTTAATCGTTTACAATTATGTTACAAAGCATTACTTTACCAGTTCGAGTGGTCAACTATAATCGTCAAAATGTCAGGTGTGAGGCAAATTTCACGGTGAACGTGTTTTTTTCACATCGTTTTAGATGTTTTTGATCATAACATCCAAAT
>CM029362.1:17329899-17350209 GCA_017140985.1 Hormaphis cornu
ATTGTTAAATAACTTAAGTCAAATACTAATAAACTTACAATATTTTTTAGATAATCGGACGTTAAATCTTAATTTAGCAAAACAAAGAAGTAAATTCAATATCAATATAATTCTTAACATTTAATGAATAATGGTCGATGTATAGACATTAAGTTCAACAATACTCAACGATAAGTACGATACGTACCTACACATTTTAGACTTTTTAAAATAATGTATATAATATAATCGCCACCGCTGCTACCGTGGAAATGATGTGTATTGATGGGTAACACGCATAGAACGCGTTATATCCGACGGTCAAATTTTTTTTTTAACAAATTTAAACATAATTTCAGAGAATTTTGAGTGATTTCCGGTGTCGTAAAGTCATTTATATATTAAAACCGACTAAAATTACTATTGAACTTTAACAAACAGACAATGCTACATCTAAAAACGTTTAGTAATTTTTATATTAAGAGAACAGATGCACAGGAAAGAAACTGTAAAATTAACGTTTTATTAATACAACTAACTTATCATGACTCATTCGTTATCATCATGAGCCAAAACCACTAAAGCAGCCCAAACAATCAATTTGGTTAACAGTTTAAAATGATAAGAAAATTGTGGTAAAATGGAAAACTGCAGTAGTACATTTTGATTAAATTTTAC
Source organism: Hormaphis cornu (assembly GCA_017140985.1). Classification (NCBI taxonomy): domain Eukaryota; kingdom Metazoa; phylum Arthropoda; class Insecta; order Hemiptera; family Hormaphididae; genus Hormaphis; species Hormaphis cornu. The sequence goes on from CM029362.1 coordinate 17,330,557, forward strand.
TGAACTTGATTACCCAGAACGAAGCTTTATATTTTTCCATTAATAGTGAAGATGAATATTTTGCATAGGTACTTTATATTTAGATAAAAATGGACTACCAATTAATCAAAAAACACTATATTGTGGTAGACACTCTATTATAATAAATGCTCTCTAATCAAAATATTGGAGCATCGGGTATGATAGTTTTCACGCGCACAATTTTGTATCCTTTTATATTAAATAAAGTTTAATTTGCCGTTAATATGATCATGTTTGAGGCAATAACAATTTATTTAAATACCTAATTGACTTATGAAATTTCTTAGATAAGAAAAAAGACAAATCAATAAATTGTAAGTTGTTTTATATGTACGAAATATAATTTAATATAATAGGTAAAACTAGAAAAAACGTCTTAAAGAAAGTTCTTTTTTAACTGTAAGTTTTAAACTTGTTAATTGACATTTAACACATAAATAGAATAACACAAGTTTAAAATAAATCCATGAATGATAACTTAATAATTTATATTACCCTTGTATTCTATTGACATACCACATATATGTTACTAACACGAAATGTTTGTTTGTTTTTAAACTGTGAATCAGTAAATAGACACAAAATGAAGCGTTTAAAATTAAATAACGAGCATCAAAAATAAGTTGAATTAAGTAGCTTGAAATGCCAAATTGAAGCGTTGGCAAATGCAATTCTAAATTGTTTTATAGTATTACATTTATAATTAATACCTAATACTGAATTCAAGGTAAATTTTACTAAAAATCTAAAATTTCAAATACCTTACGATTATAAAATTGAAATATATTATGTTTTATTTTTATGTTTAATAACTCAAATAAAATCTAAACAAAAATTATGGGAAATGTTGTATTGTCAAAAAAAAATAGATTTAAAATGTAAAATTGTATTGGTCAACTAAAATCAATTATAATTCCAAAAAAAAAATATCATAAAATAAGGTTTGGAATAACTGTTCAAATTTCAATTACTGTATTTTTTTTGGGAGGAAACCACTTTATGCTAGCCTGGTGGTCAGTTAGAAAAGATAGATAAAAAAGTACTAAACTGAAACTAAGATTTGGATCAGTATGGTTGAAGGTTACACCGTTAATGTAAGTTGAACCAAATGACAAACCAACATATAATATATAGCTTAATATTATAATTTTAATACATTTTTTTAACTAAACATCTGATTATAAGCTTAAATATTTTAAAATAGAGTCCTATTTCATAGGTTAACATTTGACCTAACACAATTTACCATAGTATTCTGTCATCTATATGGTTCAATAATATTAAAATACAAAATTACATTAAAAAAGAAGCCGGGATCTACTAATAGGTATCAGTATAAAAGTGTTAAATAAAATACTTGTTTTCAGTGTATAAAGCTGCATATTCTCGATTTATAGGTAATCAAGGTACGTATCAATATTGATAAAACGTAACACAAAATAATCTTTAAACCACTGGTATTCACTAATCTGATTCTAAATAAATTTATACATTGAAATTAATTGAGGTTTTGAGTGCAACGATTGATATAACTATTTGTTTTTTTTTACATTTGAAAATATAAAGCATGCTTTGATCATTTCACATCAGAGGTCAAATGATACATTTTTGGATCTTCATAGCCACTAGGCCGCATTTTTTTTTATATGATATTTTTATTTAATTATGGGTCACACATAACCGAATTTTTCTCTTCTTAGCCTTCCTGATTTTACATAACTATTTGTCCTTTGCACCTTGTAACTTAACAGCAAATAACAAATTTGACATTATTTCAATCAGTCTTTTATAAGTTATGAACAAAGGAGCAAATCGATTTTGTCAAAAACACGTTTGCCAAAATATTTACCGTTTTTCCGTGTGTTTTTACTGCACGTTTTTCAATTTTTTTAACCTAAAACCTACGAACCATCAAAGTATCATACAATAAACATGAGTGAACAAAACAGAGATTGAGTGTAAGGATCAGTGCATTTTTGATAAAGCTGTTCAGTGGTTTCATAGTAATTGAAAAAAAAAGTCGCACACTATGTTCAAACCAATACATTTTGGTTACACTCAGAATCTAGAAACACATTAATCTTTGTGAAATAAAGTGTTCCTTTGCTCCACTCAGAATCAATCTAAAGACCAAAGCTCAAAATTTTTGTTTAATTTAAATTTTAACTCCAGGAATATTTAATAAATGTAAGTTAAAAAACACTTTTAAACAAGTAAATAGTGATAAGTATAATATTATACTTTAAGTAAGTAACAAAAAGTGTGTATGACTGAAAAAATTGCAGTGTACTAGACAAATAGTATTTTCAGAAAAAAAGCAAGGTTTCTAGTTTATTAATTGATATTGGTTGTAATTTTCAAACGATAATGACTTGAAAAATATCTAACTTGAATTGCATCTATACAAAACAACATCAATATTTTTATAAACTAAAAAAATATTTGTTCAATGTATAATTGGAACTAAAATTTAATGAAACGATTTCATAACTAATTTCTTATTATAACAGATGTATCATTACCAATCGAATTTTGTGGATTACTTGGCCGTGTAAAAGATACTGTACATTTATCGGACATTAGTTATGGTACCTACTTAAACATATATAATTAACATAATATTGTATTAATAATTAACTTCATTCTAAATGAGTAGAATACAAATAACTCCTATCATTATCATTTTTTTTTTTTTTTTAATTACAATTTATATATTTTATTTAACAAGAAAACCCATATTAATGTTTTATCATTATTTAATAAAAACTCAATTTTAACTATAGAATCTAAAGATACTTGTTTAAGTAAGTAATACATAACATTATTAGGTACTTAATATTTTCTTCATATCACTATGAGTCTTATCTACTTTAGTTATATAAATCCCCGTAAATAAAAATAAATGTTTTCAAATCCGTTACATGCTAAAAAAAATACTGGTATAATTTTTATGAAAATTTCCGAGATTATTTTTTAGTGCGCCAAAAAACAGTTTATAAAATGAAAACAACATTTTTAAAATTTAAAAAATCAGTCATCATTTAATGTATACCAACCAATCTATTTTTATGGCTTGATCCACGCACGCTCATTTCTCACTACTATATTTGGTATATTAGTCACGTTTAAAGAAAATAGGTCTACATTCACACTAAAGAATTCTTAAATTCAACCCTTAAAGGAGAAAATTACATCTTTTTTTTTTTTTTTTTTTTTTTTGTTAAATGATTTTATTTTTAATACTAGGCTTACGATAAAGAGGAACCTAAAAAATATTTATAAACATTTTCGTTTAATTTTCAGTCAGTTAATAGTTAATACAGTTTAGAACATAGAAAATTTGCATTTTAAGTTCTTTCATACTACTTACTAGTTTAAATTTAAACTACTTTTACATATTATTATTAGTTTATCACTTAATTATTTGTTGATTATTATCATTCTTTATTATATTGAATACATCATTAGCACGTAAGACACACTTATGTAAAATGTATCTCATGTCTCTAACCGTAATTTAATAACCGATGGTTTTTAATAAAGAGATCGAGTTTTTCCGTAATAAAATTGTTATATTCATTATGCCAATTTCTTACGGTAGGGGTACGCTGTAAAATACCACGTGAAAACTGTTAAGAAGAATAATTTTTCATTGATTCAATTTTTAATATTTTTGAAATTAGTTTTTTGTACCACATAGAAATGAACAGTTTGTAGGGAATGACAGTGGGACTTCTTTAAATTTCGGTACCATTAATTAATTTACACTGTTAAACATTTAGGAAAATGGCTCAATTTTAAAACTCGATTGTTGTGTCCAATAAAATGTTGTAATTTTTATTACAACACGCATAAAATACTTTCTAAAAATCGTTTTACTGGAAAAACGCTCACGGCTTTTTTCTTTTAAACTGGGCTACCACACACTTTGTAATACGTGGAATAAAAGTTTGATTAATTTTGTATATATTTTTTAATTTTTCGAGTTATATGTGCCAAAAACTACAACTATTTCAAAATCATTCCGAATGACTTGAAATTTTTACACGTCGTTAGGATTAGTAATTCTCACATATAAACGTTATAATTTATAAGAATAAATTCTTTAACATTTTAACATATTGAATTATTGAAATGGGTTGAATTCAAACGTTATTATAATAAAGTTTGAAATAAATTATAGCCAATCATTGTGTAACATCCGATTTATTCTCTACCATAATGATCTAAAAAGTATATAGTTTGTATAATATTTAACAATTATTTTTATGCAAACCAACTATAAATAGATTGGATACTTCACAGTGGATATGATGCACGTAAGCGTTAAAATAAAAAAATATAAATAAGTAATTATAAATAAATTTTAAAGACCCTAAATAGCCCGTTCTGATAAATAATAATCGACCATTTATAATTTACTATTTATTTATCAATTACAATATCAACATTATCATTTTGTTTTTCATCAACATTTTTCTTCAATATTATTTTTACACTATTTCGTGTTTGGCTGAGTTTCGTTTAAAGTAACTTTGTACGAGAAGGACTTGTAGTAGGTACCTCCTACATAAATATTAAATATGTTATATTATTCATAACAAGTAATGAAGAAACTATGTTTTCCTAGATGATATAGATTTCAATACTGAATTAGCAATAAACCAAAGTAAGATACTTATTTTTTTACATTTTAACGGATTTTAACGTTTTACACTATTGCTACATATATATTTTTTTCATAAATAAAACAAAACAAAATTATTTATTTTCCATTAAAACTCTTTAAAAAAAATACAAAATTTGGGTTTGCTTAAGCATTGTGTATAAGATGTTCCATTTGACAGATAGTTTGTGAAAATTGAAATAAAAAACGGTGCGTGCCAACTGACGTGTTTTTGAGGCACTTAGTTCATTCAAGATAAAACTTATAAGCCACGAAAAAGCAGTTTTTCCGTTTAACATCCCATAAAAAAAGTTAAGTTCTAATGCTTCTTGGCGTTTTATTTGCGAGTACAATATTCATACAGCTTTTACCTGACTATGGAGTGTCATGTGTTAAGTGTGCGTGTATGTGAAACGGGGAAATTTTAGGTACCTACGTCTATTTGTAAAGCCTAAGCTAATGAACTGATATCTGTAAATGACGTATCTAGAAATTCTTGCAAGTGTTTTTGTCTAGTTTTTTCTTTTAGATTCTGAGTGTAGCAAAGAATTGTATTGGTTATCACATGATGTGTTTTTTTATTAACTTTTTGGTTTTTAATCGTTATCAAATTACGATAGCTTTTTTAATAATGCACCAAATGCACCGATCTTAACACTCATTACCGGTTTCTAGTAGCTTTACTTTGACACATAGTACTCATTGGTTTAAGCGTCAAAATGTTGAAAAGCCACAATAAAAAAACTAAGCAAAAATTAAGGAATAAACATCAAACATTAGAAGATTATATGAAGAACGTATTTTTGACACAATCAATTTCGTTTTTTGTCCATAATTTCCAAAATAATAATTGGAATAACATTGAAATTATGCACTATTGAGCAATCGATACTTAAAAAGTATTATAACTACTTAAATAATCGTCAAAAAGTATTAAAATGTTTACAAGTTATTTAAATTTATAGTCTTTATTGATAGATACAACTATTGGAGTTTTAGGATTTTTCTTTCATTTTTATGAAAATTCTAAGAAAAAAACATTCAATTACTTCGTGGTGTTTGATTTGTTCTTATGATATTAATTTTTAGTTATAAAATAATTTTCTCACGATGATAAAATTATGATTATAAATTATAAATTATACTGTTACGGCACAATTTTTATAGGTAAACTGAACTGACTAATTATTAAACCTACCAAAATAGTGGTTCACAGCATCAAACAACCCACGCAATATTCCAGGTTTATTTAAGTTAATTATTTTAATTTGTTAAGATCACGATATCATCATGTCAATTTATGCGTGGGTCAACCCAAATTCAAATTTTTCAAGGGTGGCTAAAATTATTTAGCGGAAATTAACACTCAATACTAAGGTACAATACTATGCCTGAAAGTTGAAGTTTCTTACTCGTTTGGTAATCAAAACATTTTTGTCTAATATGCATGACTTAAATCTCATATATTTAATACTTAACTCACTTATCAATTCCTAAAAGGTACTTTCATTGACCAAAAACTTTGAAACTTAGTATGAATTAGTAAAGTCTTATTCGAGAAGTAAAAAAAATCTGAAATTAATACTAAAATATAATTGAATATTAGTACTGTGATATGTAACACTGATTGCATTCTGCTTGGCAACAAGCAACGTGTTGCTGCTGATAGTTCACACAACAAAGACTTTTTTATATTTATTTTAAGTCTTCAACAACAATGGTAATTAGCCTACTTAAACTAAACCAGTAAATATAATATACGGTTATGACAGATATAGTTTAAAAGTGTGTATATTGTGTATATTATTATGTATTAGTGTATTATAATTTTTTGTATATATTAATTTTACAAAAAAAAGGTACAAATGGCTTTGGTGTTGTCTTCGTTAAGGGCTTGGTGGATTGTCAAAGTATTGTTGAGGATCTCTCGTGCTTCTGAGAATTTTTGGCAGTCAATCATTATGTGGTAAATTGATAGATTGACTTTGCATATTTCACACGAAAGTTTTGGTTTGTTTCTGATCAGGTAGGAATAAGTTAAATGAGTATGTCCTATTCTCGCATGGGTAGTGACTATCTACTTTCTCTCTTCTTGTAATGTCTAGAGTATTTACAATTTTTCGACATATGGTCAAACAAGGACTTGTAGAATGCATTTTTTGTATATTTTATAGAAAATTTAAGTTTTTATTGAAATTAAATGACAATAAAATTGGAAATTTTTGAAAATTTCTAAGTTCTATATTTAGCTTAAAAATGTATGAAATGTTTTCAAATTCGCCTCACACTTGTACATTACCAATGTTAACTTTGTGTGAAAATTTCAAGGCTTTCCAATCATTATTTTGGGAGTTGTGACCAATTAACAAAATTGATTTTGTCAAAAAAACGTTTTCCGTACTTTTTTCTGTTTTTTCTTAAATTTTTTTTTTTTGTTTTTCCTGAAAAACATTTTTGGAATTGAAAATTTCGAAAAAAAAAAATCAATATTGCACCAAGGATATAAAATTCTCTTCCTGAAAGAGGTAATGTTGATGAAGATCGGAGCAATTTCCTAGGAGCTACACGTGACAAAGACACAAAAAAAAAAAAAAATTTAAAAAAAAAACACACATCTGTGTAAAATCAATAGCTTCCTGACTTCGCTCAGAATGTAAAAGAAAGGGAATAAGTTAATTTGTACAACTATTATGACACAGATAAGTTAAATTTGTTATAAATGGATTTAATATTGTATTTTAGATAAGAAATATGTAGATAAGGTCATATCGGGTATGGTATATAAAAAATTTATATAACTCTAAGCTTATTTCATTACTTTTAATATTAAAATAAATTTTTTTTTTATTCATTCCAAAATGAACCTAAAAACAAAATGCTACAAATAATATGCTAATTCAGTATTGTTCATACTATTTACTATATTTATATACTATTTAATATTTTGCTATATTAAAAATATGAAATCATTTAAGTCATATACTCAGTTTCAAAATAATCGAAATGATTTGAAATATTCACGACGTTAAAATTTTATTTGTTTCAATAATGTTTAACGCTACACTAGATTAAAATAATATTTAGAAGAGTACCTTGAGATTAAAACCACATTATAACAAAAACATAGGTACAAAACAAAATTGATAAAAACGTCTATTGGATAACCATAAAGAATAAAGAATTATACTTAAATTTTCAAATAAATAAATAAATAATATTGTTTAAACTTTCAACCCGTTGGATGAATATTTCATTTTGATCATATTGAAGCTTCCATACTCTGTTATGTTGTGTACACGTGTAAGTATTTTTTACCCTAAATATAAAATTTAAAAAAGCGCCGGGATCGGTCTAGGTCACGGGGATAGTTTGACGGGGTAGCGACTACGCTTTGGGTGGGTCACTAGTTTAGAAGTTGTGGTTTAAACGCATTATTTAATTTCTGAAAGCAATGATATATCATTGCCTTCGAAAATACGATTCTGAGCGAGCTCAGTTGTCTAGTATACGTCGTGGTAAAAACAAATTTAACAATAAATACTCTTGTAAAATCTGTATCTTTCCTATTTTAGTATTGTATAATAGTTTCAACTTAGTCCAATCTTTAATTTGGATAATATGATCAAAAACAACCAAATCGATGTGAGAAAAACACGTTTACCGTAATTATTTGTTTCCCCCAAGTTCCATTACTCCCTTAAAAATGATCAAATAGTTTGAAAACAGAGCAGTTAATTTGTTAAACCTTTTTAATGACACATTTAAATTTCAAGTGAAACGGAGTACTTTTGGGAATTTGACCGTTTTCGTTTTTTCCTCAGAACCAAAAAATAATCAACGTTTCAAATAAAGTACCACCGCGGATCAACTATCGATCCTTTGAGGTATTGTACGTTAAAATTGGAGCATTTTTTCTTCTAGAAAAATTGATCACAAAAATAAAAAAAACCTAATCTTAGTCCCTTGGGGGTTCCCTTTACTGACTTTTCCATAAAGTGTTGTCATCCTAAACAAAGCTGTATGCAAAATTTTAGCTAGATAGGACAATGGAATGTGAGTTAAATGTTAATTACAAGAATTGAAAATAAAGAAATACTTGAAAAAAAAACGCAAAAAACTTTTTTTCGGGAGTGGGATCGAACCAGCGCGGCACCCGGTCGACGAACAATATATAATATTATAGTGTGACAAACCATTTTATCGACATTTTTCTTGTACGCTCTTGAAAACTACTGGACCATTTTCTTTGAAATTTTCGTATACTTATAGACATTTTTGTTTTACATAACATATTAAATTTTTAATTCTTAAATAATAAAATTTTTTTTAAAAAAAAAAACACAAAATGACAAATTTCGGCTAATTTTTAGAATTAAAACTACTAAAAAAAAATTGTGACAAACGATTTTTAAAATTTTTTAGTTACTAACAGTTATATATGTTATTAAAATTGTATTGAATTTTCAAAACTTTTTCTGGAAATTTAAGTTTTTATTGGAATTAAATGACAATAAAATTGGAAATTGTTGAAAATTTCAAAGTTCTATATTTAGCTCAAAATTTTGTGAAATATTTTGAAATTTACCTCACACCTGTACGTTACCAATATTAACATGTGTGAAAATATCAAGTCTTTCCAATCATTATATTGGGAGTTATGACCAATTTACAAAATTAATTTTGTCAAAAATGCGTTTTCCGTACTTTTTCTGTTTTTTCTTATATTTTTTTTTTGTTTTTTATGAAAAACTTTTTTGGAATTGAAAATTTCGAAAAAACACGATTTAAAATGCACCAATGATATAAAATTCTCTACTGGAATGAGGTACTGTTGTTGAAGATCGGAGCAATTCCCTAGGAGCTACACGTGCCACAGACATAAAGACAGAAAAAAATATCTTTGTAAAATCAATAGCTTCCTCGCTTCCCTCAGAATCTATAATTAATGTATTTATAGTATAAAATATAGAGTTTGAGTATTTTGTTTTATACTGTCGTGCACTAATTAAACACTGTTACAGTTTACTCAAGAGATTACGGTGAATCCTTACTTCCTAGATGTAAGTATACTTTTTGTAATTTTATAGTTAATCGGTTAAATGTAAAAAACTGCGAATGGAGTAGCCAGTAAATCATTGTTTTTAGCGAGTCACTGATTTAAAAAGAGTAATGTTTTGGTACTTATGACATTTGTAAACAATAATAAAACACTGCTTACAAAAAATATGATTCTGAGCGAGCTATTAGTTTTGTAAATTTCAAAGTAATTTTACTAAACACGAAAATGTTTGAAATATCAATGGCGTGTAAATTTTTGAGTATCCATCCCGGTTAGTTACTCGTGCCTTCCAGTCTGTTCCTCCTCCTAGTTCTTCTACATCATTCTTCAATACATCTTTCCACCTTATTCTCAGTCTTCCAATTCGTAATTTTCCTGTTGGGTTCTTCTCTAGTATACTGTTTGGAATAATTGGTTTCTCCAAGAGTGCTCTCTGTAATCTCTTATGTCCGTTTGCTTTAAACATGTTTGGTTTTTTGTATAGTAGTTTTAATTATTCGTTTTTTCTAACTTTTCACTCATTGGTTACACTAACCTTTACAATTCTGAAAATTGTTTTTACCTTTTTTCATATTTACCTTTCAAATATGAGAAGTTTGTTCTCGTCGTTTTTCCGGATTTCCAAAGTCTCTGCTCAATATGTAACAATCGGTCTTATAAACGTCAAGTATAGCTGTTTTTTAAAAAATCCTTGACAGGGAGCGAGCTCCTTATAACTTTGTTAGTCCAAAAAATCATTTGTTTCCAGGCCGGGATTCTCGATTCTATTTCGTTTGCCGTTTTTTTGTTATCTGATAGAATTGTCCACAGGTCTATATTGGCATTACTTAAGGAGGGGCTTAGTCTTGTGTCGTTTTGTCTCCTTGCAACCATATATTTTGTTTCATCCTCATTGACGTGTAAACCTACTTTTACCGCTGATTTTTCCACTCAACTGAATCGTACATGTTGTGACTCTGACAACAGTACTAGGTCATCACTCATCTGCGTACGCCAATTATAGTCATATAGTTTGTCCCTGTAAGTATACTCTTTCATATTTTCTTATATTTATTTATCTTATAACTTTTTCCAGTGCACAATGAAAAATATACATTTAAAAATTTCTCAAATATCTAATATTGTCTTAATTATTTGAATTTTTCATGCGTTCCTTTAAATTATTTTAGTGTGTGTACGCATTTTGAAATGTTCTGATTCTAGTCATGTCAAGTAATGTTCAAATAATTGAAAATTTCAAATCATTGATTTCTAATATTTTTTTTTTGGGGTCATTTTAGAAATATTTTTCAAATAATATCCTTGTGCTGTTATAAAGTTCAATTTTTTTTCTTTTTTAATTTATTGACTATTTTATCATTTTTGACCTCTTGATAATTAATTTATCCTAAATTCTGTAGAATTTCACTGCACAAATTTTCTGCAATTGTATAATTTAAATTTATTAAATTTTTCGTTTTTATATACCTAATTTGGAAATACTTTTGAAATTATTACGACCAAAACATATTTTTAATGTAAACTGACCTCCGACCAGAATCTTTATTCTCGTAAGCAATTTATGCTTACAAATTTAATTTAATATTCATAAGTATACAATTTCTAGCAAAAACCATTCAAAACAGCTACAAACGTCCCACTGCAAAGCAGTAAATTCGTTAAACCTTTTTTTAATGACACATATAAATTTCAAGTCGTACGGAGAACTTTTGGAAATTTCACCTGTTTCGATTTTTTCCTCAGAACTTAAAAAATAATCAAAAATTTTAAAAACGCTTCAAATAAAGTACCGTCTCGGTTCCATTATTTATCCTTTAAGGTATCATACGTTAAAATTGGTGCAGTTTTTCTACTAGAACTTTTGATCATAGAAAAAAAAAACATTATTGTAAAACCAATACATTCTTCGCTAACGCTCAGAATCTAAAAACACTATGACACATAATTTATTACCATATTATGTTATTTGTTTAGATTTGTTGTTTGTTTATCTTGTTTAAATTGTATTAAAGATTCGAGACTTAAACGTAACAACTAGAGGTTTTATGAAACAATAACTGCGTAAAATTCAATAATTCAAAAATTTCAAAATTCCATAACTCTCTCAAAAATGATCGAAATCGTTTGAAAACTAAGCAATAGACTCGTTAAACTTTTTTTAATGACGCATATAAATTTCAAGTCAAACGGAGCACTTTTGAAAATTTGACCGTTTTCGTTTTCGTTTTCCTCAGAACTAAAAAAAAATCAAAATTTTTAAAAACGCTTCAAATAAAGTATCATTTTGGATGAGTTATCTATGTTTTGAGGTATCGTAAGTTAAAATCGGAGCATTCTTTCTACTAGAAAAAGTGATCACAAAAATCGAAAAAAAAAATCTAAAATGATGTCTGAAAAACACGTGTCCCGTAATTATTTGGACCTCCCTTAAGAAATACACGGCCGCCCAAAATAACGACAATTTCAAAGTTCCAGGTCTTCCAATTCGTAATTTTCCTGTTCTTCTCTAGTATACTGTCAGGAATAATTGGTTTCTCCAAGAGTGCCCTTTGTAATCTCTTATGTCTGTTTGCTTTAAACATGTTTGGTTTTTTGTATAGTAGTTTTAATTATTCGTTTTTTCTAACTTTTCACTCATTGGTTACACTAACCTTTACAATTCCGATAATTGTTTTTACAATTTACCTTTCAAATATGAGAAGTTTGTTCTCGTCGTTTTTCCGGATTGCCAAAGCTCTGCTCAGTATTAAGCAATCGGTCTTACAAACGTCAAGTATAGCTGTTTTTTTAAAAACCCTTGACAGGGAGCGAGCTCCTAATAACTTTGCTAGTCCAAAAAATCATTTGTCCTGTAATGATTTGGGCCTCCCATAAGAAATACACGGCCGCCCAAAATAACGACAATTTAAAAGTTCCGTAATTTCCTCAAAAATGATTGAAATCGACTGAAATTTCAGCGGAACACTCATAAGACCCTCCTTAATGACATATATCTAGTCGATCGGAGCAACTCCAAACATTGAGGCGTTTTTTGTTTTCCTCACAACTTCGAAAATAATCAAAATTTCAAAAAACGTTTCAAATAAAGTACCATCTCGGATCCATTATTTATCTTTTAAGGTATCATACGTTGAAATTAGTGCAGTTTTTCTACTAGAACTTTTGATCACAGAAAAAGAAAAAAAAGCATCATTGTAAAACCAATGCATTCTTCGCTAACGCTCAGAATCTTAAAATACTATGAAACATAATTTATTACCATATAATGTTATTTGCATTTGGATCTTAAAATGAACTTTCGGCACGGGTCAAAACCAAAATTAAATGTTGAAATTGTTGTGATATTATTTTTATTCAAAGAGTAAAATAGTTTACACCCTTTGGATCAGAACTATTCGACCAAAGGAAAAATAACGGATACCCTTATATAACTATTATGTATATTTTTAGCTAAATTTCAGGAATTTTTCAACGTTCAACTGAAATATTTGCCAAATTTATATTGTGAACTCGTGAAAAAACTTACAAATCAAATGGTGACGTCTGGTTTTGAAGATGAAACCAAAATTTAAAATAAATTACGTATTTCATTTTGGATTTGTTAACTATTAAATGAATAAGGTCAAAACGGATTGATTGAACGATAATTTAGTGTAGTATCAATAAAAAGTATTTGTATTAATCAGTATTTTACTTTGTATTAATTCTTTTAATTTATTATTAACATTATTTACAATAAATTAATCATATTCAAAATGTAAATTAATATGCTTTGCACATTTACGATACGAGTACATTAATCATTTGAATTATATTGTCGTTAGTTAATAAAATTAACGATTTTTTGAGACTGTAAATAATGTTTCTATATAATGTAAACGTTTTAATTATTCAATGTGTATTAATAATATTCAACAAATAAATGATTATGACCTAACAATTAGTATATTTATATTAGTTAATATTTTGAAGAATGTTGAATTATAATAATAATAATTTTTAGTTTTTCATAGATGAATTCATGAATCAAACCAGCTGGAAAATATTTATAATTATTTAAAACATAACACACATACTACAATAGTTTAAATTTTAAAAGATTTTAAAAACGATAGTCTTTTATTTGTATCTTTATAGTATACACCGAAGTAGAGGATTCACTATGAAATAAATCACATTAATGGATGGGTTACTGATTTTATTTTTCAACTAAATTTGTTTTTTCCGATTGCCGAAGTAGGGTAATGTTTTTATTAGTTTTTTCTCGTTTATCTATTACCTACTTAAAAGTTCAAATTCTGTATGCCAAAAAATAAATGAACCGCATTTTACACGATATGTTTATGAATGTAGCATGTATATATGCGTGATAGTGAAATTATCATTTTCATTTTTATTATAGCCGACGTCATTTGCGACGGCCGAGTTACAACATCGGGGCCTCCGCGTATGACAGTTATTCGACCTGCGCGGAGGGCGGAAAAATACAGAGGTCGTTTGATTTTTTGCCCCCGACCAGGAGGACGGGTTGCGCGGGTAACAGTATTCTTTGTACGTGGCTATTTACGGATAATTATAAATTACTAAATTTATTGGCACACCAAATAACATATATACCCCGCGGGTAGGGGGTGCACAACTAATAAAAAAATTTTTTTATTATTATTACCGATATGATTTGACTACGTAGACGGCGTATCGTACGACCGGCAGCAGCAGTAGCAACGCGCGCGTGTGGGAACCCACCGACTTCTTTTGTCGACGCGAATAACGGGCTCGTCGTGAAATTTGTTCGGAACGCGGTGTGGCGGCGGCGGCGCGTGACAAAAGGCCGGCGGGAGGAGTGTGGATTTTTTTTTTTTTTAATTTCGGCGGTTTTTTTTTTTCTCATTTATTGACCAATTTCGTGGGCCTCGGCACACGAAGTAAGGACGCGCGCTCGCGTGTGTGTGTGTGTGTGTGTGTGGCAAGACGTTACGAGAATAACGAATTTTTTTTTTTTTATATTAAAAAAAAATTTACAATCTGTACAAATAATACAATAAGCAAATTTGAATCACATAGATTAAATAATTGACATGAGTAACGTGATAAGGAAGCAACCCATTGGTTTCACCTCTTTAATTTAGTTGATCTCTACACCATTTTCGTTTGAGTCTGCGTGGTGGATTTTTGGGTAGAGTGAGTGTAGACATTTGTGATATGAGTAAGTTAGTATGTGTGTTTAGATTTTGATGTAAGCGTTTGTAAGTTATTTTGGCCAGTTCTGTGGTAGTTGATAGTCTTTATGTAAGGAAAGATTTGAAACGTACGTGAAAACATACATTATAATACACTTGTAAAGGTAAGTTTTACTATTTAAAGGCTAATCCCCCAGCTTCGTCCAAGCAGAACTTAGGCCACACCAAAACTAATGTATAATGTTTCTAGGGAGTAATTTTTTCAGTTAGGGAAAGGTATTAGAGGTGGAGTTAAAAAAAACTATAAGTAATTCAGTCCTATCTAACAGTAAAATAATGGTCATTCCAAGTTGACCTCTCAGTGTTACGTTATAAAATACAAGAAAAAATTCCAGGAGAAATAATTCCCGAAAACATTTTATCCGAAAAACTGTTATTTTATTTAATATATTTTTTTTTTTTTTTCAAAGTATTTGAGTTTTATTAATTATTAATAATAAAATTGATTACATGGCAATAAAATAAAATTAAAGACTATGCGCGTAGACCCTGAAAATGAACACTTTTTCTCGATTACAATTATTTATTTGTTATTTTCTAATCAAATTAACAGTATAGCTTTACGTCTGTGGCTATGATGGTAAGTCATTTAATAAAAGTTATTAATTATTGTCGCAGACATATTTTCAAAACCTAAATAACCAATTCAATAATGAATAATTCTCAACGTTCCTTCAATACTATTATTGTCTGTGATTGAAATTTCATAAAATTATATCTTACAAATCAGACATATTGTCGTTCTAAAATTATCAACATTTTATTTTACAAAGTAGCAATCAAATTCCTTTTTTAGCTTCAATGCGAATCTGAGAAGGTATTAATTTTAATTTGATGTGTTTTTTTATTTATTTATTTTTTTTTTTTTTTTTTTTTTTGTGTTGTCACCAATCTAACTGGACCAATTTTGATGAACGATGCGTTAAAAGATCACAAATCGTATCTAGTTGAAGACATTACCCTTATAAATTTGCGAAAATCCCCTCGTAAAAGAGGAAAGTATCCGAAAAAATTATGAATTCTGAAAATGACAAATTTCTACAATTTTCATGATTTTTTTGCTAAAATTAGCCATAAAATTTCGAAAAATTAACAAATCAAAATAGTTTTTTTATCTACGTAAACGTTTGACATTCTGGTCATAAAAAAATACCATACAAATTTTGGCAATTTTTACAAACGTATATGTTTTTTACTGGTACGCCATTGAAAACATTTTGTTTTGATGTCTAATATTGTATGATATTGTATAATAATTCTATACAACTTCTTAGATTCTGAGCGAAGCGAGGAAGCTATTGATTTTACAAAGATGTGTGTTTTTATTATTTTTTTTTATTTTTTTTTTATTTTTGTGTCTGTGGCACGTGCAGCTCCTAGGAAATCGCTCCGATCTTCAACAACAGTCCCTCTTTCCGGTAGAGAATTTTATTTCCTTGGTGCATTATTGATTGTGTTTTTTCGAAATTTTCAATTCCAAAAAAGTTTTCCATGAAAAACAAAATAAAAATTTAAGAAATAACGGAAAAAGTACGGAAAACGCATTTTTGACAAAATTAATTAGTAGATAAGATAAGTAGTATACCCCAAAAGAAAAACCATACTTTGTAATAATCGGAAAGTTTGTTTAAATACAGTTACAGTAATGACCAAAAAAAAAAAAAACTGTAGCAATTTTGGCCAGGTAACCTAACTACTTTGGGAAGCTATTATCGGAGCAGTGACTCATCGTGTCACATCATGGAATAAATCACAGCATTAAGCAGAGAACTAATTTGACTTTTATATTAAACGTGTTTTGTAAAATTTTAGGAAATTACGTTTTTATTAACAAGTAATATTCTAATAGATTTATCTGAAAAAAAAAGTGGTAAAAAAAGGCTAATAATTGATATACATTTTACAAACTTTTGTCACGCATTAAATTTATGCGCTTATATTTATATCTTGTATACCTCTTTTAAGTGTCAACATGACAATGTCAATGAACATTATTTATCTATTTTTGTCTTCGCGTTTGTGATATATTGTTCTAGTATAACTAGGTTAGGTTAGGTTGTTTAGGACACAAACAATTTTTGTAGTTTTTCATAGAACAAATGTTGATACAAATGAATACACATTAAACAATTTGAAAATATTTTTCTATTAAATAGTTTACATGAATACGCACGCTTTAGTAAATGATGGCCTACAAAAAAAATAAGGTAATAAATTCTAGCTTTGGTGCAAAGTTTTTTGGTGTAGCAACTACAATTTGGAGTGTGTCACTTCTTTGGGTATCTAGGTAAATGTTTCTGATATTGTGGTTTATACCTATTATTTAGTATCTAAAAACAATGATAAATATAGGTACATCAACAATACAAAAAAACATCGTATAAAAATATGATAAAAAAAAAAATTCTAAAATTTAATTCATATGGATGTCATACATGAAATCTGTACACGTTGAATTTTTATCAAAAATAGATGCCAAATTGCAATTATATTTTCCGATTTTAAACTAATAAACCAGATTTTTTACTATGCATAAACAACATTTTAATTTAATTTATAAAATTTTGTCACTCTTTGTTACATTCATTACCTAAAAAGTAAGCGCCGGGATCAGTCTAGGTTGCGTGGGTAGTTTGACGGGGTAGCGACTACGCTTTGGGTGGGTCACTAGTTTAGAAGTTGTGGTTTAAGCGCATTATTTAATTTCTGAAAGCAATGATAAATCATTGCCTTCGAAAATACGATTCTGAGCGAGTTCAGTTGTCTAGTATACGTCGTGGTAAAAACAAATTTAACAATAAATACTCTTGTAAAATTTGTATCTTTCCTATTTTGGTATTGTGTAAAAGTTTCAGCTTAGTCCAATCTTTAATTTGGATGTTATGATCAAAAACATCTAAACGATGTGAAAAAAACACGTTTCCCGTAATTATTTGTTTCGCCCAAGTTCCATTACGCCCTTAAAAATGATCAAAATAGTTTGAAAACTAAGCAGATAACTCGTTAAACCCTTTTTAATGACACATATAAATTTCAAGTAAAACGGAGTACTTTTGGGAATTTGACCGTTTTCGTTTATTCCTCAGAACCAAAAATAATCAACGATTCAAATAAAGTACCATCTAGGACCAACTATCGATCTTTTGAGGTATTGTACGTTAAAATCGGAGCATTTTTTCTACTAGAAAAAGTGATCACAAAAATAAAAATAAAAACTAATCATAGTCCCTTTACTGACTTTTCAATAACGTGTTGTCATTCTAAACAAAGCTGTATGCAAAATTTCAGCTAGATAGGACAATGGAATGCGGGTTAAATGTTAATTACAAGATTTTAAAATAAAAAAATACTTGAAATAACGCAAAAAACTTTTTTTCGGGTGTAAGATTCGAACCAGCGCGTCACCCAGTCGACAAACAATATTTAATATTATAGTGTGACGCATCATTTTATTGACACTTTTCTGGTACGCTCTTGAAAACTACTGGGCCGATTTCTTTGAAATTTTCGTATACTTGTAGCATTTTTGTTTTACATGACATATTAAATTTTAATTATTAAAGAATAAAATTTTGTAAGTGATACCATTTTTTTTCAAAAAAAAAACATATAATGACAAATTTTGGCCAATTTTCAGAATTAAACCGGCTATAAAAAAAAAATGTGACTGATGATTTTTAAAATTTTTAGTTACGACCAGTTATATATGTTGTTAACATTGTATTAAATTTTAAAATTTTTTCTAGAAAATTTAAGTTTTTATTGAAATTAAATGACAATACAATTTGAAATTGTTAAAAATTTTAAAGTTCTATATTTAGCTCAAAAATTTGTGAAATATTTTGAAACTTGCCTTACACCTGTACATTACCAATGTTAACATTGTGTGAAAATATAAAGTCTTTCTAATCATTACTTTGGGAGTTATGATCAATTAACAAAATTAATTTTGTCAAAAATGCGTTTTCCGTACTTTTTCTGTTTTATCTTTAATTTTTTCTTTGTTTTTCCCAAAAAACTTTTTTGAAATTGAAAATTTCAAAAAAACTTGATCAATAATGCACCAAGGATATAAAATTCTCTACCGGATACAGGTAATGTTGTTGAAGACCGGAGCAACTCCCTAGGAGCTACACGTGCCATAGATACAAACAAAAAAAAAAAAAATAAAAAATAAAAAAGACACACATCTTTGTAAAATCAATAGCTTCTTCGCTTCGCTCAGAATTTAAAAATATGTTGGAACATTTTTATTTCATCGAATTGGCTATTGAAAAATTTTTTGGTGCCACTGGATTCAATTTGATTATATACATTATATTAGATTCTGAGCGAAGCGAGGAAGCTATTGATTTTACAAAGATTTATCCCTTTCCGGTAGAGAATTTTATTTTCTTGGTGCATTATTGATCGTGTTTTTTCAATTCCAAAAAAAGTTTTTCAGGAAAAACACAGAAAAAATTTAAGAAAAACGGAATTAAGTACGGAAAACGCATTTTTGACAAATTCTATTTTGTTAATTGGTCATAACTCCCAAAATAATGATTAGAAAGGCATGATATTTTCACACAATGTTAACATTGGTAATGTACAGGTGTGAGGCAAATTTCACGGGAAACGTGTTTTTTTCACATCGTTTTAGATGTTTTTGATCATAACATCCAAAT
>CM029362.1:17353758-17485491 GCA_017140985.1 Hormaphis cornu
CGTGAAATTTGTTCGGAACGCGGTGTGGCGGCGGCGGCGCGGGACAAAAGGCCGGCGGGAGGAGTGTGGATTTTTTTTTTTCTTTTAATTTCGGCGTTTTTTTTTTTTTTTCTCATTTATTGACCAATTTCGTGGGCCTCGACACGAGGACGCGCTCGCGTGTGTGTGGCAAGACGTTACGAGAATTATCGCGGTATAACGACGATTTACGACCGAACAATGCACGTCGTCGTCGCACCTGCAGGCGACGATAAAAAAACGATAGTCGTAGGATTCGTCGGTCTATTGTAAAACGCGCCGGTGTCCCCTGACGACGGCGACGACACATGCAAGATGCGCGTTTGCGAAAATCCCTATTTTTCTTCAGTCTCGTTGCGAACGGACGAGTCGTTAACGGCTGGCGATCGAAAATAAGTACAGGACGGCCTCGAAAATGCACGTTATCGATGTCTTGAATTCGAAAAGTAGGTAATATTTTACATCGGGGATGGGGTCCTTAGGGGGTCTCCACGCCGCAACGTTTCATCGCTCTTCTCAATCCATCGTAAAAAAAAATAATAAACAACACCGCGTCCAACGTTTTCCAATCCAAATATATGTATGCTTAAAAACAATACTTTTGTTGACACGCGATGAGAATCATTGAACTGTTTCCGACGATTTTTTTTTGTATTTAATGTAGAAAAATAAGTAATAAACATATTCTGAATTTGTTTACGGTTTGAAATTTGAGTGTTTGAATTTTTTTTTTTTTACCCGTCTTATGTGTTCAACAAAGAATTCTTTTTACAAGTACCGTGCATAATTGGTCAACACCTCGTAGTTTATAAAGCGTCATTCTAACAATCGTTATAAGCAAAGAACGTTTATGTTGAAGGTAACACTAGGATTGAAATTTAATAAAAGACACTCGACATTCACATAATACCATTTTCCACCCTTGCTGTGTTGCACCTAAAGCAGTGACCCGGTTTTAATATTTAATTCGAACATTCAGATCAATCCGAAACGACGAATTATCATAGCGTACAGCGTTGTAAACGGATCTTTACAAAATTGTTTCTTCCAAAAATTAAATTATTCATCGCATCCGTACTCAAAATGTATCATATATCATATGAACCAACATTGTGATTTGAGAAAACAATCCATCCACGCCCCGTGGCCGATATTTTTTTAACAATGTTTATGTTATAAAAGCACATCGAGAATATCAACGAGGTAATTAAAAACCGCAAACATTTATTAATACCATAAAACCGTTTTCCAAATTTATTTATATAAACAGTTGCACAACTCAATATTTTAAAGAAATTTTTTTATGCACGCTATCGTATTTTATATTTATACAGAGTACAGTGTGATTATACATACCCATTATTCACCCGAATATGGGTGAATTAAAAATAAATTACGTTTAATTATTCTTTGCTAGAGTCGCACAAAACAATTTTACAAAATAAAATACAAAATATATACATTTATATAAAAAGCAAGTTACGGGCTAAAATAATACGTATATAATATATATATATAAGAAAAATAGAAATTTTTAATAATTTATACAGGTATATTATTTTTAAAAAAATAACCCATTATACACTTTGACTGATAAAATGTTATAGGTACATACTACGCTATTCATACTCAATTCTCATACATTCTTATTATGGGTGGTTATTTTTAATTGGGTTTTTGGTTAATTTATGGTAATTGGTTGTGCTGTAGTAATATCTGAAAAACTAATGCGAACTATAACAGCCAATCACATGTTGCAAATTTTTTTTTCTTTTAAAAAAGAAAACTTTCGGACGGATCATAATTTTTTTATTTTTCAATACTAATTGATATTTAGGCAAATTAATCTACTTAAAATGAACCTGTGACTAGAAAACTCAATATTACAAATAAAGTGTACTCAACCACGGATATCATATTTGAAATAAAAACATTCTGACACGATTGCTTTATGCTCAAAATATTTGTAAGTACTATCAACCAGCTAGAGACAACTTTACCCCACCCACTAACTTTCATTCTCATAAGCTTTCAATTGATTTTTAATGTTGAGAACAGATTGTAAAACATTCTTACGTCTTTCATGAGCGCGTCATTAATACTTATAAATGCTTTTGTTGGCCCGTTAATGATCTTGTCCATGTTTTTTTTTATTTTTTCTTTTACTGTATTTGTATTATTGAACTCCATGCTAAATTTAGTAAATTTTTCTTCAATATTTTCTCTTTTTTTTGTAAATTGACTATCGGATAGTGTATCCCAAAGCGAATCAATGTCCTTAATCAAACCTCGCAAGTTTTCCGGAAACAAATCGAGTTGAAAGTTTGGCCGATATTTCTTTAATTCATTTAATTTTTTTATACCAGTTTTGATGCTTTTTTTATTTAAAATGTTTTTAATTTCGAAATAAACAGCGCCAACATGTAGTTTAAAAAAAATATGATAGAGCCCAAACAAATCTTCATAGTTTAGAGTTAAATTCATTGCATTATTGTAAATTTGTAAAATATCTAGTTTTGTTCCCTTCCAAAAAAAATTTATTTTTCCCTTGTACTGTTTTACAACCTTAGATTTTGTAATAAATGTAACGAGTAAGTACTCAATATCGATGTGTTGAAAATCTGTTTCTATTTCAGCATTATTCGATAGCCAATTCGTGTCGTAATCGGAAACAAATTGTTTTAAATAACTTTTATTAAATTCCTCAATTAATATGCCATTTCCAAAGTTAATCCAATTAACGTTATTGATTAGCAAGAAATTGAAATTTGAGTGGTCACAAAACTTTGTTTCAAAAATATTCAATTCGATCATCACAACGCTAAAAATCCGTTCCACATGATAATTTTGTGATTCTTTGTTTAATTTTTCCTTGAAATTGTTCAAAATTATTGCTATTTTATACACCAATTTAAGAAGATTAAAGTCCTTTACATCCATTTTGATGACTGCAAAAAAATAATCTCTTACCTTGTGTATAGCATCCCAAATTCTTTTCGACAATATATTTTTTTCAGTTTGGTATGGTCCTATTTCAAAACTTTCATTTACATACACAACAGCTTCATAACAAATTAAATAAACGTTAAAAACGAAATTACATCTTTCGTTTATCGACGTACTGTTGTCACCGACAGGATGTTCAAGATATTGTACATTTTTATTTTCAATTAAAGTTTTGTAATACTTATTCTGCTCTATAATTCGAAATTTTGTAGACTGATGAAAGCATTTAAATTCATCAATATTGTCTAACAAACTTCCTAACAATATCCTCACATATTCTTCATCGGGCAATTCGCTTAACTGAATTTCGGGAACTGAATAATTTGAACTAGATGAAGAGGCTTGGTCTTGTATTGATTTCATTAATTCATTAACAGCGTTTTTGCTTCCAGACAATTCTTCTTTTGTAGAATTTGATCGGTCATCATTTATATCAATTGAATCAAGTAATTGCCGATAATCGTCAAGTTCTGATTGAACTTCTGTTTTATTTAGCATTTCGTTTAAAATCTTAAAACCATTAACGAATAATTCCGGAAATTCTTTTATACTATTGTTTATCGACGAGTTAAGATTTTCTATAAGGTTATACACGAGTGACAAGTTTGTTTCTTTATCTAATAACATTTTTTCTGTTTTATTTAATACTAACTTCATTATCGTTGTTAAAACGCAATCTTGATACCGCAGTAATAATTCAGTGTCCAGAAACTCCTCGGCATGTTTCAGTATATTCGAAATTGATATTTTTGTTTGTTCATCATCAGGGTTAGAAAACGAGAAGAAAGTAGAAAAAGAATCGATTTGTAAAAATTTTAATTGCGCATTTTTAATATCATGGGAGATCAAATTTTTTAAGGACAGAAAATTGGTGAACAACATTTGCGGAACGGAACATTGCAGACGGTCCGATTTTAAATGTAACGGTTCAGTTACACTCAGTAAACTACTGATATTGATATTATCCGCGTTGCGGTCGATTTCGGTTATCCAATAACCTGTAAATTGGGGATGGTTAGTATTGGATAATTGTGCGACCACTGAACAGTTCAATGACAAAAATCTTTGAATTTCATTCATTTCTTCAACAATTAATTGAACTATACGAGTATCCGGAGTATACAGTGATTTGTAGCGATTGAATTGTATTTTATTATTATAGTAAGACTTCATAAAAAACATTTTATATCTTAACGACACTAGCGCATTCACAATGGTGAAGTCATTGTAATATGTGACGTTTGAATATTGATTGCTGAATTCGTGCAATGTTTGTATGAACCGTTCGACGTGCGTATCGAATTCAACAAACAGTGTCATAAGCTCTTTGAAAAGATGACCAAACGCTTTTTTATAAACAGACAACTTTTCATAATTTTTTTGATAAAACAGCGGCGTATGTTTTAAAAAATGGAATATTTTGTTGATGGTCCATTGGGCAAACTTACAGCTTATAGCCGTATAGAAATCGTGCCATATTTCTTTCGGTGAATCAAAGTGTGTGAAAAAGATGCTTATGTCTTCTGGGTATCCTAGAATCCGAACAATCTTAGTGCATTTCTCGTTGTCTGTGCTCATAATTTTTACGAACTCCTTTAAATCGCCCAATTCGTTTCGATTGTCGGACCGTGCCGTTGTCACGAGACACAAGAAAAATACGAGACGAAGCACTTCCATGGCCAAAAGTTTTTTTTTACTACTAGGAGTATTGAATATTTTGTAGTTCTTTTACAAGACTTCAGATTATAATCAGGTATTTTTTATGTTTAAACACACCTGGTCAAATAAAATATTCAGTACAACATAATAATACAACTATTTTAAATATTATTCCCGAGGAAACTTTGTATTATTTATTTATCGGCAAGACGTATAAAATGCACACAAATGTACTAAATATTTCCGAATGAACAATATATACTTGTACAAGCTAAAAAGAACCAAGTCTAACGTCTGAAGAATTACAACGAAAAATGTATATGATTTTTCATAAAAAGAATATACAACAATAACAAATAATTACATTAAAAATTCGTAATACATATGAAACTCGCAACAGTGTACGATTTCGAAGATTTAAAATAAACAAATATGTTCCGGTATTGTTAACGCATTATACGTTAAAGCTTAGAAATCATTTCAATCAGAAAATATAAGCCACAGGGATAAAGTTATGGAACCTAATATTTCTAAAAACTATAACGTATACCTATGAACTGTATAAGTATGTCACAATAAAATTGCATTAATTTGTTGTTGTTGGTGCACACTGTACATCATATAATTTGTTTTTTACGTTTCATCTCTCGTAATTAACTTAAATAGTAATTAGAAAATATAATATAATATTTATTATATACCTGACCCATTTTAATACTACATATTTTGTAAAAAAAAAACGGAGACCTACACTTAATGTTTATTAATTTGTATCAACAGCGCTCTTCGTGTGTAAAAACACAAAATTGTTATTCTTGAGGCACATAAATGAATAAATCACTATGTCTTACAAACGGAATTATGTCAACCTACATGATGTTGATAAATAATTCTATATTTATTCAAAACATGTATTTTTCAGTAGAATAGGTATAAAACCTATGATGCCTCATGCCAGTTATTTTAAGATTTTTAAGATTTTACGATTTATTGTCTTAGGGAAATAAAATAATTTTCGATTGTATTTTAACAGCCCTTTACAATATTAGTCACCACAATGTCATTGACCCAAATATTGCCGTTTTTTGACCCCTTGTTTCGATCATCATTCCAGATAACAATAATAATTGAAATAATTGATAGGTACTTTATGATCATTACATTTTCATTGCCATTAAACGAGTGAAATTGATAAACTCAAACGGTTAAACTTTGAGATAAAAATTAAAACAATTAATCGTGCAAATGTTATACCATCTCGTAAAATTCCAGCAGCCACTCAAGTGCTAATAATAATAATAATAATAATAAAAACTGTATTCATAACACAAACACAACGTCTACATTATATTATATTATAATACGTCTATTATGTTACGTCTACATTATATATATATATATATATATATATATACATACGATTGCAATTAAAATGTATTGTAAAACTTATGATTATATAAATTGGTTGCACGCAAGGGGGTAGTTGACGTAACGCTGTTTTTTTGACAGATTTAAGTGTACATGCACTCGTCATATTTCATATATACACATGCACCCTATGGAATTTAGATACAGAGCGGTCATTATTAAATAAAATGGAATTAAAATGCTTCAAACTTGAACTGAACATGATGACCTATCCAGCCTTAAATGTTTATAGATTACAACAAATGTTTTTTACCATCGAAATTGGAATTGAATTGATAATAATAATAATATATTTTAATACAAAAAAAAGGTCATGTTTTTTATCATTAATTATCTATTAATATATTATTTCTATGAAATAGGTATTCACATTATCAATGTACTGAACGTTATCGCCATAAATCATATAAAAATACCTACACATTTTGCCCTAAAAACCCCCAATTGTATAAAGTACTCGTTAATTTACTAGCTTAATAAAATATATAGGACAATTAATAATACCCCATTCAAAAACGATTCGGATACAGTCTAGTGTAAAATGTTTAACTGCTAAAATACCTGGTGTATTGTTTTCAAATTTGTGTCACAACATTAAAACCATTTGCATACAGACATTTAAATTTGTTTTGCGTTTTTTGATAGACCGTTGGTTAAAATATTATGCCACAGTCGAATTTTACATTTTTTATTCAACTTAT
Source organism: Hormaphis cornu (assembly GCA_017140985.1). Lineage (NCBI taxonomy): Eukaryota > Metazoa > Arthropoda > Insecta > Hemiptera > Hormaphididae > Hormaphis > Hormaphis cornu. The sequence continues at coordinate 17,360,571 of CM029362.1, forward strand.
TTGGAGAATATTTTTGCACGACGCGATTAATATAAATATAGGTATATTAGAAAAGAGAATATTATACTTCTAATTCCTTATCGTTTATGTGATTTCTATATTTTTTAAATTTCATTGTAAAAATGACGAACGGCATCCTGATAATCAGCTACTTTTTAAATACAATTGCATTACATTTTCTTTTTATGTACATATCATATGTTTTTTCGGATGTATAGCTGTTCTGAAACACACACACACACACACGTATACGAACGCAATTTTTCCTGTACATTATGACCGAACGTGTTTAATTTTTAATGTAAATTTTGGTGAAGTGACAGCAACAATAATAAAACTAGTATTTTATTGTTATGTCCAATGAGATACTCGGCACGTTATGCATTAATTTGTGTCTAAGTACCTACAAGACGTAGCGGGAAACCGCTGTATTTCTGTCCAGGTATATTATTATTGTCCTCGTACATGTTTGTGAATTCAACAAAACGAATATTATAATTTTGTACGAAACTTGATTGTGACCATTACTCGGAGACCGTTTTTATTTTTCGAAAAACACTTTTTTTTTATGTTTACTATACGAAATAGTTGTGTTCGTTTTGTATAAAGTTATATTATTCTACAGCGACAATACACACGGTAATTTAGCAGTTGAACGTTTTATAACAAACACAACAATTTTAACTCGGTATCATCGTTTATACAGCGTTTAATTTATTTTATAGTAAGTATACATCACGAAACAATCAAGACAAATCAAGTGTTTTAAAATCGGTACTAAGTTTTTACAGTGCACAATACTTACAACACTTTGACTTGTATTGTGTGCAGTACTGTACACTGGAATTATCTGTAATTCAATATGGCACGGATACTAACCAAACCGGTGTTTGGTCTCGGTGTTTTTCGCCAGACTCTTTGCGGGGTTGTTTATAAAACATGTATAAAAAAAACATTTAAAACTACAAACGTATATGTTTAAAACAACGCGGGATTTCAATAAACAGTCGAAAAAACGCGGATAAATCGAGTTTGAATCAGCGCAGTCTCGATTTACTTTTTAAGATTTTTTTTTTGTATCTTTTTCCCATGACAAAGAAAGAGCGCGTAATATATCTTTTTCCGGCGTCCGTTACAGCTGGTGACTCGCACGGAGTTTTATGTATGTATAATGTGTGTACTGGAATTTGGGTGCCGTTTTAGTTTCCTATGCGGGCACGCTCACACGTCGAATCACAATTCGCTAAACGATTTATGTGAACTGTCGCTTTAAGAAAAAAAAAAAAAAAAAAATCGAAAACACAGTGATAAATAAAGGCAGGGTTAGGGATGACTTAAAACGAACAAAAAAGACACAGATATAAAGCCGACCACGCCGTAAACGTTGCTTCCACGTTGATTTGGAACAGCGTTAATTATTGTGGAGGAAATCGTTGGTAAATCGTTGACGGTTTTAATAGTGATTCCGAGAATATAGCATCTTCACCACGCCGTATTAATAATACGTCTCAAAACAAAAACATATGTTTACACTGAAATGCCGCTAGTTCGGGTTTCGAACCGCTCCACCTGTATGTATACTTACGATTTTACAACTGTGGAAAATAAAATTCTTAAAATTAATATGCGTACATTACTGGCGTGCTTGAAATGTACGTATACTTGCACAAAACATTTTTAGCACACAATACACAGTCTTGTCCCGTTATTGGCTTCACTCAAAATCTAACAGAACAGAATTTCATCGACTCGGTCAGTTATTGTAATTCATAGCATATAACAATAACATGCTTATTATTATTAACGTTATAATCTAAATAAACATATAGCGTTAAACTTACACGTTAAACACCAGACCAATAGTGAAACTGCGTAAGCGAGAACTTTTTAGATACCTACTCGCAAAATTTTGATTTTGTATAATCTTATTTTTTTGACTATTAGCTGTTTAAACACACAATACAATTCAAATGTATACATTAAAGGTTTACTGCAGCTGTAAAAAATACATATTTTTGTTCACGATAATTTTCTGTCTAAAATTTAGACTCTAAATTAATCTTTGTCAATGAGGCTGTTGTAATGCTGGCGTTGTTTTCTTTTCTTAGGACATCTTCGGACCAGTGGACCGCTAAATTATACCTATACTATAGTTACTTATTTTACTCCGTTTCAAAAGCGAATACCCAATCCGCAAACCTGTTTGCGACGGCTTTTGTGTTTTCTTTCGCGTGCGAATTGAACTTTTTTGCCGTTTTCAATCGGGTATTCTCTTTTGGAACCGAGTATGTAAATAATTTTAACAGAAATGCCATCTGTTCAAATGTAAATCGCAAAATAGCAATTCGTGTTCAGTTAGGTGGCTCGTGTAGCTTTAAACTTTTCGCAAGCCCCGTGGTTCCTTTGGCCCGCGAAAGACGTATGTACAGTGTGTACCAAAATTTTGATAGTATTATAATATGATAACATCATACGTCGGCCCACGAGACTTTTATGTTTATACCTATCGCGTTACCTATAATTATTTTACCGTACACAGAGTTTAAATGTATTTTTTATCTTTTCTGCGGTGGAGACTGGCGACTGCAGGACTGCACTCCTGCAGCAGAGCAAACACAAATAATAATGATATTGATATTATTATTATTATACCTACATTATTTCACACACAGCGGGGAGGGACGCATTTCATCACAATAATACTAAATATTATATAGTTATTACCTCGTGTACCCCTCATGACCGTCAACAGGTCTCTCGCTCTCTGTGTGCGGCGTCCGACCGACGTGTGGGCGCACAAACGGAGGATCGCTGGACCAAGAATAAATATTACACGGGAACCACGTATACATACTACTTACTACCTGTGTAAAATAGCACGTGTGACGCACAGACTTGAAACGTGTTTCATGTATCGTTTCTATATTCATACAGAATCCGGAAAGTGCTGAAATTCATAATCGAAATTGATTAAGTGTAAAAAAAAATTTTTGTTCGATATACTTACATATTTATTAAGAGCTGAAAACGTTTTTGCCTTTTCAAACGCGTCCCATTAAGGTGAACTATTTAAATTTAAAGAAAATAAAAATGGTTTGAATCGACTGAAAAGTCTGACGCGCACATTGTCTGTTCAAAGAAGATCAAGTATGATATCACTTGAAAATTTACAGGTCTGTCGTTATGCCCGTAGTAATTAGCTGTAACCATAGGGAGGAGATTTTATTAAATTTTTAGCGGGCTATTTAATATTTTTATTTTATATTATTTCGGTTCCTAAAATTTTTAAAACGATTATATCGACTGAAAAATTGAAGTTTGCTTGTTTGTTGTACATTATACGCAGTCTTCATAACCACAATAATTGCAACTTTTATCCGATTTGCTGTCACATGCAATAAATAATAATTGTAATACTCTTCGTTTACACACAAAGGTACAACACAAGTAGTGTTTTATATCATAGAATTCGCGTAAGGTTTCGTTAAAAATTGAAACGTGAACGTTAAATGAATATATCGAGGAATTTCGAGATGATGAATACATTGGGACGTTCGCAAGAACATAAATTGGTACTGCGAGCGAAACTTGTGAGTGGGTACGAGATCTGATTTATCGTATAATGTGACGACGACTCTTTGCTACGTACTATAAAACGATTGGCGGTTTCTGTTTATTTGTTGCAAACTGCGAATAATTACGTGTTAAATTTTACCGCAAATTATTTGCGAACGATACCTATAAATAATTACAATAATATGTAAATACGATTGTTTAATATCGCCGCTTCGTTCGGCACCGAGGGTAAAAATAAAAATAATCGTTTCGACTGATTTATATGTGCCGGAGTATATATACAGGCAGTTGTAGAATATCGCGAGCTTATCGAATAATCCTATTGCCAGCGTGTACCAGCGTCTGTTGTTGTTATTATACCTATATTATCATATTTTTATTATGTGCAACGCTTAATCGGCGCCACGCGTATTATAATGTTATTATATTTGAACAGTGACACATTAATCGCGACGCACGCCGGAATGGTGAAAAAAACGAATAACGCGAACTCCGTATGTTGGTGGTGGTGGTATAATATTACATCGGTTTTTGGTTGAGCGATATTTCACGTTTTACTACTACGTATACCAGCAGCAGCAGTCGACGTCGTCGTAGGATCGTGCAGCACGTGGACTCACGATTAATAAATTATTATTCTGGATAATACAAACGGACTGAGTAATAAAAACTGCGGGTCGCAATAAAGAATTTTTTAAAATAAAAAAGCTCAACGCCGTCCCCCAGCAGCCCCTGGCCATTTTGAATCCGGACCCGGGGCTTTCGCTTGTGCTCCGTCAGTCGTGCTCGTCATCGCTTTTGGTATACCCCATCGTTAGTGCTCCATCCCTTTCAATATGTTTTCCCCGTTTTGTACAAGGGGAAGGGGGGGGGGTGGGTGCCAGGGACACGCCATCCATTTTAAAAACGCCAGAACCGACAAACGAAAGCCCTGGGTTTTAGCCCAAAATTCAAAATGAGAAGTGACCTTCCGAACATTTTGTAACGATGACAGACGAGACTGCGTTCATTTCGGAAAAAAAACTATAGTTTTACTACCACACCAAAAAACCCATAAGCCTAATACGTCATATAAAGCAAAATAAATTGGTAGTAAAAAAAAAAAAAGAAATATAGTGTTTCCAGTATGCATTCTGTATCAAATTACTTTTCGATTTGTCTCTTTTTGTGTGCCGCGAAAACTGTAAAAAACAAAAAGAATTAACAATATTTTGAAATCGACCGTTTTTATTCGAATTTAAAACAAATTATGTAACAATACGATGATTTTGATTTTTTCTCGAAAGCAGCCGTGCGTTTTCCATGATTCGGATGACGAATCTCGGAGTCGAACAATTCATAGCTGGCTAATTGGGTTTTGTTTCTCGGTCGGACCGTTTCAGGCACGCACACGAAGGATACCTATATAGTAGGTATAACCAGCAGCTGCTGTCTATCAATCGTCGAACGCGCGACGGCGTAATCGCCAAGAACAATCGCGATCGGTCTCAATCGAAAAAGGTCCGAAAAAAAAAAGAAAAAAAAAATTGTCCGGAAAACCGCGAAACGATTGCCGGTTTCGCATATTATATTCTTATGATACCGCGTCCGCGTAATTGACGTGTGACGGAGACACTTTGTGACGTTTATCAGCACGACGTTTATTTCACTCGGCGTTCACCCGACGGAATGCAAAAAATTACACGTTTTTTAATCTCCGATTAGCCTTGTCGAGTGGCTGGTATACGAATCTCGTGTTTCGTCGTAGGTATAGTCCCATCGTAGACAGTGTCATTTCGTTAACGGAACAAATGACGCCTCCGAGATTTCTCATTTTGTACATGAAAAGTGAAACACAGCTAGCTGTAATGAGACGAACGGACTTCCAAGAGGATCCCGCGCTAAAAATCGAATTATAAATGGAGTTAGTCGGGGAAGGGGCACAGCAGCCCCAATTCCATGAAATGCTCATTTGTGTACCAAATGACCACGCACGAAAAGAATCGTCTGTTGTGCACGTCAGTAAGAATGGTGTAATAAGAATTAACAGTTATTATTACTTTTTTTAATTAAAAGAGGGAATGACACGTATAAAAAAAAAAAACTGTTATTTGTTTTGAAAATCAGTTTGACGGAATCAGATGGAATCATACTCAAAACAGTCTATAATTCAAAAAACACGTTTCCTATTGTCTTTGTAAAAAATCACAAAAACAGTAGATTTTAATGTTATTCGAATCGGCCAATGAGTGGTTCGTTCACATATTATTTGTTTTGTGCATCCACCGTACGGGTCAATATAACATTCGAAACGGTATAAATCGTATACTTCCGAAGTTGATTTCCACCCGCGCGAAAAATGTTTGCGGGATTAATAAAAACAAAATGCGTTAATCCAAAAATTGAGTCGCGCGCTCAGTGTTCCGTACGAGGTGGTCGGGCAGAAAAAAAAAATCACTGTTCGGTGGTGTTCGTTTTACGTATTATCATTGTGTTTTATAGCGGTTGATGCGCGTTGTATTATAAAAAGCAATTTTAGTTATTTTTTTTTTTTCGCTTTTTAACTATGTAACAGCAGATTACGATGTCATTACCGGCGAACAACGATCGCGCACAACGCCGCACCACGGTGTTATTGTGTTTTTGTCACTTTTAATAAATTTCAATCTAATAGTCGCGTTGCAGTAAAAAAATACGGTTCGAACGAGAGGAAAAAAAAAAAAATCAAAAACACGCCGTTAATCTTTGTTACACACACGTTTTCCCTCTGTTTTATTAATAACGGCCGTACGTCAAACACCTACCGCCGCCGCCGCCGATAACGTTTTAATCCGTTCTTTAATTCAACGGGGTTGTTTTTCGCGCCCCTCTCGCGTTGGATACGCGCCATATTATCACTGTTGTTTATTTATCCGCTTCGTCCGTATTTTTTTTTTACTATACGCGCACACACACGAAACTACAACATAAATGTACTGCGCGGTCGCTTGTTCAAAAGCTCGAATCACTATCGGCTTCCGTTATTAAAATACGAGATATTTTTATTTATTTATTTGAATTTTTTCCGTCCCGAGGGCGGTTTTTATAATAACGTGTATAATATGTGAAAAACCTTTTATCGGCCGTAGTGTCGAACTGCGCGTAAACCCGTTTAAAAAAAAAAAAAAAAAGATGCGTTACCATAATACGTATACACGGTTTTCCGCCGACGGCTATATCGGTCCCGGTTTCCTGTGCGCCGAACCGCCCCTTCTCGAACGCGTCGCTGGCACTTAATATCCTATTTTCGAATAATAAATAACCCCCGAACGTGTGTGTGTGTGTGCGCGAGAGGAAAAAGAATAATAATTCACACACACGCCGCCCTTGCGCGCGCACGTAGACCAGCGTGTATATATAGTGTTCCCGGTCAGCGAGTCTCCTCGAATGATTAATGGGGCGAAATTCAAATTTCCCGGGTTTTTTTTTTTCACCCACCCCCGAATCGCGGACCGCGTGGCGCACAAAATCTAGGTGAGCTGCTACAAAAGCTACAAAGCTCGTCTCGAAATCGAACCGTCGCGGCGATAACAACACGAAAATACTCAATGCGCACCTTCTGTTCGACTTGACTTTTCAATAGTATGGTCACTGCGCGACTGCGGTTTATTGATTTTTTAGATTCGGAGAGCGGCGAACCATGCAGGCTTCCACAGTCTATGATACGTTTCTTTTTTTTTTCGTTTTTTCCACGTTGGCGGACCAACCTAACCGCGGTGGTACCTTCCTTGTAGATGTTTTTTTGAAATTCTTTGTTTGTTTTCGCGCGACGGCCCGAAAACCAACGAATTTTTATGTACCGTTTTCGGGAAAACGTATTGAAATTCGGTCGTTCGCGGCTCTTTGCGTTGAACGCCGCGAACAAGTTTAGATTTTGGTTTTTAAATATCTTTCATTTGAAACGGTTTTCGATATTATCTTCCGAGAATAACGAAAACCGCCGAATTCTATTATTCGTGTATTCGAGTGGAACGAGCTATCTTATTGATGGGCTGTATACGACGGAAAAGTAAGGTAATCCTATGCGAATTAGATCTCATTCGAAATAATTTATTGAATTCTACATATTCGATGATTTTTTTATCCAATAACTCACAAGTTTAGAATAAAAACCCCGATGGCGCGGCGAGGATTTGTCCGATCTTTCCATGCAGTACCTTATGTAACATAACGTAGTATCGCATAAAAAAAAAAAAAAGAGAGGAAGGACCGAAATATGTGAAGGGAAGAAAGAAAGGAAAGAATTAAATTTGAGGTTGAGTTGTTTGGCGTAGCGATTACCTAAAAGAGTCGTACTTCAAGTAACGTTCAAGTTAGCTGATATTTTTTGTTAAATTTGGTTTTTACCAGGACGTATAGATGACCGTGACTGAGCTTACTCATAATTGTTTTTTTGATACAATGATTTATCGTTTCTTTCAGACACTAAATAATGTAAGTTTGAACCACAACTTCTGAAACATAATCGGCCAACCCAAAGAAGTGACTCACTCCAAATCGTATAATCGCTTCGCCAAACTACTTCTCACCCGACCTCGAACTTACTCCCTTTTATTCCTTTCTTTTTTTTTCTCTTCCTTTTTTTTTAATTTAAAACACGTTTTCTGTATTAAAACTGTATAATATATTATATAGCCCACCAAAAGCACTACACTATTCTAAATTACCTAATTTGTATATTCGTATATTCCAGGATCGATAAACACAATGATGCGTTTAATTTTTGAGAATATTTTTCATAAAAAATAATTGCTATAAATTATTTCATGTAAAATACGATATATTACTATCGATGTTTATTCCTACTTTGAATTGTACTACTAAAAAGCACCTGTTTGTTATTCGTGTATGTAAAACTTAAAAAAACAAAATATTCTTACCATAGCTTTAACGTAAACACTGTAGAATAGTTATTACATTTTAGATATTTAGTCACCAATGTAGGTCATAAGTATGTTCAACCATTATTTTTACATTATATCAATTATTGTTATGTGTCATAAACAATGTAGATTATTATTATTTGTTTACAAATTTCAATAGGTACACTAAACTCAAAATTCAAAATTTCGTACGGATATCCTACAATTGTTTACATCGGTCAAAACGAATACAATTACATGACCTACTACTTTTTTTAAATGATACGTCGAATACTGAAAATAAGTCACCAATAACTCTACTAGTATGTACTTCACTTAATATTTCCTTACGATCAGAAAAGTAGTAGGTAATTAGAAAATCAGCGTTTTTAAATCTTTTTAATTATTCTTATTCAAAGTATTTTATTGCTGCGCAGTAAAAAAAAAAAGATAAAAAGAGTTAAATCTAAAAATTAAAATTGCCTTAAAATATCGCCGATCAATACATTAGAGCTGTTCGTTTTTAAGTAGGAACTCAAAATTTGAATGAATACAGTTAGGTAGCATTTTAGCTCTATTAAAATAATGTGTGTTTACATAACAACCCAAAATTTTTTTTTTTGATTTTTAATCGCCAATATATATTATGTTATGATGCATAAGTCTCCGATCTATAGTTTATTTTCATCATTATTGTTAAAATGTCCTATTCATCGTTTTCAGCATTGATTTTTTTATGAAAAATATCACTTAGAGCACATAAATCACGTAATAAAATATCTGGCAGTGTATAATTTATATTTATGACTGAAAAAAATTATTTTCACGACCGCGCAAAGACCGCGGAGATTATAAATATCTCGTTGAATAAAATAAATTTTTAGCCTGACAAACGCGTACATTGTATGCAACAATATAAAAATCTCGTGCCACACGCAACGATTTTTTTTTAGATAATAATTTCGTAAACGGCACAACAATGGCACAGAACTTTGTAAGATTTTTCGAACACAGCACGCGGAACGGGTAGGTATTGAAAATATTTTTGGTGACGCGTGTACGTCGAAACGGCCGAATTGAATGAACTCGACGACGATAGCTGATGTTCGAGAAAAAAAAAATTGTGACAGTTATTACTACGCGATATGCGTGCTTATATTATATTATACGACCAAGCCGATCGCTTTTTATGAATGAAGTCGTTTTGCGGTTATTATACGACCCGAGGGGTGCACCGCCGTACGTATAATATTACCAAAACTATTATAGTTGTATTATAAGATGCGAAATATGGCCATTTATCTTTTCAATTGTCGCCATTTAAGCACATACGGCTGCGAGGGGATGCGACGTTTGTACGATTTTTTTTTTTTTTTTTTATTGGATAGTATGAGTGTTGCGCGTATACACATATGATATTTTATTGTGATTCCATTCCGCCTTGCGGTCAAACGACGTTATAAACAGACTCTTTTCGAATACAATTGACTGCGTTTCTATCGATTAAACTTTTTTTTTTTTTTTTTTTACTGGGACCCCTCGGTAGCTATATTATACCAGCTAAATATATTATTCCCTATGATGAAGTATACGAACAAATCGACTAGGTAGACCTTTGAGAGACGTTCAATGTGTGGTAACCGTAATATGAGTATGAACCGTAAATTCTTCTTCGATTCGTCTTCAAGGTTTTCAGTCGGAAGTCGGTGATTTGCGTTACAGGCGGGGATATCCGTTAAAGTTGTAACGATCGAATTCCGCCAGAGTGCGTTACATACTTACATACGCTTTATTTCTGTAGGCGATCTTAGTTCCTTCACAAATGAAACAATTATTATAACCGATTTTTGTTTTGAAATATGATTACGATTAAGAATGGTATTTACCGACGTTGAGTTTTGATTGTTTTGGAATTTTGATTTTTAAAAAAAAATACATTTATGAAATTCCGTTTCCAACGACGAGGTAAATTTAAACCCTAATCACTTGCAAAAAATATTGATTTTTAAATATTGGCCGACAGCAGTGTATCAAGCATCACGTACAGTTTGTACGTTTAAAAGTCACAGACTTCTAACTACAAAACATAAACTAGCGGGAAAGAACTTACAATGGAAAATTTTGATTTTTAAACTGTAGATACCTAGTGACTGACTAAAAAATAAATGAAAACATTTTTAAATATTTTTAAAATTCATCGGAAAAAAAATCCGATTTGCAGTGTGCTCCAAAATTATACCTATAATACCTTTTTATTTATCATAATTTTGTTATCACAAATATGGGATTCGTTTGGTTGTATTGGTAGTATAAAATATACAAATCGGAAATCAGTAGAATTTAGGTTAATAGATCGAGAATAATCCAGCCTATAATATGTATTAGCATTTTTTCACAATAATAAACATCTGTCCCATAATTTGCCGGTCAAAAAAAAACAACACTGAATTTGAGTTAGTATGGCCAATATAGTCATAACTTATATAGATGAGGAAATTTTTCTAACGTTTGTGATCCTAGATCACAATCACGTTCGGTCGTTACAACCAACTCGTAAACGTGAAGAAATTCATCAACTACGTGTATTACCTGTCATTTTAAAATAATATCGTTTTTGCCTTTTCCAACAATAATCTTACTGCACCGCGTGTGTGTATAAGATGCCAGCAGGTAGCGTGGCCAGAAGATTAACTACCTATACGTCCCAACTACAAAAGGAATGCAATTTCGTTACCAATTAAACAAAGTACGCTTTCCAGCGATATTTATTACGTGGATGAAGGTATCCCCCAGAGACGTCTCCCTTAAATACGATCGATAAATCAGTACATCCCTTACCATGTAATGTAGTTACGTCTAGATCTTTAATAAAGATTAATGATTTTAATCGTTTTACAATAGCGCAGTGTTCGCGATAGGTAACGAATTTTTTCACATAAAGAATAAAATGTTTGGTAAACATTTTTTGTTACAACCCAATATGCGCATTTGGCCGCGCTAAAATTTAATACGAGAAATCACGTGTCCGGTACAAACTGTATTACTGAAAAAGATGATTACAAAAATAATTTTATCATTAGCGGACTATATTTTTCGAACTGGTATCAAATTCTTCTTGATTTCACTACTTTTAATTTGACAACCATTCATACATCTACGTTCTGCACCGTCACTACCAACATTTTTTATTCAGGGTAAATGAGGTAAACATTTTTCCGAGTATAAAACTCGCTCAAAGACGCTGCCATTAATCAAAACCTAATAAAAATTCCAAATAACAAACCACGCGGGAAACTTGATTCGGATTATCAATAATTCTTCAAGAAGTTTAAGCACACAATACTCCGATAAACGTAAAATATCATTGGTTTTACTATTCGTTATAAAATCAACCGGACAATCGAATTTTCAAATTTATAACGTTTATCGTTTAAAACACTTAATGTTTCGTCTCATAAACTTGCACCAAAATGCAATTATTTTTAAATTGCCAAAACGGTTTATATTTTATTTTAAACAATTAAAATCGTCCAGAATATTTTGAATATAACCAATCGGTTACAAAGGAAAAACGTTTCAATGCCCATTTTTTTTTTTTTTCACAACTCAAACAACATTCCGAAAAATGCTTCAAATTGAGTACCATAGTCATACACGTACACTTGTTACATCTTTAGAAGGATTATAATTTACGAGAAAAATTCCACTATCCTAAAAAGCGTGTTTATGATAAACACGTCTTCATAAGCGCACTACGATCATCAATTAATTTCATTCGCGGTTAGTTTGAAATATCCATAATATCGACGAATTAATTGTTTGTGCGAAACAGATTACCCACCTATACTGCATTGATTAATCGTGTACTGACTGAATCGCGTATGGTATCGCTTACGTCGTCGAGAGCGTTAACGCATTTCTCCGGACACTCAAAATCGAAACTAAATAATAACTCGAGTCGACCGCGGTAAGATAACAACGAGAAAATTAAAAACTTGTTTAGAGAAAACGACCGCCGTCGACCCCGCTCGGAGGACACCCGCGTGAGCACAACCGCCGAACATGGGATCGCTCCATTGGGGTTCTAATAAAAAAAAAAAAAAAACCCACCCAAGTTTGGACGACTATAATAATATTATTATTATGACGTTATAAATTCCGGCAGCCTTCAAATAATGGCCATTATGGCGCGGAACACAGAAACAAACAATGATTTTACGGGGATAATGTAGTAGCTGGTAGTAATTAGATATACCTACAGTAGTAGCATGGAATACCTAAGTACAGGTAATCAGAGGGATGATTAATAGTAATTGGATATTGTAGGGCTTATAAAAACTGTATTCTAGTGATTGTTGTCGTGTGTTATTGAACGACGAAAACGTCTACGAGATGTTTAGCTTTTTCGTGGGAAACCGTAAAGAACACGGTGTAGGTACTAACTCCACTCGATCAAAGCCTAACCGATGATCGACCGATAGATAAACAGTTTTGACGAATTTAATAATTTAAAGCGTCCGAGTAAACCAGTGGTGCGCAACCTTTTTTGACCCCCCAAAATTATTTGTTTTGATAACACTTCCTACCAACATTACGTGAGTAGCATACAACTTTTTCATTTGGTGTAAAATTGTTGGCGACCCTCCAATAAAATTTCGCGACCCCCTTGGGGATCGCTACCCCCAGGTTGCACACCACCGGAGTGAACTGTACAAACAGTTATAAGGCGTGTCGACGATTTATTTTTAGTTTTTTTTATTTTATTCATTCTGTTTACCATACGATTTACTTATAGTACCCCTAGCACGGGTCATTTGTGTTCTAATCGTTGATTTTGATTAATCGACCAGTTAACTTACTTCTTTTGTGAACTCGATAAGTTTTCGAATTTGACGTGTTAAATTGAAGGTATTCCGAAATGATTATGTTTTTTTTTTTTTTAACTCTTTTTAAAAAAACACCGAAGACGATTTCGTGCGAAAACTGCAGTTGTTCGAAGCGGAGGGTACGCTGTAGGTGTACCAAACCGTGCGGATTAAGAACATGCGCTGTTGTTTTTAGTTATGTCAGTTTTTTTTTTGCGATAGATGATTCAACGTGACGGATTAAAACCATTTTAAGAGTTAACTTTTAAACACGCCCGGCCATATTACAACACAATCATAATGTATGGACCACGTTACACGGTCGGTGGACAAAACTTCAAAACGCAGTCGTACCTATACGTATTCTGCACGAGCGCTTTAGCAAACGCTAATTTCCGTTTTTGACACACACGCGCACGCACGAACAAATGTCTGCGCCGGTAGTCGAGTTCCGGTCGTTCTTCCCCTCCGGCAGCTGATTATAAGATTATTACGTACGCTGCAAACGCGCCGGAAGTGAGCGAAAGCGCGCGCGCACACACGCGTAAATTGCCGTCGTTGCCGCCGTCGAATGATATAATACGATCCCAATACGCCACACCGAGCACCATACATATGCGGCATGTACGTTGGCCGTTTGGCGAACAAGACATTGTGAAGATGCGATCGGCAAAAAAGATGCTTGAAAAAAAAAACAGGGCGCTTAAATCGGGCCACTGAGAATGTCAGCTTGTTCCGATAGCTGTTATTTTGGACGTTTCGGCCAAAAAAACCAAATCGACATGTCCGAACTTGGCGATCTCGCCATTTTCGTCGTTTTCGGAACGTAACTCGGCTATATAACAATCAAAACGTCGAAAAACGCTTCAAGCAAAGTACAATTTGAAGCCGAAACGCCAACTTTTAACGTGGTACTGAACGTAGCGGGTAACGAGCACTGCTTCTGCCCGAAAACGTTATTGCGAACCTCGAATTTTCAAATTTTTTGAAATTCTCGATTTTTCGGTCTCTGGGTTAAAACTCAGAAGGTGAGCGAAACTACGAAACCGAGGTACTACCGGATTCCATAATATATACTTATCAGTAGAGCCTTTAAAAATCCAAGCATTCCGACCTTCTGCCCGAAAAGTCGATGACAGAAGAAAAAACATCGTTGTAAAATCGACGTATTCATATTTTAGACACGGCTCAAATTTTTTTTCAAACTTTAAAAAATATGTCGTTCTTCTATGAGACACGGATCGGTATTTGGAACAAAACGCGTATTGTGTACAATAAAAAGGCCTTCGTCGGATAATTGCCGACGTTTGACTGAAAATAATGACGTGCCACACACATGTACTTATTATTTACGATAGTAGTAGTGTGCACACACTCGGAGATTTGTGATGACAATTGAGATCAACAATGTTGATAGCATCAACAATGTTTGCCAGAACAATGTTGATAGCATCAACAATGTTTGCCAGAACAATGTTGATAGCATCAACAATGTTTGCCAGAACAATGTTGATAGCATCAACAATGTTTGCCAGAACAATGTTGATAGCATCAACAATGTTTGCCAGAACAATGTTGATAGCATCAACAATGTTGATAGCATTAACAATTGTAAAATAATACTTAGAGTAGATATTGTAAACAATACATAATATTTATTTTTTCAAAATAAAGGTTGTTCAAACAACGTATAGGTAGGTACGTACCTAAATCACCGCAGGTTCGGATGTTGTGATTCGAACGTATTATTTATTTAATATCTGAAATCAATGATAAATCGTTGAATTCGAAAAAACGATTCTGAGCGAGCTCGCGGTTAGGTCTAGTATTCGTTCTGGTAAAATTCAAATTCAACAAAATCAAAATAATACTTTTTGTTTTATCGATACATTTATTTTTTTTTTTTAACGCTTTCAGAATGTACTGGGAAGTTTGTATTGAAATTTTTCAATTCGGACAGCGAATTTTTTTTTACACAACACGTTTGATTCTTATATCTTAAATAACGAATTTTTGCGAGAGTTACAAATTTTATTCCAAAAAGAAATCGAAGGTATGGGCAATTTTCGACAGTTTTCCAACTTTTAACAGCAGCTAAAAAAAAAATTTGAGTAAGGATTTTTGAAATTTCTTAGTAGCCTTTGTATTTACACGTTGTCAGCCATAAAATAATATTTCGAAACTTTTTGAGGAAAATTAAATTTTTTATCATACAAAAGTTAAAAAAAAAAAATGGAAATTTTCGACAATTTTAACATGGGTGTGCAGTGTTGGCACAAATCAGTGTTTTAAATACAGATATTTATCAGTAATTATTTCGTAAAAATAATTTTCATTAACTGTTTTTTATACATTTAAATATGATTGAAGATCAGGACAGATTTGTTATTATGCTTGATACAGCAACGCCCTATTTCAAAAACTAGAGGCCAAGGTGGTCTATAGATCCACCTTGCTATATAGAGACTTATTTTAGACTACATTAAGTTTGTTATTTTATGTAACATTATAACGATTAATGGACGACATCTACTGACAACATTGTAAGACATGAGTGCTTTAAATTTAATCCCCTAGATCGCGCCACATTGTTCAAAATATTTCTATAATATCCTAAGTGTAGCGGATACTTTGGTGCAAGAAATATCATTCAAACTTTTACGAGCTAACTTGACGAAAACGTAAATTTTTAACGTTATGCAAATATCATAGACATTTCTCGTTATCATTTACGAACAGTTTCGGAACGGTTTCGTCGAAACAGTTTCACTGTCATAACTCAGCCATAAGATCTGTGAAACCTCACGAAATTTTCACACGTCAGAGCACGTATAGAGTTCTATTTACACGTAGATTTTCAAATCGATTGGAATTACACTGATCGAGGTATCATCAAACTTTGAAATATTTTGCCATTTTATGAGGTCTGTGAATGAAAATGCATATTTTAACCTAGGTATTTTCCCATCTAATGCGGCACAGTAATGGCTGAGCCAGCACAGTCGGTCAAAGTGGAGGCCAACAGAACACAGTTTTGTAATTTTTTTTTTAGTTATCGATTATACAAGGAACACCGAGCACGTTTTAACGCGGATATGTTTTAGGGCGAAAAATTATCGCGCGAAAAACGGAACCCCCGGACGCAACCAGATCAATGTTTTTTTCTTCAATTCGTTCGTCCTGTGTAATGGGTATAACAATTGAATAGGACGCTGGACGACACGGACAAAAGTCGATTTCAATGACGGTTTTCGTAAGAACACTTTAGAATTTTTCCAATGTTTGAGCGCGGACAAATTTCGTATGATGATACGTTTCGGTCGACCCGCGCGTTTTGAACGGTATCCGTACAAAATAATTTTTTTTTAATTTTCTTTATTTTAACAAATGCCTCGGCGACTAGGGCCATTGGCTACAAGAGATTACATATTATTTACATTAAAAGAGGGATTGTTACACTAAACACAAACTTAAAAATAATAGTAAAGTAGTACAAATAAATAGATAGCATATAGAATTAACAGTAATACATCATAGGAGAGTATATAATACATTTAAGGAAAATATTATTCTATACAATTTTTTTTTTTTTTTTAGTTAAATTTTTTTATGAAGTTCTGTATCCTTGAGGAATTTTAGAACATTAGTCGTGTCGATATTAAGGTTTTCAGCAAGATGGCGGGTTAAATTGTATTTTTGACGTTGTAGTTCGTACTTTCTGCAATCGGTGAGAATGTGTGTTTAACTGTCATAGGATCGTTGCAGGTAGGGCATATGGGTGGATCTTCGTTTCTTCATTAGGAAGGCACGAGTTAGTCTGGTATGGTCTATTCTGAGCCTGTTGATGGCTACTTCTTCTTTCCTAGTGAGGCCAAGAGAGAATATGATTTTTGATTTCATTCAATTTAGTATTAGATGATTTCCATTCGTTCTGCCAGATATTGAGTATTGTTTTTTTAATTATTTGTTCAAAATAATTGTAATGGCATTTCGCAACTTAGGTACACGGCGCCGCTGCGGTCGAGGGGTTTAGAGGAGTGCGGAGAAAGGATCTTTTTGTACCAGCTCGGCGGCGGCGGCGATGACGGCCGTGTTACACCACGTCGTGGGACAGACAGGCCACGTCAAAACACGCCGGCGAATAACATTACGCGCACTATATTATACTGTATTCATATTAGGCACATTAATAATAACAGAAAAAAAAAAAGACCATACATTAATTGTCGCCGTCGCGGCGTTCGGTGGATGTTTTTCATCGTTCGGGCAGCGTAATGTATAATAAATAACGACCCGTGTGTTTAGCACACGTGTACATAAACGGTACGCGTGCAGGAACACGTCAAGCGACCACACCGACTATACGACGACGACGACGACGAAAAGTAAACCCGACGAGACCGCGACGGCGCCGTTTTTTCGCCGTCGTTGAATAAAAACCGATTATACGAGTATATATAACGACAAAAGCCGTCGAAACGTGCGAAAATCCAAACAGGCTTAATTCGGGTGTCCCATACTCGTTAAACGTCCCTCCTCCCCCCGTCCCTGAAAGACTGTCTTAGGATATTTGTACCCCACACCCCCCCGGTATGATTATCCTAGGTTATTTATATGGGGGGGGGTACAAATACCAATTTTACCAGGGGTATAAATGTTCTAAGCTAATCGAGCCCCCCGCCCCCCCGGTAACAATATCCTAGGATATTGATACCGGGAGGATAAAATTATCCAAATACATTTTTATACCGGGGCAATAGTTATTATCCACCCACCGTGAAACTTAGGGGGTGCACATATCCTAGGATATTGTTACCGAGAGGGTATGTCCTAGGATAATCAAGCTGCCGGTAAGGGCGTATGATTTGACTGTTACGCCGGTACTACCCCGGTAAAAGAGTATAGATAGTATATCTCTTTAGATATGGGTATTTTGACGTCTGAAATATTTCTCTTAGTGTTGAAATATTCCGCAAAATTGTGAAGAATTATACATTTTAGATTCTGAGCGCGGTGAATGAAAAAAAATTGTCTAAAAACACTTCTAAAATATTTATAACTGTACAACCGCTTTTTTACTCTGAAAAATTTTTGTTTTGTTACATTATTTTTTGGGAATAACTCTTTTTATTTGAAACTTATTTGATAAATAATGAAGTTCTATCGTGATAAAAATTTCAAAACTACATCATCTCTTTGGGTATGAGTAAAATATAAGACTTTGAAATTTACAATTTTATGAGTATATGACATAACTACTCTCAGTATTCGATGACAATGGACAATATTGAATTCAAATTTTTAACCCACCCATCAGTTTCACTATAGTGACCCGCGTGTATCCCGGAATATTTATACGACGATTACGCTAGCATGCACGTTTGTACAATTACAAAATATATAACACAAAAAGCGATTTAGCGGACTATTTTTACGGGAATTGGCGGAATAGTTTTTAGAATTTGCGGACTCGGAGCAAAAATGGCGGATCGGCGAAATGCTGAAATTTTCCAAAAATGTCGAATCGCCAAAATTGAATTCGTGAACATTTAGCGGACAACTGGCGTGAATTTGAATAACCTAAGATGGTCATACCCTCCCGGTAAAACTTCCCTAGGATATTCCGTATTCATACCCCTAATTAAATGTACCTATGTGGGTACATGTCCTAGGATATTCATACCCAGGTAACAATTTCCTAGGATATCTATACCCCCTAGGATAACAACACTGCCGGCAAAGGGGTATGATTTGACTGTTACACCGGCCAGCAGCCCCTAACCTCGACCGTTCGGTTTAACGGACGCGTAGTTTTGGACGGCAGATTTTGGGTTCCTACACCGACTAAATAATTCCTATTTACGGTTCAAATGTGGTGTATTTTTATTGGGAATAATCAGTACAGTCTTGTATGATATTAATATTAAATATTGGACACGATTATTGCCATACATGCGTTGTATAAAGCATAAAAATGAGCATGCTTTATTTCACGAGTTCGTAAATCACACTTAAAACGTTTGTTACGTTTTTATCATAGCGTAAAATCATCAAAAGTGATAAATTCAGTTGATAAAATATCCATATAAGAATGTATCACTCAACAACGTTCGTATAAATTTAAGTATTATTTAATCACTTCGTCGCATGAAACGATTGCTCAACAATTAAAGTAGAGATGAATTATCTTTTAATAGTTACTGTGATAAAAAAATATATGACAAGTTAAGGACTCCGTAAAATATCAGATGTATCGTACACAATTAATAAATAGTTGTTCACAATAATGACCTATATAAATTTTAGCGTAGATTTTGCTCGTATGTTTACGTGTTAGATTTTCAGTTCTAATGTCAATATATTATATAAAGGAACTACGAATTTCGGTGAGTCGTTGGTTTAGAAGGTTTAGTTTGACGTTTTGTAAACAATTATAAAACAATCATCCCGAATGTCAGGACACAGAACGAGCTATACTGAGAAATCGAGCGAGAAGTTGTAAATTCTAAAGTTCTATAATTCACTTGAAAATAGTCGAAGTTGTTTCAAATTATTTCTGACGTTTCAACTTCATTCGCTCTAGTTTTTGCGTGGTTATTATTAGAGGTGTTAAAAGCAAATGATAAAAAAAAATTTTTTTATCACATATTATTTATAGGAAAATAATATTTGTAACATATTGTATGTCGTACAGATTGTATTTAAAGTTTTAAGACTCTAAGCGTAAAAATCAAGTTTTCAAAGTAACTTAAATTTTTCGAAAATTTTTTCTCGTGGGAAAGGAGGTTGCGCTGAGAAAATTTTAGAACTGCACAATATAGTGCCCCTTACAAAGCCTAAGACAGCCTAAGAGGAGATTCATCACAGGCTTAGTCTACTGGTTTTTGAAAAAACTTCTAGTTTTTGGAAATGTAATATTTTAAACCCTTATCATAAATTTGGGAGAGCAAATAACAAAGTAGCTCCGACCACAGTCTTAATTTTGGTTCCTTATATTGTGATTTAAACTTTTGAAGGGTAGAATTTCAGGTGACAGATTGACTAGGAGCTGAAACAACTATTTTTTAATCTCATAAATACTGAAATAAGTTTTGAAACTACACATTAGCCTGTGACGGTTCTTGTTTCATTTGTATGGTTAGTTTTAGCCGTTCCGGTGACGTGCAGTGGAGATTTCGAGTTATTTGGTACTCTTTTAAAAATTGCGTTATTTTTGTAAGACTTTCAAAATAAACAAAATTTCAAAACATAAAGTATCTTTGGAACTCTCATAAACGTAAAGATCGGAGTTTAATATTTTGCAATCCAAAAAGAGTTCTCTATTCAACTGTATGTTTTTTTGTTGTATGTTTGCTACGCGATTACTCTACAAATTATGAACCGATTTTGATGATTCTTTTTTTGTTTGATAGGTCACACTCTATACATGGTACCAATGTTCCATATAAATTTTATCGAAATTTTTTCAGTGCTTATTGAAAAAAATAAACTATTTGCTATCGGTATAGATAACATACCTACCGGATTTTTCAGGTTTTGATTTTTTTTTTTGTTTTTTTTTTATCATAATTCATTATAACATAGTATATAATAACAACAATAAGAAATTATTCTCATGCTGTATACTTATTATATTATATTTTATTGTACATTTAATATTATATTAATATCGGCTACCCCGTATCACGGTATAATATACCTAGTGTTCACGTAGTTCATATTATGAACTACGTGAACACTAGACGCCAAGTAATCAAAATAATGGAATAAAAATAAAAAAATTTTAAACAAAAAAATAATAATTAAATGAAAACAAAAATTTTATCATTTTTTTTTTTTTTCGAGTCTACGCCGTTCAAAAACAAAATTAAACTCAATTAACAGTAACAAGTATAAAACAATCGTATGAAAAATATGTGTAGATTATAAATAGACACTTTATTTCGAATTCGGTGACGGCGTAACCTGGAAATTTTGGACTTTATATAGTCATTTCACACTTTTTAAATGTTTTTTTTTTTTACCGCACACCGGTCATAATATTTATCGTGTAAATTTTGTACACGCCTCCGTACGTACACGAAAAGATCCGATTAACTCGATGTTTACGACACAGGTGACCCAACGAAAGATTTAGTAATGTCAGAACGGCCATGTGGTCAACGTCGTCGGATTTCCCACGAACACACACGCGACAATCCGGTGCACATAAAACTGTAGCCGTTCGTCTACATGGTGGCGCCCCGTGGGAACGCGCGGCACGTCTTTTCTACATTATACATAATATGTTGAAAGCCTTGTTTTTTTTTTTTTCATCTTAGGGTTGGAGAGGATATTTTGATTTACACGGACGGAAACGATTTTTTTCGAAAACGTTATAATCGTGCATTAAAAAATATATTTTCAACCGAGCGCGAAAAGACCGCGATCACTTTGAGACTTGTTTACAATCGTTGTAAAAACAGTTATTAAAGTTTTTTTTGTACCCTAACTATACAACCCCCTCGGCTCTTACGTCGATAAATCAATTAGGCGCGTGTAACACAAATATTATGATATAAGTGGTTTTAATTAAAACCGCTCGCGCACCGACAAAAATATGGGCCTTACACGCGGTTCGTCGTACGTCAAATTTTACACTAACCAGTCTGCATTATAAACATTAAACGAACAGTATAAAGTATGTATTGTTATTACGGCGCTCAAATGTTGTGAAAGCTATGTATTCGTCGCACCGAAATATCCATTAAAATACGTCTTCATAAAAAGTATATAATTTGACGAGTGCTCTCGCTGAATCCGCAGCGTGTATTATGAAACCATCGTGTTGTTTTACAGACACGCGTCTTGTGTATCGTTTCGAAACACCTAAACTTTCATATGTACTCTGAGAACGAATCCGTATTGTCTAAACTCATTCGAGAACCGTAAGAAAAAAGCAAAAACTGAATACATAAAAAAATCTTAGATAAATTCTTTGTTATAAAGCACATAACATGTGAATTATCTACACCGTCGTAGAAATATTACAATAAGGAATTGTAATATTACCTTGTTGAATAAAGGATCGAAAAAATAAATAAATACTGTGAGGTAGAAAAATGTATTGTATTTTGTACGGAAATACGAAAAATTCATGGTAACTTATGTTGAGTACACGACTGCGTTCATTTAAAATACTAGCTGTCCTGATCTGGCTCTGACCATTTTTTTTTTTTTCAAGATTCTATGAGCGAGGTATGTATTCAACAACTTTTCGTGTTGAAGGATCGCTTCAATTTTCATAAAGTCAGTAACTTTTCCAAAAAGTCTATGAACTCCGGTAGTACTCAGGTTAAAGCTTTTAGCCTACTCTTAAAGTTTTACCCGCAAAAACCGAAAAAAAAAAAATCGATAATTTTACGAGGAAAAATTTGAAAATTCGATGTTTGTAATGAGATTTTCGGGTGGAAGGAATGCTCCAACCGTTACGTTTAATACCACAATACATAAGAGTTGGGATTTTGGTTTCAAATTTCATATTTTAATTCGAAGCATTTTTTCATGATTATTTAGCTGAGTTGTGTGACGAAAACGACGATAATGGCGAAATCGCCATATCCTTCGCCCGCGGGTACAAATCGATTTAGACTTTTGGCCATAACGTCCAAAATGACAATCGGAACAAGTTGAAACTCTTACACAACATTCAAATTGGTAAGACACGGGTTTGATAAAATCTTCAAGTGGTTTCAAAAAAATTTTGAGCTACACGTAGAACTTTGAAGTTCTCGAAAAATCTACCAGGTTACCTACCTACTAGTCGACTGAGCTCACTCAGAACCGTTTTTTCAACGGCGACAAACAATTATTGCTTTTAGATATCAAACAATACGTTTGAACCACGAGTTCCACCAAACCAGTGATCCACCCGAAGCGTATAGGTCATCTATACCCGTACCTCGTAAACCTCGGAGTGATTCTGCAGGCTTATTTCTTTTCTTTTTTTTTTTTTTTTATCTAAACATGGTCGGGCCAAACGCTGCCAAAAACAAATTCTGGTGCCTATACATATATACGTATAATTGTACGTATAGGCGCCAGAATTTGTTTTAGTTTTTTCGTTTTTTTTTTTTATTCGGCCATCTGTTTTGGACAATATAATAACGCTCGCCCGTCGTTGACGGTCCGTTCCGTTGCGGACACCTCGTATTAATAATAAACAACACGTATTATACTGAAATAATAACTGTACGCGTTTTCAATACGAATTCCAGACCGTCCGGGACGTATATATTAGTATAGGCAGAGACACTGCGCGGCACGATTTTAAAATAAACAAAATAGGGGCCATTTCCCGTCATCTTCTTTTATAAACGATCACATTTATACGCCGATAATAAAAATAATAACGATATCGATAATAATATAAAATCGTCGTACTACACGCGATCGCGTCGGTTAAAAAAAAAAAAAAGAATAATTTTGTATTATTCACTGCGATGTGTGTACTGCGCGGCGCACCGCGGCGGTCACGCCTCGTTATAATAATAATATAGGAGTCATCTGTGTTTTTTCAGTCGTCCATAAGTTAATAACCGCTTTCTTTCTAAACTATACGATATATTAAGGGACCGATACCATTTTTCACCAAAAACACGTCGATTCGCGGGAAAAGTTCTCTTTATTATATTCAAATTTTTTTTTTTCAACTGTAAGTCACATTTAAATTATTGATTTTTTTAATACTTTGATTTTAAACTCTTTTTTTTTTTTGCTTTAAAACGAATACTCTGTTTCTAACCATAAATCTAGTAGAACGATTCAGTGTTTCAATAGTCTGCAGAACAGTGCTGTTGCCGACTCATGCCTGCAGTTTCATAATATTATAACATATTGCTACTAAATGTTCCCGTGCAGCAGCCAGCACGTGCTCCGCTCTTCCGGTTATTCGTCTCTCGCGTGTTTCTTTTATCCATTTACCAAAAGTATCCGTTTACTCGCTAGAATACACTCTTGCGTTATAATGGCTTACGAGTGGCAACAGGCCGCAATTCTTCGAAACTATTTCTTATTAACAATTTTGTACTTCGTCAATAAGTAACGCCGTGTCCGTATTTATAACATAATATCGTACATCATGGTTTGTTTTAAACGATAGGAAAAAAATTTATAATTAGATGGATACACATCAACAGAATAGTTTCGTTTGCGGCGTTAAAATCGGTCGAACGAAATACAGTTTGGCCGTAATATAAGGTGTATTATACATAAACGCCGTAAATACCTGCTCTTAGGTATAATTTTACAAAATTACGGGTATACTGCGAAAACTCGAAAACCGCCTCGAAAATCAAAATTAAATTTAGTTTGTTTTCGAAATTTTTTAAAAAAAATTATAGATTCTGAAAAATGTTAAATTTTCAGGTTCGCAATGACGTTTTCGGGTATAGAAATGCTCCGATCGTTACGTTGAATACCACATAAAAGTTGATATTTTTTGATATTTTCATTAATT
This sequence comes from Hormaphis cornu, assembly GCA_017140985.1. Classification (NCBI taxonomy): domain Eukaryota; kingdom Metazoa; phylum Arthropoda; class Insecta; order Hemiptera; family Hormaphididae; genus Hormaphis; species Hormaphis cornu. The sequence goes on from CM029362.1 coordinate 17,385,389, forward strand.
TTTGAGTTATGTGTCGAAAACGACAAAAATATAGGCTACATATCATAATAAATCGTAGACAATCGTCGTAGGCAATACTCAAATAATGGGAAATATATACGTGCCAGCGATCAATGCCCTGTGATTTTTTTTTTTATCAATGTATTAAAGAATTTAGAATTTTTTTTTTTTCATTTCTATGGAAATAAAAAGAAAATATTTTAAAAGTTCGATTAAAATTGTTTTTTGTTATAAAAAGTTAGTGGGAACGGTCGCATAATATTATGTATAAAAAGAGGAAAAACAACTTTTTGCTAAACGCATCGTTTTACGTCGTACAGTCTGACAGTATTATGTATAGATTATTATCAATAATACGTATAGCTGGCCTGGGAATTATCTCGTTAAAAGCTTAAGTAACTCGTTACTTAACTTTTTTTCGTTAAATTTTAACTTTAAAAGTTAATCTGTAATAGTTTAAACTTTTTTTTCAACTATCCAAAATAAAATTAAATTATTAGTAAAAAGAAAATAAACTACATGCAAATAAAGGATGTAACGCGGGTTAAAAAAATTTCTGAAATCGAGAACATTGTTCAAAGACCTAAAAATAAGAATGTACATGACGTTTTACTTACGAGTATAAGACCGATCGTTCTATAGCGCTGAAACGTAGGCACTGAGAAAAGAATTGAGACTATAGCGACTAGTCGTGATTTTTTAATGAAAATTTACGGCCCTGCAGCCTTCGATAGTCAAACCGATGAATGGAGAACACTTCGTAATGATGAACTCCGAAGGCTCTTTTAAAAGCCGAACGTAGTTAGAGAGAATGCCAAAAAAAAAAAAAGACTATTAATGGGAGCAATGCTTGGCGCAAACAGGGAGCTTTGTATAGTTCAGCGAGTGATTGAAGAAGCGACCCTATGGGTGAAAGACCGTTTAAGTTGACCTAAGCTAAGGCAGGAAGAAAAGATAGGTTAAAAAGACAGAACCAGAAATTAGTTGGAGAGAAGCTGCTGCAGCATAAGACGGGCGGCAAGATTTGTGTACATGGTATGTGGTCGAAATTAAGAAAGAAGAAGAAGAAGAGAGAGGAAAATATCAAATGAAAAAAAAAAAATTTTTGAAGTGGTGAAAATATCATGCTAGGTACAAAGTATACAGTGTTGGAATTCGTCTTGATAAACATTCATTTATCCGTTATAGCTGGATAAAAAACATTTATCTAGTTGAAAATTCTTAGTTAAATTTCTGCGTTAGATTTTAATCCACAAGTGTTTATTATTAATTTTATAAATATTTTTGTACTCGTCGTATAAAAAAATGTCATCTTTATCTAGACAACTATAACGCTGGATACAATTAATACACGACCATGCGAATTAATACGAACGATTATTATTTTAAGTCGATTAATTGTTTTTGGTAGTTAACTTTCCGTACTTTCGGTTGACTTAACAAGTTTAAAGACGTTGTCGACCGCAGTTCGGCCAGTTGACAGTACTCGATTCTATACGGCCGTGTGTGAACAATTATCATTAATATTATATTACGAAGAACCATGCGTAGAACCTATTATAGGCGCTCGACGCGTATGGTTCCGTGGCGACCGCGGGACGGGGGGAGCCATGTGTCCCGGCGGGGCGTCCGATTGGCCGAGACCCGGCGCGTCTGGGCGGGGACCCCGCGGGCCGCGAGCGCACCCCGTCCCCACACCCGGAAGAGTCGCCGAGCCCATCGTGAGCCGACAAGACACGTCGCGGCCGCATCAGTGGCGGTCACTGGTCCAAGAGACGCGGTCCACGGCCAAGCGCGTACGTGTCGCCGCAGTGTTCGCAGCTCCGTACGGACGAACCAATATCGCCGGGGAGGAAACGTCGCAGGAAGCTTTCGGGACGATTCTACCCGACACACCGACGACGAACGAGACCGTTATGCGCGGTGAGAACTCGTCGTAACAACACTGTTGTTACTGTACAGTTTTTATAAAATACTATACATCGGATTGGCTACTGGCTACGGAAAACTCGTATCGATTACACTGTATTATTATAATGTTATAACGCACTAGACTAAAGTTCTAACATTGGTCGTGTATAGTTCTCCTTCAATGGCGGTCAGTCGCCTAGCGCTCGGCGCATCGAATTGAAGAGGGGGGGGGGTTAACATGGGCCACCCTTCGAACTTTTCCTCGTCCCCCATCCAGTGTTTTTTATTTCGATTTGGTCGCGTTTTCAATACGAAAGTACAAAATCAAAAACTGTAAAAAATACTTTGACATCGGCGGCTTCTTAAAACAGTTGTGAACTCGAGCCGCCGAGCTTTTGTCATCACGTACTATATATTATGTATAACAGTTCTCTCTGATGATTGTTACAGTGTTCGGCGAGAACGACGCGATGAACCAGTTCGTGGACGAATACTTTTACGCCGACTACAGCAGCTGTCCGCCGGCGACGGTGGACCACGAACTCGCGGCGGACGGTTACCACCCGGCGGTCAAGACCGAAGTCGAGCCGTACGGTTTCGCGGGGTTGCCGCTGCCGGCCGCCGCGGACCCGTACTGCGCAGGTTATTACTACGACGATACCGCGGCCGGTTACTGCGGCGGTTACGGTTCGTACCGCTCGCAGCTGCTGCAGGATCCCTCGGTGACGACGTGCGACGGCGGCGGATGGCCGACGGGCCCGCAGCAGTTGGAGTATCCCTCCGGTCCGGCCGAGGGCCCGCAAACCGCGTACCCGCCCGACGCCGGTGGACCGCAACAGCTAGTGCCGCTGCCGCACCCGGAGACGCAGGTCCCGCCGGAACCCGGGCAGCGGACCGCCGGTTTCCGCGATTTTCGACCGGAAGAACGCGCGGACGACGGCTGCAGCGATCGGATGGTCGCGGGACAGCTTTTCGGTAAGCGCGCGCTTGCGGTAACCTAACCTACCTACCCACCTATTAACCGCCGCGTTGGGAAAAAATAATTCATTTTTGAGCTGTGATCCAGCAAGGGCGACGAAAAATTTACGGCTGTTCCTCCGAACGACTCGACATTTTAACGCGTCGTGATATTATGGAGGACGACTGTCGCGCACAATCGTGCCTGATCATTGAAACGTCTAATGAGTCTATCGAAAAAATTCGAGCCAAATGTTTTGAGCTTTATAGTCTTTTAGAACTTGTTGTAACCGGAGCTCGCTCAGAACTGTGATCTCCGTAAGCGTTTCTTAAAATTCTGACAAAAACATCAAACAGACCCGCCCCCAAAGCCGCACGGACCCATACACTTCAGAGCGAAGTTGTTGTTCCTAACCTAACCCGATCGGTATACTTTTATTTTTTTAAATTTGTGTTAATCAATAATATTTAACCGTACCAAACTGCACGCGCCTGCCAAACAAGACTTAAATTGGAAATATATATTTTTATACATTCAATTATAAAGGCCGTTTTAAGTCTTTCGACGCGTGGTATTTGTACCCGTTGTCGAGTTGTGAGGTTATTGAACCGACTTCAAAATGAGTACATAGAGTACGTAGCTGATGAAGACCGCCGATTTTAATTCAACACTCGTTTTATACACACATTATATTACTTGCAGAATTGTCACCTGAACATGAAAAAACCAAAATAATATGTGATCAAAAATCGTGGAAGAAAACTACAAACAAATCTCCAACGAGCCAAAGACAAAGAGCAAAACGGAAACCACGAATACTGTTTTCCGAGGTAATGTTTTTTCTAGAGTATCTTATTCACGACGTTTAGTGATTGTCATAGGCGCGACACGTACATATTTTAAGGACACCTATAAATAAACGGCATTTACCGATTAGTGGGTCGACATTAAACATAACGCGTATTATTATGTGTTACACTACTCAGTTGTTTTCAATAAAAGCGCTCTATATAGATATAGAGTACAGGTACTGCAGCTTTAGTGGTCACGTAGAATGGGAACAATGTAAAATCAAATATTTAGACTCGTCGCGTTAATTTTTTGAAAAAACGTTTTTTTTTTTAAACGACCGGAGCAAAATTTCCCCAGAAACCGCTACTGTTGAGGTCCGGGACTCCGGGGGAAGTAATCCTTTTGGGGTACACACAAACCTAACCCCCCGGTTGAGAAGCGCTAAATTGGACGGACGCCGTCGTTCCAGGGGTGGACGCCAAGACAAAACAGCGTTCATACGACGTGTGTTTTGAGCTTCGATTACACGATTTGTGTCCAAATTGATACGTTTTGGGCTTTTAGATTTATGGGTCCTTCGTGTAATATTGACGTCTTCAAGGGCCTCTGCGATTTTTCGCACCCCACGCCTAAAATCGTCGGTCCGCCCCGTATCCCTCCCATTACCCTTCAGCTGCCGCTGTCCCTCCACGAGACTCACAAACTTGAAAGTACAACAGGCGCCTCCGTATAATAATACCCGTGTACGTTCTCCCGCGCAGGTCGTCATATCGGAGTTGGAGCACCGTTTCAAACAGCAGCGGTATTTGTCGGCCGCGGAGCGAGAAGCGATGGCCTCGAGGATACGGCTGACTCCGACTCAGGTGAAAATATGGTTCCAAAACCGGCGGTACAAGAGCAAAAAATCGACGTCCGCCGACGGCGCGACGCCGGACGTCGTCGGGAAGCCGCCCAGAAGACAGTTCCCGGTCGTCAAACGTCCAGGCTACGTCGCGCCGTCAGCAGCAGCCGGGACGCCGTTCGCCGGCAACAACGGTCGCGCGGACTTGGACAGTACTAACGGATACTATTTAATCGACCGCTGTTGAAATAAATTATAAAATCACCAAAAACAACAATCTATGGCACAGTTTTGATCGTTACCGCGCGCAGGCGTGTGTGACGGAGATTTTTATTTTGCGAACGAGGATTTTGTAATAATAAATTCAACGAAGCTATCTGCGTTATTCGTGTATAGTCGGTGTATAGATTTTTATTTTTTCTACTAAGCTTACAAACAAAATCTATGTGTGGTCGGAAAAATTTGTCGGGGCAAAAGGGATTCGTACCCGTGGACGCGACCCCCTTCGTATACGGTCGTACTGCCCACAATTATTTTTAAAACAATAGAAGGAATCGCTATCGGTCCGAATAATACAGCGTTAAGCGGTTTATAGCGGTAGAAAAATTTAACAAGTACCCGTTCTTATAGGTAGCAGTTTATTACCCGATAATTTATCGTTTTTTTTGATTATTTTCCAAATTATTTTGTACAAGATTTTATTTTTCAAAAATAATTTTCCGGTGATATTGAACACGCGTAGGTACACTTCGTTTCATTTTTCGCCCATTATTTTTTCACCTAATCGCGCATTTTATAATGATTTCTGATTGATTCTAACGTGATTTAAAATACGTACCGTTAACTATACACCGGTTGCAACGATAAAATGTTAATTTTTACTGTACGCCTATTTTGATTTTGTTTATTTCTCTTCATTATTGTTTGGCATATTTTTATTTAAATTAAGGTAAGTAGGTAAGGTAATAAAAATAGGTAAGGTAACTAGGTAAGTGTTATATAAAGTGGTAGACAACTATTACGTGTTTGTATGTTGTACAAATCTTTCATATTTTATACTTTTAAACAATTATTACTACATCAGCTGTACAATTTAAAATGTTTCATAACATATAACAAATTTGTCTTGACGTTGTGGTGCATACGCATTTTATGTATATATTTAATATACCAGATTCTTGAATAAACATCGACTTTACTTTGGCGGGTGTACAGGGAACAATAGTACGTCATAATATTTATAATTTATATTCATTTAACGTTTGGAAAAGAGCAATGGCAAAACAATTTTCTATTCTGCATATTTCAACTTAAAAACTACAACAGTTGCATTCAAACGTTGTTTTTACACTGTTTAAAAGTGATAAAACAAATATATTTGACTTCCGTACCAGCATTTACAATCACAAAGTTATTTAATTGAAAAAAACGTATCCCTTGCATAGTCAAATTGTAAACAAGTTATAATTGTGTTTTTGTCACACACTTTTTTGATTTTACTATAGGAAAAATCTTGCAACTAAATTGCCTGTTTAAGCTTCTAGAATAACAATTGTACTCGCTTCAAAGACTTATGTTCCATCAGAACTATAAGAAAAATAAACCGTTATACATTTTGAAAATAGATTAAAAAACCTAACAACATTGTGTGTGTGTGTGTCACTTACTTTATACATTTTTGAAAATAGTTGTCTACATCCAATTTTTATTTTTTTAACATTTTTGTTGAGTAGTTTACAAGCAAAAGAAAAAAATATTTTAAAAAATAACAATCTGGGGGTACAAAGAAGACTTCATTCTATGTACAAATCTGTTTTCCTAATTTATTTCGCTCCATGCATATCTAAAATACAGAGGGATAGAGGCCACTTTACTGTTATTTTACAATTTGAACTGTTTTTTAATTCAATATTCTAGTATTTATTATACACCTATATCGCAACTATGTAACTTGTAGTAATAGTTTCCATTTCAATTTTTTCAAGTCACAAATATAGATAGAGAAACTAAGGTAACAAGATTGAATTAATATCGGCAATTGTTCGTACCTCATTTTATTTCACCACCAAAGTTTTACCTATAACCTATCTGTTTAGCAATATTATGCATTCTAATTCTGATTCGAATATACATATGGTATTTACTTACGAATTTTTATTTTTATAATTTTATCTACCGGTCATTTCACAACATTGTTGTTTTTAGTCAGAAAAAAGAATTTATCTATGGTATGATTGATGATAAAAAACATTTAAAAACAATGAAATATGCAGTGTTTAGTTAAAATGTACAAATAAAACTTATGCCAGATTTAAAACTATGACAACGCACATAAAATATGGTTTTAACTAATGAAATATTTTTTTAAGTCAGATTTTACTGAGTGTTTAAACTTATAGTTCTATATTTTAGTTGATAATTGTAAAATATATATGTATATATATATATATATATATATTATATATATTATATATATACGTAGTAACTATAAAAGTAACTTATAAATTGATATTTCTTATAATGAGATTGTACATTGTAACTCAACATTTGATGTATAATTTATATATAAATTATAAGCATGACACATTTTTTAAATGTATTTGTTTGGATATAAATAAGTACATATTTATTAAATAATAAAAATAAATAATGATATGACTTGAAAATTGAAACACAAAAACTTCCAGTTGCTAAGTACTGTCTTACATCCTATTTTAGCTACAATATAATATCGTACCTTTAGGCTGTACACAATGTATCCACTTTTACATTACACAGGTGATGGAAAACAACTTTAATCTTCATTTTTTTGTCTGGTACTCTGAAGAAAAATGTGTTTTGACGGATTGGTAGAGAGCATTGATACAATCAGAAAAATGTTGTAAATCACTCTAAAATTTAAATAGATGCTCAGTTAATCAAAAATAAAGACGGCTACAATATTAACCCGTCAATAATAACGTTATGTTAAATTACGCTCAGCTTGATTATTTATTTCATACCCATACAGTTTCTAATTAATTTTTTAATTCGATATAAATAATACTGCGTGCAGCGTTTAAGTACTCCATACTGCGAAAATAATAATAGTATCATACGTTCCTAGAAAATACTTCATGGTTGTTATTACTTACTATCATTTAGAAAACATTAAAAATATGTTAATTAAAGTTTTTAAAGATATATATATATATATATATATGATAATATAGAATGATAAAAAGGATTTCCCAAACAACTAATAATGTGAGCACTTTTGGAAATATTAACAAAAAGTTAAACAATTATTTAGTGGAGATCCACCATTACATTTAGGTATTTTCAGTGCGTTAAAATTTATTAATTTTATAGTCTTGCATTTACTTTACTGTATAAATCGTTTTGATGGCTTAATATAACGCATAAGTATTTGAATCATTGAAATCTTCAAAACCGCTTCCAACAAATTATTTTGAATATTTGGGGTACTCTCCTTTGAAGTAGAAGATGTCTTCTGTTTTATCTGTATTTATTTTCTATCAAATTTTTTATTTAGATCTTCCGCGAACAGGACTATATTGACTATGTATGCTAAAAGTGTGATTTTTTACTGTTCTAGCCTGACACCTACCTCGTCCTTTCTAATATTTCTTTATTACTTTCTTTATTACTTTCTCAAAAGCTAAATTGAATAAGATAGGAGACAAAGCGTCTCGCCTTGCCTCAGTCTAGTCGTAACTTGTACCGTTGTACTTCCTCTATAATTTTTTAATAGAAAAAAATTCATAACTCTAAAACTATATCTAAATAAAAAACTAATACATACATATTAAATGGTTGAAATCATTTATAATTTATTTGTTGACTTGAACTTAGATGAACTTAAGTTTATAACACATAAATGGAAATAAATAAAATTGTTAGTAGACAAATTTGTTTGTAATCAGAAACGCCTTTTTTATCTTTATTCATTATCATGTAGATCGGCAGATACCTCCTCTTAAAGCTAATACCAAATGCAGTACAGATCCCCCTTGTACTTTATAATCTTGAGCAGTCTTTTCATCGTTCCTGAAACCGATACGGACGTGTGTTAGATTTGAGATTGAGTAACACGATCTTTTCACTTACATTTGTTTTCCGGAAAAAATCAGCCTCTGTTGCTGGGGCGGAATGCCCTCTTTTTCTTCAACCCTTTCCTTAATTCTTTCCACCTTGTCCGTGGGCTCTATGTCGATTTCTATCTACGAGTTACAATAAAAAAAAAAAACAAAATCAAACGTGTAAAAGAACGGCGCGCCAAACGAAACTTGTACTTTTGTAATAAATTATTATATTTTGACCAACCTCTTTACCCGTTAAAGTTTTTACTTTGATCAACATTGTGCGGTTTAGTGGATTCGATTTTTATTCGCGTAAATGAAAATCAGTATAATTACACTTGTATATTAATACGGGAGGAAATGAATGATTCTAAAAATTGTACGAAAAAACGTATAAAACAGCCACCAACATCGGTGACTAACGGTGTAAGTGGTGTAACTCGTCAAAATTTGACATTTAATAAAAAAAAAGTCAAAAAGATATACCAAACGGCAAACGCTGAAACAGAGTGATAGCAGAGTGATACGGTTCCAGCTGTCTTCAGTGAACATACAACCAGCTACAGATCACTTTGCCAACATCATGCCTGTCAAACGCCGCTCAAATTTAAAACGCGGAATCGTCGAACAAAAAATAACGCGAACAGCGATTCGCGGAACAGCGTGGAGTATTTACGAATAGCCCGGTAGGATATGAATTTATCATTGAAAATTAATAGACATTTTTTTAAAATTTTACTCGCTATATTTTATAATTGTGTAATTAAACGTGGCGGGAGGTCGGATCTGATCATCTGACACCGCTCTGTCACTTTGGAAAGGCTTACAACAGTACTTATTTCAAACTAAACTCAAACTTAAAAAATTATTTCTCGGTATCCAACGAATACCAACGTATCATTTTTTATTTTTTTTTTATAATTCAAGTTCATCATTTTAAGTATGACTAAAAATTATTCTAAATACCTATAGGTACTTACTTTAAAATATGTTGGTATTTTACTCAAATACTTGAAAAAATTGTTTAAGAGGAGGAAGACTTAGTTCCAGCAGGTACTTACTATATTGCTTGTCTACGGAACGACTTCATTTCCGGTTTTAGAAAGAAAATTAAAATAAATACCTATAATAGTTAAATTATTAAATTAATATTGGGAATTTTAAGTTGCCGTTCGGGTAAGAGCCAAAATTTTGTAACTTAAAGTTATTTTAATTTATTTTCTAGCAATAGATTTGAATCTAGTATAAAAAAAGTCAGAAATTTCTAGGTCGGGTATAGTTGTTTGAATTTTTAAAATTTTTAGTAAAATTTGGAAAGATAATTGAATGTTCTATCTTTTAACAAAGCTACCGAGAACTATACACTCGGCTTTTTTTCTTTATTGAAATATTTTGTCGCAGAAAACAAATGTTATCTTGCATAACATATAATAAATTTTTAAATCTTAAATTTTAAAATTGCGTTATAAATGACTTTTTATCCTAAAACTAAATTACTGGTATGACCATTTTTTTCTCTCCAAATTTCCCACTATAAACGATTGAAAAAAATAACTGTTTTGTTCAATTTTTGGAATTTTTTAGTCACACATAAAACTCATATATGCTTCTAACATTATACTAAATTTTCGAAGCTTCCCCTCTAAAATTAAAGTTTTTATTAAACGAAAACCACAATAAAACATTTAAACTTTTGAAAATTTCCAAGTAATCACTATTTAGCACACAAATTATTAAAATATTTTGAAATTAGTACTAAAAGTATTTTGTAGGTAGATATAAATAGTATGTGAAAATTTCACGTATACTTTTATTAGATTGGAAATTATGACCAAACAACTAAATCGACTTAGTCAACATCATATTGTTTGCCGTACTTTTTTACCGATTTTTTTTTTTTTAAGGTTTTTGTTTTTCTGGGAATAACTTTTACCAAATCGAAAATGTTTAAAATTTTCTGTGATGCAGCACTAAGCATCCGGTTTGGTTAGACTGTGGATTTTTTTAGTTATTTATCCACACGGGCTAGAGAAAATGAAAAACCCTAAATAATAAACAAAAATCATAAATTGATATGTTTTTTTTTTTTATTTTAATTTAATTAAATAATTTTATAATTTATAAGTGATGGTGTTTGCTTTTTTGCGGACGGTGACACGGAGTGGAAACGTCGCCCGTCCACCACTGAGTGACAATAAACAGCTGCTGTTGCAATCATTTTATCATTCTTAGAAGGTAAACAACTATTTAGCTGCTATCATGGTAAACAAGTCTTTTACAAGTCTTTTAGGCAATTTTCGTAGGCACTATTATAGTTGTAGAGGCGGTCAATGACTTCTTTTTTTTTTTTTTTTTTATGTAAATTGTACGTCTCCAGTGAATTTTACGCTAGTCCAAAAAAACAGTAATCGTCGATTTTAAACTCTCATATTTTTATACACGAACCCGATGATCGGAAACAGTCTGTACCCATTTTAGAAATTACTCAACCGAGTAAACGTTTTGCATTAAACGCCTACAACTACTAAATGCGATCGTAACATCGTGCCTGAGTAAATCAGCATGACGTCTCCTCTTTGTTAATTACTATTGTACAACGTAAACACTCGCCTGCCATTCTCCTCTTTGATGAACGATTCGGGACCGCTCGGTCCGTGCGACAATGGTCTGTCCTATTACTTCGATAGCTTGTCAATCAGCGATCGGGAAACCGTAGCCGAAGATGTCACCTACGCGATCGACTCGGACGACGACAGCAGTTGTTGCTCCAAGACCGGTTGCTCGTCGATTTTCGGCTCGGGCCCCGACGAATTGGAATCCGAGTCGGCCGTGCATTCTTCGTGTAGCGGTAGCATCACGAAATCCAACGAATGCCTCATTGAAGTCGGTACATCGTTCGACTCTACTGGCCAATGTTCAGGGTGATTTATTTGACCATGTCGATTTGATCGATTCGAATTACTCCATAAACCAAACTAACATATTGAACATTTTTTTTTAGGAAACATTTCATTGAAAACGGTTCATTTTCCAACGCTTTCAAATCTCACCTAAAGGTTAGTTTAAACGGTATGGCATCTACCTATAGGTATAATTAAACGTGTTTTCTTTTAGAATCGTTTTAGCGTTAAACCGTTTGAATGTACAAGCAACGGTACAATAGAAAACGGAGATAAAGTGGCTGGTAGTACGGCACTAATTTTGAATTGTAGACCAGCCGAAATTCCTGCCAAATCGTCCAATGAGCAACTGGAACATGAACGGCTTTACGAGCAAATTTTACAGAACGCCAAAAAAAAAGGTTATTATAAAATCAGTTTTTGGAATGTTCATTCACAAATTGAATTTGTTTTAGTTCGATTTTACGACAAAAAAAAAAAAAAAATTCCTAATGTATTTGTGTCAACGTTGACTAAGAACGCTTTTACATTATTGTTCTCTAGGAAAATTACTGCTTTGTTTAACAAAACATTCATTTTTGTTGGAAAAAAAAAAAATATTTTATAACAGTAAATTTTCAAAATCGATTAACAATCAATAAAAATTTGATTTTGTTTGCCGCCCCAAAAAGTTTATTCTAATCATCCCATAAAGTTCATATTGAAATTAATATTGATAATTTGAAATGTTTTATACAGTATTAATGTTTTCACAGAATCTAAAGAAGCAAAAAGACGCAAAGAAAATTTAAAACAAAAGTTTAAAATTGAGAAAAAATTAGCCCACGTAACTCAAATTTGGTCGCAAGAAATTATTCCGAATTGGAACCAAATGTAAAACATTTAAAATTTGTTATCTTTGCCATTAATCATTTTTGTTTTGAATTTAATCATGTGTTTTAGGCATAGAACTAAAAGGTGTCGAGATCTTTGGTGGAATGGTTTACCTTCCAGTGTACGGGGTAAAGTTTGGTATTTAGCTATAGGCAATGATTTGCTTATTAACGAAGACTTGTACAAAAGTTGTGTGTCTAATTCCTTCGACAAATTTAAAGATTCAGAAGCTAGTATGCATTGTTTGGAATGTATTCATTTAGACATTTCACGCACATTTCCTCACTTGGGTATTTTTCAACAAGTAAATGATTAAAATTAATAAAAACACTTATTCAAACTTGTGATACTTATACGTAAACAGTAACACAAATTTTCACTTCTTAGACAAGCAAGTCAAGCTAGATAAAATATCCCTTCATTATTTCATTCATAATTATATTAATCTAAAAACATTTAGTGTGATGTTAAATGTTGACGCTTATTTGGTTACTTTCATCATACGTACATGTAATGAACAATTTAAAAAAAAATTCCTTCTTTAAACACTTTTTTCAAACCAATTAATTATAAACTAGGCACAACTTATGAACAATATGAGTTAAACCCAGAACTATGTTTAGGCACTTGTTTTATATATTGCTAGTTAGATAAAAATGAATAAGAAATCACTACGCTTTGAATTAATATTGATGAAGATTACCTATACTAAATTTGTCATTGAGAATATTGATTTGAAGAGTTTTTCATGTTAAAAAAAGCAGTTTACTAATTTTTTTTTTTTACATAAATACACAAACTATACCTATTTAATTAAATTGAAGTCCAATGTTTAAATAACAACATTCCAAAAAAAAATTGTATGTAATGGGCATTTTGAAACACGTATTCAATACGTATGTATCTTATTCAGGCTCGTCAGAGGGATTTTTTTTAGTGTTTATAACAGTTAAATGATTGTGTTGCTCAGTTGAACATAATAAATACGTTTAAATAATGTGTCATTCTTGTACTCTGAATATCAAAATCCAAAAATTGAATTGTATACTTTCCTGGTATTGCATTTAATTTTAGACCTAAATCATTACTTAGTAAGTGCTTAAGTAATTTTTTCTGCTATCTCAATTTTAGGACGGACCATACTTTGATGTGCTGAAAAGGGTTCTAAGTGCTTATGTCTGTCTGCGGCCAGACATTGGTTATATACAGGGCATGTGTTTTATTGCTGCAATGTTGCTTTTAAACATGGAAGAAGTCAAAGCATTTATTTGTCTTGTTAATTTAATGGAGTCCCGATGTTTGAATGCATTCTACACTGTAAACCAACACTTGGTCTGTATGATGTCAAAAACATTATCTACCTAAAAATATATAATATATATATAATGAAGTAATTTATGTTTTAGATGACCTCATATTTTTCTGCATATAATGATCTACTTAAATATAATCTAAATAAACTTAGTACGCATTTTGATCATATTGGTCTTACACCTGAAATGTATTTGGTTGACTGGATATATACAGCATTTGCAAAATCTATGAACTTAGAATTAGCATCTATTGTTTGGGACATATTTTTAAGAGATAGTGATCAATTCTTATTTCGAGCTGCTTTAGGTAAGTTTACATGAATATCAAATATTTTATAAAGATTAAGTCAACGCATACCTTGTGAGACAAATAATTATTATAATCCAACTTATTATTTTTATTATTCTTGCCAATTCATTTTTAATTAAATTTAAATATTTTATTATTATAATCAGTTATTATTTTTAACCACTAATCTTTCAAAATTAAGCATTTATTTGTACTTTCCATAGTTCTTTAAAAAAAAAAAAAAATCTAACACCTAATTTTTGTACACTAACAAAGCATAAATTTTTAATATAACTATGTACTTTTTAAAATTTTGAAACTTATGTCACACTAACTTGTTAATTAAATCTAATTACTTTTATAAGTTATTATTTATTACAAAAGTAAACAATGAAAAAACTGAATTAACACTGTATACTGTACTGTAACATATTGTTTTTTTAGTACTTAACAATAATGCTAACAAATAAATAGTATTAGTATGATTTCTAACTGTAAGTTTTAAATATTGTTCTTCTGGATTTTTAAAAAAATAGTTGAAAAAATAACAGTATTATTTATAAACAATCCAAGTAATTGTTCAACAAATTTTTTTTTTTATCGTACTTCAATACAAAATTATTTATTAGTGGTAACTGTTTTGATTTTATCAAGAACTGTTTGTTACTAATTTTGGAAATTTTCAAAGAATAGATAACACGGGAAGTTTTTGTATAATTTACTGTAAATAAATTGAAAATACCGAAAATTACCTTTAAAAGTATAATATTTTTGTAAATATTGGTTTTAATTATTTCAGTTATGATTTTTTTTTTACATGTTAAATCCATATAAAAAATAACCGTTAACAATTTAACATTAACAAACCAATATATTTAGTTTGGCTGTCATATATTGTATTCATTTAAATATGGTTTTAATGTTTTGTACAGGCATTTTACGCAGTAATGAGTCAGAACTGATGCAAATGGATTCAATAACTTGCGCTCAATATTTAACAAAGTTACCCGAAAGTTTTACATCAGATATCTTATTAAAATCAACTGCAGCCATTCATATGGCTGTTGGAAAACGAACATTTAATACTTTACTTCTTTACTATCAAGAAAGATAATAATATGTTCAATAATATTTAAGTTTGCTCATTTGTGATAATACAGGTTGGAGTAGGGTAAAATATGCATTTTTATATTTATTAAGTTATGTACCAAACACTTATGACAATTCCACAATGTAAACAATCGTATTTAATAATTTAAAAGTATTTTAATTTAACATTTTTTCTTAT
The DNA here is from genome assembly GCA_017140985.1 of Hormaphis cornu. NCBI lineage: Eukaryota > Metazoa > Arthropoda > Insecta > Hemiptera > Hormaphididae > Hormaphis > Hormaphis cornu. The sequence goes on from CM029362.1 coordinate 17,400,636, forward strand.
CAAAAAGTACATTAAAAATATTTGTTATTTGTAATCTAAGATGTCATGCAAAACATTTTAGTTAGAATTTTAGTTTATTTTTGTATTTAATATACTACCAGGTCAGTTTAAACTATAATAGTATCTTGAAAGGATCAAATCTGCCACTCTTGAGGTTTAGTTTTAAAATATTGCCCTAATAATAGTGTCATCGCTAAATTGAATACAAATGGAAACAAGTATTTTAATGTTATACATGTATAATATATATATTTTGGTTTAAAAACTATTTAATTATGCCTAATTATGTGTGTGTTACACTATTTGGGTGTAGTACTGCAGTACATAACGTCTTCCCAATGTTCTATTAGAATAATAGAAGAATACTTAAAACTAGATAGTCAATTAATTTAACTTAACCATGATTATTACTCTAAAAAATAATTTTTGTATATTTACAATTATTGTACTACTCATTTAAATCTTCTTTACTATTGTTTATTTTTTGTACAAAAATCATTATGTTTTTATGGTGGAAAACCTGGTTCTATGTTAGAGGTTCTTGCATCATTGTATAATGATTTAGATTGGCATCAAGGCCAGAAAACTAAAAAAATGTAACCCCATTTACCAAAAACTATTGTCTATTTGCTCATAACACTGCCTTGGGTCCTGGCTCTGGTTGTATACTATAAACTTAATTTCCTTTAAAAATTGTTTCTCTACTGGGAAAAAATTGGTAAATGATAAAAGAAAATTATAAAGTAAAATTTGATATACTCGAAACAGTTTGATATCTGTAAAGTATTTAACATAATATTATAATTATAATTAAGTTTTTTGAAATATTTACATAAATATTCCATGTTTCTGTGTTTTATGGCCACTAAAAGATAGGCAGCATTTTTATTGTAACTAGAGAAAGTTTAGAAAATTTAAATGTCTAATAAGTTCGCGTATTATTTTACCTTATTAATAGTCTATTTCTTTTGTTTTAGTATTTTCTTTAGTACCATCACTTGTAACTATTTGTTTGATTTATTATAATTTTTTTTTTCATATATATATTATTAATTTTTATAGTAATAACTGTAGAAACAATTTTTTTAAAAAAACAATACATTCTTCGCTACGCTCAGAATCTATTATATATGGGTGGTCAGTGGTCATTAAAATCTTAGATAACATAGGATAATTAATGTTATATTCTGTATTAGTGTATTAAATTTGGCAAATTGTTATAGTTTATTTTAATTAATATTTTGATCTAAAACTGGTTTGTTTGAACATCTGATTAAATTTTTAAGGCTTAAAGTGTTCTACATAACTTTAATTTTATTTATTGTAACAATAATGGTTATAAATATATCAAAATATGTCTGGTTACTAATTTTTTTAGCAACTGACGGTTTTTGTCCAAAAACTACACTATGACATAACATTTGAATTGTTATTAATTACTATCAATATTATTATGATTATTATTATTATTATTTTCAGTGTAAAAACAAATTAGGTGTCTAGTGTAATTCTCATAATGTACTTATGTCTAATTTAACCCATTACATTTATTGATACATTTTACATATCTAAACAATTTAAATGTTGAATCTCTCTAGTACAATAATTAATGTTATAACAATGAGTTATGGCCAAGTGTATCTGCAAGGGGGGGGGGACAAGGCAAGTAGGGACTCTCCCCTTGATCCTTTTGCAATATTACCTACAATTTTATTATTTTTGAAAAATAAAGTTTTTTAAGTTGAAAAATTTCTGCAGACGCCCTTGGTCATAGCCTATTCATTACCTACCTATGCATTAATATATTATTGTATTGTTAATTAATTTATATTGGCATGACAGTATTCACAATTTTAAAAATTATTTATTATTTGTTGATTTTTATATATAATATATTTGTTTGAAATAAATTCAAACGTGAAAGATATACCATAATTTCTTTTAAATGTGTTTTAATACATTTCTACAAAAATAATTTTTATTTTAATTACCTTGAGAAATTGTACATACACCTAAAAAAAAAAAAAAAAAAATTCAAAACCATAAACGCCTACGAGAGTCAGGGGTGCATTTCCATTTCGGTGGTACCCCGGGTTGACCCATCCCTGTAACTGGTATTTGGCGGTTGCCAAACTACACGAATCGTGATTTTAAAAATCGATTTTTGAAAAGTGTAGAACAGTTATCATGCGTAGTGTACCTATGTATAGACGATTTGGTGAAATTGCGCCTAAGGTTTGGAAGAAAATTTAGCATAACTACCTAATTTTTGTGGACAGATTTCAAATATTTTAAAAATATGCACGATAAATCGTACCTATGCTTCTTAGTTATTCAGAGTGTTGGTTTAAAAACTCCTATACAATTCTGATTTTGTATATTTATTGAAAACCCGTGACATATCGTTCGTGTTTAGATATTTTGAACAATATTGAAATTTTTAATTGAAAAATGTTGTTTCTATACAAAGCGTCATACTTCCTGACTAACTAGAACAATTATTTTTCCCCAGCCAGCCTTCACTCTTCAGTCTTGTCTTGTTTCATGTGTAACATGTGTCGGAATAAATTAAAACTGCCCATATGATATTTTGATATGAAAACAGACGCGTGTAACATTCGACGAAAGACGACCAGGTAGGTAGTTGTTGTTGAGCATGAAACGCGTACATAATGGACGATTAAAACCTATAAATGATTAAGGTCATCTTTGTCGATAAACATAAAACAAACAAAGTGGATTCACACGAACTTCATGATTTATTTAACGTTCTTACCTACCGTAAAATGTTCGTATTATATAGGTAGGTAACAGAGCGTAGAACTGTGATAAATTTGTAGGTGGCGAGGGGAATTAATGTATTAACCTCTCACTATGACACTTTGATGAAATTCAAATGTCACATAGTTAATTAATTTTTTTCTTTCCTGCCGGCGGGTTTTTGCCTAGAAGTTAAGATTTTTACATTAAAGTGTGTGAATGACGTTGGCGGTTTTTTTATGTCCAGATGACCAGAATTACTTGAAATTTGCTAGCTGGTAGCTTATTTGAGAGCCCTTAAAGTATATATATTTTTTAACATACCTATGCAGTATTTATTGAAAAAAATGTTTTTCATCAGAAAATTTAATTCAGGTCTGAAACGGTTAAAACCAATACACATTATTTGCTACACACTAAGATTCTAATAGTTAGGCATACTTATAAAATAATTTTATAATTTTATCCAACTAAAATTTGTGGATAGTTGTGTTTGGATCTGTTACAAAAAATGGCTTTGGTCCGTTTGATCTTCTTTATGTTGTTTACTATCACAAAAAAAAAAAAAAACATAGAACATACTATGAAAAATACAACTATATCAATGATAAAAATGTTGTAAAAATATTTGTTTCCTTTAAAAAAAAAAAAAACAAAACGTTTTAACTGCCTATGTTTATACTATGTGAGAGGTGTGATGATTTTTTATGTTTTAACTGGATTCATTTAGTTTTTGTAATCACTGCATAAGATACTGATAAATTTTTACGAAACAATATTAAATCAAACATTGTATCATAGTTTATTTTAGTCTTGACTGTTGCGTGTGTTAATCTGAATATCTGATGAAAACCCAGAGTATTTGAAAGATGAGAAAAACTGTAAGTGCGATGCACGTCTGATGTAACCACAATAACCTGAAAACAACACATGAAACGTGTTAAACAGTTATAATTTTAGTTGTAATCTTGTAAACGCGAAGAAAACGTGACGTACTTTCGATTCTTGGACAACGCTTTTTCTATATTACTCAGATCTTCGCGCAATATGTGTTCACGGATGCCCATATAGTAGATGCTGTTGTAAGACGTCCAATCGAACTTATCCAGACTGAACGGAAACGTTTTGCGATCTTCTTGGCTCATCGACGACCAAAGGTGTCTGGTGTTTCTGTTGTCGAATTTCCACTGTTTTGTAGTGAACTCGCCGAGCAACTCCATCACCTGTTCCGTTTTCGCGTACATTTTTAACATTCTAATGTCGAAAAACAGTATAGAAATTTTATATTAATTATAAACGTTCATTAACCGACAGAGTTGTTCGATGTACCTATAAGTTCGTCGTGACATATATATATATACATATATATATATATATATGTGGTTGATTCATAAAATGTTTCAAATTTCACATATACATAATTGGTAATTTATGATACATCGAAAATAATAAAAAAATGTTTTTCGTGTAACTGCCTACTTTCCAGCCTTAATTAGTGAGAATTGTAGAACTTGTACGTATATAGAGATAACGATACAAAGCAAACAGTTTGAAGAGGGTTTTTAGATTTGTTTTGAATTTCAGTGCGGGTAAAAATGTTTTCTGAATTTTCTTCACGTGTTTTTGGTGAATTTTTTTTTAAATCGTATTGTAATGAAATAAATATAAAATACAGACATGATTTCGTTAAAAAGTTTGAAAGAAATCCTTAAATGTATTTTATACAATTGTTACGATCTTATGGCACGCTTCAAAAATATTCTTATTGTTGTCGTGTCTTTATTCTCTCCTCGAATATAATAATTAATGGAAACTTTTTCCAGCGTTTGCCTCTGCACACCCCTAGACTGAGTGGTCGTGTATATATATATATATATATTATAAACCTTTCTATATATTATCAGGGGTGGTGCGTCAGGGTAAACTTTGAGACGGCGTCTCCCCAATAATTATAGCCGGGCAAAAAAATTGTCTAAATGTTTTCACAAATGTTTTAAATAATCTTAGAATATAAATATACAATATTATACATCTATTGTTGACTACGTTCAGTACATACGTTCTGAGCTATTCTTAGAATTGCCGATAACGACGATAACGCGATACCAATCTGCGGTGTGCCGTAAATTACGGCCCGTAATAATAGATGTATATAGAAGAGACGATTGAACGACAGTCTCAATTCTAATAGGTAGGAGGTTATAACAAAGTTGGGGGGGAATCATTGCCATAATGGTTTTATACGGAGTCCTGGAGACTAGTCTCCTTCAACGGGCGTCGCTATAATCGTTTTTCATGTGTACTGTGCGTTTTACTTTTTTGCGTTTTATACTGAATAATTGTTTAAATTATGGAATCGAATCATTTTATTTTAATGTAATATAAAATATATACATTTTTCAGTAGTTTAAAATAATTAATATTGCAGTTAAATTTATAAAAATAAAATTAATCAAAGGTATTATTTTAGTAAGTAAAATGTATCCAATTATACCATTGATTAAACTCCAATATTTCAAAAAAAAGTATTTGAAAATAATAAAAAATTAAGTCTCCCCATAAATTTTATGCACGCACCGCTACTGTATATTATAAATTATGTAAATGTGTAAAATTACGATAAACGCATATTACTTAGGTTTTTTCCTGGTTAAAATTAATGACAAGTCCATGAGCGCCGCAGGTATCCGGTGGAAGCAAAATTTCAACACGTAACCGATCCTCAGATTGGTATAAAAAATGTAAAAAATGTACCATAAGGACTGCAATGGAGGTGCTTCGTTATAGCTATTAGCCATTTGTGTGATAAGCCTACCCCAAGTTATTGGGCTCTCGGCGCTCGATATATAATTATATATCGTTGGTTTTTCACCGATTTGATTTAAATCTTGACATCTGAAAATAATTAACATTACCTGTTTTTTATAAACTGTTAAAATGACCAACACAGATGATTATTAAACAAGTGTCAAACCGAATCAAATTTAAATGTCGCAATCCGAACGCACAATGGATATAAACATAAAACTATTATGTAAAGACAATTTTATAGATATTAACCATTTTGATTCGCCTATATTTATTCAAATGTAATATAAAAATTTTTTTTTTCAAATACATCTGCTTCATGTTTGTTTAAAAATAAGTACCTAAATGCTTTTTATAGGAAATATTTATATGCATTATAGATTTTGTATTTAACAAAGTAATAAATTCAATTCAATCTACGAGATTTTTAGAAAAATTAAGCACTACCTACAGAGTCCGTTACAAAAATAGAGTGGTTTTCTTGCAAAAAAATATTTGATTTTGTAGTAGACAAACCCGTTGGTTTGAAAACATTTTTTTTAGTTTACATTAAAAAAAATAATTGAGACAAAATCACGAAACACGTCATTATGTTCGAAATTTTACTGAATTTTTCCGTCGTAGTATTGAAAGTAAAAACCCTGCGTACGATGGTCATCACTATAAGGAATACCCAAAATAATATAATAAAGTATGGACATTCAATGTAACGCGTATTGGTATTTTATTACGTTTGTATAAAAAATTTAATTTTCGAAAAAAGTTTTTACAGATAATTTTTGAATATTACACTCGCACGATAAATACAAAATACGTACTTACCTGTTAACTGTGTCCCACATTACACTAATTAAAGCATTGACGGTATAATCTGCTGGTATTATATCAGCAATCTTGTCGGTGGCCATTGGAAATGCCCTGAGAAATCCAACTATAACTGGAGTAACCACGCCAGAAGGTCCATTTATATTCAACACCCATCCAGGATCTGGTTCAGACACTGTGCATCCGACTAAAAATGCAGTATTTTAATATTAATATTTTTTATTTTAATTGTTTTGATCGTTCGAGTTCCAAGTATCTATTTGATCACTGATAGAAGTGCTTGATTAATATTTTTACGTTGGTATAATCTAATAAAAATTGTAGTAGTGTTCCAAATCGACATATTATGGTCATCGCCAAAACGTAGTGTTTACCATTATTTTTAGCTTATGTAAATAAGGGCAGACTTACTTATCGACGGCCGAAATATCGAAACGGGCAAATTATTTGTGTTGGATGACACCAAATTTTCAGCGATTGCTTTTGTGAAAGTGTACGTGTTCGGCCAATTTTTCAAAATTCTGTTTTAATATCTAAATAAGTTCAAATCTAAAAAAAAAAAAATTTTTACCTAAAACTTACTTGGCAGAGGTTTCGTCAATACTATATAACGCATCGGTATTAATTGAAACGGGATAGTACTGTTCTTTTATTTCGTCTCTCCAACAATGCGAATAAGCTGTTGACACGTGTACAAAACCCTGTAAATTCAAATGCTATTTCAATTCAAAATAATACTTAGATTGCATAAAAATGGTTATTTTTTATAAAAGTTTTTTCATTAAAAACGTCTCAATAACATTTTTTTCAATTTTTTTTAAACCGTATCATTAGTACGTTTATTTATATGTGCAAATATGTATAATAATAAATACATTCATTAATACTATGTGAATTGTGTGAAGAATAATGACAGTTACCTAGACTGTGAATTAAATGCAGCCTTTGCAAACATTTATTGATTTCATAATTCTTTTTTCGCTATTTATTGTAATTTTGTTAAAAAAAATAAATAAGTATTAACCCATGTAATAATTTTGATTTTTCATACTCGATATTAATTAACAATTAACATGATACTTCCTTCAAACCAACTTAATCTACCGTTTTTAAATAATTTCAAAATACATTTTGAGTAACAATTAAACCGAGAATTAGACCATCGTAATCGACAACTATTTTCAAGTTATAATAACTTCATTTGTACTTTGTATAAATATAACGAACAACTAAGTATAAAGTTTAGTACGTATTACATAATATATGAGTACTGAATTCACCATCAAACTTCATGAAACACGTACGCAACATTTTTACAATTAATTAATTTATATTTTTTAAAACTAGTATTAATGGTATACTTTACTTCGTTTTACGAGTTACGACGGTAATAAACTACCTATAGGTAGTTTATTTTTTTTTTATAGTGTCTATAGTAATATAACTATTGGAGAGCTACAGTTTAAAATCAATGACGTAGGTACTGCAGTAGGTAGGTATCATTTAATAACATTTTTGGACGTCATATTATATTTTTGATACGTTGTCGAGTTCATATATACTTTTTTATGGGAAACGTTATCGTCACTATACGCGTATCGTTTGTCACGCCGCGTGACTTACAAACAATGAAAAATTTATTAAAAACGTCGGTAAATTTAGGTTTTTACAACCGAATAAAAAAGCAACAAAAAATGTTTATTACGTTAAATAATATAGGAATATCGTTACGTTTTTCAACAACAACAATATCACTCGAATTAATGACGTAGTTCTATGCATATCTTGATACTTATATGAGCTCTACACATAGACACTATACTACGAAGAGACGACTAACCGGATTTGAGATCCGGATTAGTCGAGAAAACGGCACGGGATATTTATATTAATGACGCCAATAACGTGCTCGAACACAAACATTTACACATACAAATAGAAAAAACAAATTGCACATGACGAATACTTTTTAGTGCAATATACGCGGCGGTCAAAAGAAAAAAAAGAAGTGGGTTTTATGACTTGTTTTTAGGGTATCAGCATTTTTACGAATTATTTTAGTTGTAAATCATTAACTACAATATTATAAACAATAGTGTTGTTGCTTGATGTAAAGCTACGGAATATAGTGTTAAAAAAAAAAACTGAAAAGTTGAGTTATCTTGTTTTTTTTTTTTATATCCATACATTTTTAACAGTTAAAAAACAATAGGACAAAATAATTGTAACGATGAAATTTGAAAAAAAAAAAATCATCCTATACATTTTGAACGGAAGACGTTGTTAGCCAGGAAGTGACGGGATTCCAAACGTGTTATGTGACGTATACTTAAGGTCATTGACTATGGGAAAACAAGATTTGCCGAGCACCTCTTGCGCTATAATCCAACATGAGTATTGTATTTCCGAGAAAAAACACCCGAGTTGAAGGAAATTACAAATGATTAAAAAAAATTCTAAACTCGATTCAAAACTATTTTCTATTTTCATTATTTGTAACGTATTTCGAATATTATTCACCGATTTGTTGTCATGAAGTAGAATACTTCGGTATTTAACTTGGCGTCAACACAAAGAATGTTCAAAACCTTGTGAAATAGAATCCTAAAAGGAAATCTTTAGTCATATAGTATAAAAAAACCAGATTTTTACCCAATGATAAACAGATCATGTACATCATGTACATAATGTCATAATGTACTGTATTTTAGAATTTTCCAGTTTTAAAAATATACATGTGTAATACCTACTAAATATAATATATATTCCGTGTTCCAATCGAAATATATTAACGCGGAAAATTTCAGCCGCATAATGACTTTAAAATATAGTTTTAATTTTCAATATTTGAACATTTCATATGCGTTATTGAAAACGAAAACTCTCTGAAATTGCACATAGAGTTTGTAGAAAAATCCGCTGAGTCTACAGTTCCGAGCGCACGAGACATAACGATTGTGTTTTTGTTGATGATCTGATTTTTCATTGATAGATGTATTATCTTTTAATGAAAATACACGTCATAACGTATCGATGCATTATTGATTAGTTTTATACAAACGATCGTTTATAGCTAAGTTGATTTCCATGTTAAAATACGTAATCAAATTAAATCTGATGTAAAAACGGACACAGATCGGTGGGATTTTTACTGGGTATTTTTTTTACCTCAAGATGTTTCATTTCTGCAGCTAATTCCAATAGTCTTTCCGTTCCTTCGATGTTTATTTTCGTTGCCAACTCGATTGTTTCATTGAATTTTATCGTAGCGGCACAGTGGAATACTAAATTTACGTTTTCAATGATCCATTCACGATCCGGCGATGACATGGCCAATGACGGATTTTCCACGTTTCCCTCGATGATTTTAATATGATTCATGAAGTCTGGGTTTTCCCTCCGAAGTCGATCAAACAGCTTAAAAACAATCACATTTCACCATTAAAAATATATTTGCATTGTGTAAATTATACTGTAACATACAGTTTAATCTTATTGCACTGAGTTATCGTATTATATAATACGTTGTATAAATTATTTTGTTTTTTGATTCTTTACAAATGCCTTCGGTGCAAAAATAAATAAATAAATATCGGTAGTAATTTTGTTCTTCAAATTCTACAAAATCCTGTCAAACCCAAAGTTTCAAATTTATAAGTACATCTTTTTGGTAAATGTATTTTAAATATTTTAAGTAAATACATAATTAATATGTATTATATATATAATATAATCTAGAATAAAAAAAACGATCAAAACCCTTCTTTATTCCTTACTTAATATTTCATTTAATATATTTTATACAATGATAATATGATATATTTTAAAATCTTTTAACATAATGTACGAAAGAAACGGAGAACAACTCTGACGTATAGCGTTAGCTAAATAATGAACAGATCATTGACGTTAGTGAATTAAAATTGTATTTATTAGGTAACTATATATTTTGTATAAATAAGAGACATGTCCGTGTATAAACCTTGCGGCTAATGTATATTTCAGATTTAAAAATATAACTATAGTAAAGATATTATGAAACATTCATTATATCCACTTTACCATTATTTAGCGAGGTTTAATCATGGCTAAATGCATAGCCATGTGTATAACGACACGGAGTGAATAGCATATTATACTTACATTTATTTAGGAACTAGTTATTAGTCTGTAATAAAATATTATTTTAGGTTTGAACTCATACCAATGTCCGCCCGACTTTTTGATTAATAGCTAATAGCATTGGTCTTTATGGATGTTCACGTCTTGCACAAAAATAGTTTATTATCAAAAATTACTTTTGATTTTAGCCTCACCCCCCATCAAGCGTTTGATTGTAGCTGCAATTAAATTTAAATTAAAAACTGCGTCCATTGTTGAGTCTTTGTACAGTAACACACTCTTCGATTGATAATTACGACTTGTATGAAATTTTAGTAAAAATGTGTTAATTGAATTTATGTTGTTTGGATTGTATTAAAATGTTGGTGCTCTTAACTGAAAATTAGAAATTTTACGGAACAATAACTGCGAGAATTGACAAATTTATAAACTAAAGTTCTAAAAGTCACTCAAAAATTATCAAAATCGGTTTTGTTTTCGTTTGTATGTTGGTTTTAGTCATCCTAATGATGTATGGAAATTTCAAGAAAATTGAATCACATTTGGAAATGTCAACGTTTTCATTTGCGGACAAACTAAAAAAACTGAACAAAATTTCCAGAAAAGTCATTTGAGTTTGGGTGAGAACAATTTGACGTAGCGATTACGCTTTGGAGTCACTTCATTGGGTAGGCCAATGATTGGGCGGTTGTTGTTGTTCAAACTTATTCTTTAACATCTGAAAGCAATGATAAGTCATTGCAATTTGAAAAAACAATTCTGTGCGAGCTCAGTTGTCTAGTGAACATCCTTTATAAACCAAATTTAAAAAAATATATCAGCCATATTAAACTACCTATACTACCTAAAATATGACTTTTTTTAGTTAATCGCTACGCCAAACAACTTCTCACCTGGCCTCAAATTTAATCCCTTTTTTTCCTTCCTTTCTTTCTTTCTTTCTTACCTTTCTTTCTTTTTTTTATGCAATATAACATTAACCATGTTATGTTATAAAAGATATACTGAATGAAAAGATCGGACCAATATTCTCCTTTTCATCGAGGTTTTTAATCTAAATTTGTGTGTTTTTGAATCAAAACTATTGCTAAATATGTAAAATTTTAAAAATTGTTTCGAAAAATTTAGATCAAATTCCGTAACTATTTCTTTGTGCTGTAATGCGTATTGATTGGATCGCTCCTTCCACTAGAAAACACAAACAATCAAATTTGGTGATAATCAAGTTTTCGTCGTTTTTGGCAGATAACTCAAAAAATAATCCAAATATCAAAAAAATTAATTTCAAATAAAATATATTTAAAAACAAAGTCTAAACTTTGTCGTGGCATTCAACGTAAAGTTCTGAGGCACCGTAAAAACGATTACAATTAAAGTTAAAATTTCAAGCCGTTTTCCGAAAATGGTAAAAAAAAATTTGGTTTTTTGGACGTGACTTAAATACAGAAAAAATTTTCAACAAAAGCTTTGTATTTTGTCGATTAGATGAGCCATCAGTGTTCACAGAAAAAAAAGAATTCTAAAAGCAATAACTGCTGCGCTCAGAATCTAAAAAAAAGCGCCGAGATCAGTCTAGGTCGCGTGGGTAGTTTGACGGGGTAGCGACTACGCTTTGGGTGTGTCACTAGTTTAGAAGTTGTGATTTAAACGCATTATTTAATTTCTGAAAGCAACGATAAATCATTGCTTTTGAAAATACAATTCTGAGCAATCTCAGTTGTCTAGTATACGTCGTAGTAAAAACATTACTTTAACTATCTTTTAAGGTAAAATACGTTAAAATTGGTGCAGTTTTTCTACTAGAAATTTTGATCAGAGAAAAAAAAAATTTCGGCCAATTTTCGGGACTAAAACGACTATAAAAAAGAGTCGTGGCTACCGATTTTTAAAATTTTTAAGTTACGAACAGTTATGTATGTTGTTAACATTGTATTAAATTTTCAAAACTTTTCCTGGAAAATTTAAGATTTTATTGAAATTAAGTGATAATAAAATTTGAAATTTTTTAAAATTTCAAAATTTCATATTTAGCTCAAAAAGTTGTGAAATGTTCTGAAAAATTTTCATCACACTCGTACATTACCAATTTTAACATTGTGTGAAAATATCAAGTCTTTTGAATCATTATTTTGGGAGTAATGACCAATTAACAAAATTGATTTTGTTAAAAACACGTTTTCCGTACTTTTTCCGTTTTTTTTTTTTTTTTTTTTTTTTTTTTCCGACGGACTTTTTTGGAATTGAAAATTTCGAAAAAACACAATTTATAATGCATCAAGGATATAAGATTCTCTACCGGAAAATAGTGCTGTTATTTAAAATCGGAGCGATTCCCTAGGAGCCACACGTGACACAAAAATAAAATAATAAAAAACACACACACACACACATCTTTGTAAAATCAACAGCTTCGCTGAGAATTTAAAAAATAAAAAAATAAATAAATAACTCACCGGTTGCCCGTACGTCTCCGCGACCCTCTGGCCGGCTGCGATCCCTTTTTTGCTCCTCACGAGGACGGCGACCGCGGCCACGGGACACGACCTGAGCAGTTTCTCGGCGAGCAATTTCCCCAAAAACCCGGTGCCCCCCGTGATCAGCACCGTCTTGTCCCTAAACGTCTCGGCTACGCTCGCATACGTCATACTCGTAGTACGAAAACGCAAAAAGTTTTCTTTTTTATTAAATATTATCAATTATTCGTGCGTCGTATACGACTCTTAAGCGAGCGAAAAAAGACGCGCACGACGGAGCTTCGGCAGCGCAGGTACGCAGACTCGGACTCGCCGGAGTCGATACAAAGTTAATATAGACAAATATAATAAATAATTGAATTCCTACTACGCTGCTGGTCGCTTACGAGGTTGTATACCTTTACGGATCGTCGAACGGAGCGGGAAACTGGATTTTGAGGAGGACGTGGGCGTTTTTATGTTTTTGTTTTGTAATTCCTATGCGAAAGAGAAGGAGAAGAAAGAAAAGAAGTAATAGTTATAGGTCGGGTGAATAATAGATTGAAGTGGTCACTATGGTTTGAAGTCTTTCGGGTGGCTTACTGGTTTGAAAGTTGTAGTTTAAACGTATTATTTAGTAACTGAAAGCAACGATAAATCATTACCATCGAAAATACGGTTCTGAGCGAGTTTGGCGATCTAATACACATATTATATTATATCAATACATATAGTATATACCATTGTAATAATGAATAAAAAATACAAAAAGTTCAATCCGTGGACAAAATCTAAGCAGATCATCCAGCAAAATAATGATGTAACCAATGTACTGCTTCCGAAAATCACAATTGTGAGCGAGCTCAGTAAGTAAAATACTCAACAAGTTCTAAATCGTTAAATATTATATTTGCCTCATATTTTTTTTGAAATTTTTAGGATGATAAAACTGTATCTATTTGTATAATGTTTGATCATTTCAAGAAATTAGATCCAATTACGTTTGTGTATTAGACAATTTACCTATAACAACGACAAGTGCGTTTTAAGAGCATGTAAAAAAGATGTGTTAAAAAAAATAAACCACTGATATCAAAAATTAATTTTTTTTTTTCAACTTTAAAAAACTGAAAAAAAAATCGTGAAGTACGATTTTTGATTTTTTTTCTACCTCACTTAGGTATCTATATCATTAAGCTCGTATTCAATTTTTAAAACTTTTGCAGAAAAATTACATTTTTATTGAATTAAAACGACGAAAAAAATTGGATCTCTGCGATATTGTGGCTGTCGGTAAATCGTTTTTTGTTTCTCATAAGAACAGCGATCTCTCTCAAGGGACATGACCTAAAGAGTTTTTTGGGGAGTATCTTCCCCAAAAACTCAGTGCCTCTAATGATCAGCATCAACTTATTCTTAAAATTACTCAGTTAAGTATGAAATTCTTTAAAAACTTAAGCAACTGAACTTTTTTGAATAGTTAACATATCGTAATAATTTTCATGAAATCGTACACAAAGCATTAAAATACACCTTCTGGAACATGAAATCAGTGACCCATCCAAATCTATGACGTAGGTAACTTTAACAGTGGCTGGTTTCAGGTTTGGTTAAACCAGGCATAAACAATTGTGTGTGTTCTAAAAATTTACGGAAAACTATAATTTATTAAGAACATTGTTTTAGGTGTTTTTAGACGTTCAAGGTAATATTTTTAACTTACTCGTTTTTTTTATTTTTACGTATCACTTAGCATCAAGGACACCTGTTATATGAAGAGGCACCAGACTGAAATGTATATCTAAAAATTCACAGCCCGTTTCACGTTTGGGCACCAATTTTATAGATTTTCATGACCTATTGATCTGTTATACATTATGTTACATTATGTATATATATATTTTTAAAACCAAGAAAAAAAAAGTCCAACAAAGTTACCAAGTCCTGAAGTTGCCAAGTGAATTATTTTATTATCTGGTAATCAATTATCACCCTCCCACTAGCCGACAGAAATAATTGATGATGACTTTAAAAATTGTAAACTCAAATGTTGTTATTTTCACTTAGGCCGAAAATGCTATAGACGAATACAAAAAAAAAAACAACAATTTGAGAAAAAAGTACGTTGCTGTTAATTCAGAAACGGGAACGTGGTTGAGGTGTTTTTTCGCACTTTCCTATTTGTCTCATTCTGAAGTAAAAGGCTTCTTACACAGAACTATTTAACAGCATACACAGCATACACAGAACTTATTTCGATTGCTCCAACTATAGAAATGGACTCTTCAGACTATATTTTATTTAGAAAACTGTGTAGACACTGACTCTAGTTTTTCATCAGAAATTTGAGCGGATGAACCATCTTCGCTTCCTCGTACAACAAATGGAGCGTAATCTTTTCATAGAAATTACAACAGTCAATTCTATTCTCCAAACCCAAATATTTTTCAAGTAGGAAATTATGTTTTTGTCATCATATTGTTTGGCGAATTCAAATTATCCTAATTGATTTTAGGTGATTAATGTTTAATTAGGAATTCAAAAAGAATCCGACCATAAGATTAATCCCATCAATAAAAATATAAAAAATGTTGTAAGTACAAAAATGAAAAAAATTCACTTTTGGAGTATGTTGAATTAATTGGTTTACGATGTCAACCAAAACAATTGTAACTAACTGTATAATTTGGTGATTTATGAATGATTGATTATTGATGATGTTTTTTAATAAAATATTTTAATTTCAAAATAGTTGATTTTGTTTCTTTTGTATTAATTTAATGTGACCGATATAGTAGATAGTTAACTTGTATATTGAAAATTTTTTGTTATTTTAACTAATGATTTATCGACTAATTATTGATGATTATTTTAAACATATACACAAATAATTGTCAAAAATAAATTATAACTTCAAAGTAGTAAAAATCAAATAATTATTGAACTATGTATGTCTTATAAATGCAGTATGTACATAATGTATGGTTCCCAAACATACCATACCTGTCATACTGTTGATGCGTATTTGGTTACATATTTGTGCCCAAACGAACTGTTATTAGGGTCCTTAGTGCCCAAACGACTGGCACCCACATGGTGAGTACAATGAGTTACAAGAGTATCATGCTTAGGTGAATGATCCACTATGTTAGAAAACAGCCAACCATAATATAAAATTATCCTTGAGCATTTACAGTCGTAGTTAGACATTTATTAGTTTATTACGTTTGGAATTACGTAGCTTGTGTGAACTATATATAGCTATATTATTTTATTTATGGTAAATAATTAACTATATCATATTTCTGGTGAAAATTACATATTCTGGTCAAATGTTTGCCGTATAAAATTGTTTATTTTTTGTATGAGTACAGCCGCGTTAAAATATGATAATAACATAATTACTACTAAGTAATTCATACGCGATGAACGTACCCACATTGAACAGTTTTTTTTAAACCGGTTGGGTTAAAAACAATCGAACAAAACATTGTAGCAGCATGAAAACATAGCTACATTGTTGTTTTAAGGTTGCCACTTCCTTTTATGCGATGCGGTAGACGTTAAAATACACATTGTAATTAAATATTTAACAAGGTAACGACGCTTCGGGTGGGCTTAAGTTCGGGATAATCATTATTATGAAAAGCGATGTTCAAACGCGTTACTTTTAAAACGTAAGTATAAATACAAAATAATTGCTTTGAAAACGCTCTGAAAAAACTCTCCTGAGCAAGCTGGATGTGTTCCGTGAAATTTTCCAATCATCATAAAAATATCGAGTGATTTTGACCATTTTTGGCTATAATATTGCAATGTTTGGCAATAATATTTGAAACGTTTGTAGTCGTTTTAATATTTTTATTTAATAAAAACTTTCATTTTCCGTTTTAAAACTTTAAACGATGACATAACCTTTACAGTGTATAAATTGTTCTGTTGGTATAGGTTATGCTATGAATGAAGAGTATTATGGTGTCGTAGTACTATTACGCATCTGATCCCAAGTCCAGTATTCATATCAAGCATGGAAATTCGGACGCATAATATTACCTATATAATATGAAAAAAACGTCACGTGAATTTCCCCGACGACATTTTCAATTTTGAATTCTAAACAGTACGTTGACACTGACTCGGTGTATGACAAAAACGTTTGTATAATATACACAATATGTATTTCCACACTTGTTCGTTTTAGTGTAATATAGATCAGATTATATCCTTACGAGGAGTTGTTATCCTGTTGATGGCCTCGGGGACCAGTTATTATAATTTCGGTGGTTCTGGAAGAGCGGAAATTCATATTATAGCGTGTAAAATGTTTGTAACTAGTTTGGACGTGCACGAAAAATGTATTAACGAAATGATGGATTAGTGTAATGTGTCTATACACTTGCACATATGGCAAGTCAACATGTTCTTCCAAAAGCTCGCGCCTCACCTGCAGCCGACCACTGCTAAGTTACCTTAACTTAGTTCGGCTAATTGCTAGAAGAACGGCACTGCAAGTACACGTTTTTTGAAAAAACTTATTCACAAACTAGTTATGGCACGTACATAATATTATCGGCGTATTACGCATTTTCAGTGCGAAACTGTTGCACAAGGCCGTAAAACGGGCCAAAACCGGTATTCTGGTATTCACGCGAACCGTGATCAAGGTCCTTCTTTGTATTTTATTAGCTTTACATCAGTATACTAATTCTAAATATAAAATATTTCTAATTCATAACCACGATTTAAGATAAGATCCGATCTTAAATCGTGATCATAACTGACAGCATTATCATGGAATTTCTTCAGCCGACGATTGTTCTGAAACCACAAAGCGTGCAAACAAAAGGAACGGTAAAAATGTTCTTCGGATTTATTGAAAGTGCCCGCACACGCTGTTATCCCAGTTTTTATTTTTTTTCTGTGAACACTACTTCCGGCAGAAGGAATACTCAGATATTTAAAGTGAGTAACTTTTCTGATAAGTCTATTACCTTTTTTGGTTCAAGTTTTTTTTTTTTTAATTTTGCTTACTTTTTGAGTTATACCCCGAAAACCAAAAAATTTTGAAAATTTTACGACAAAAATTTGAATTTTTCAGGTTTGTGTTGACGTTTTCGTGTAGAAGTAGTGCTCCGATCTTTAATTTGAATGCCACAAAAATTTTGAGATTTTGGTTTTAAATTATATTTTGTTTGAAACTTTTTGATATTTTTTTTTTTTTTCTGTGAACACTGACGGTCAGAGGGTGCGTCAACTCCATATACATTTAAACCTATGGACTGCACTTAGATGGTAAATTGTGTCGCTAAAGTAAACGTAGGGCAATCATAGATGAGAAATGATTAAATTTGATTGCTTCATAAAAGCACTTAATGATTAGCTTAAATCTTGATAAAAAGATTATTTTTCATGGAAAAAAGTATAAAAATTATTTCATCCTGAATAAAATCATTATTTTTTTATGAAAAAAAAAGTATAAAACTTACTTCACTCGTGAATGCCCTTACACTATATTGGCGACAAATAATTGTGTGTTAGAAGTGAGATACGCACAGTCCATAGGTTTAAATGTCTATATGTTTATATGGTGCAATCGCAAAATGTCATATCGCAAAAAAATTGAAAAGTACCTTAAATAACATTACATAGAGTTGCATAAAAAAAAGGAAGGAAAGAAGGACTGGAAGAATGGAAGGAAGGAAAAAATTAGAGTAAATTTGAGGTCAGTGGGAAGTTGTTTGGCGTAGCAATTACCTTACAAAGTCATATTTCAGGTATAAGGCAGTTTAATAAAACTGATATTTTTTGTTGAATTTGGTTTTTTCCTGAACGTTTACAAGATAACTGAGCTGATTTAGAATCGTTTTTTCGAAGGCAAATGATTTATTATTGCTTTCAGATATTAAATAATACGTTTGAACCACAACATCCAAACCAGTGACCCACCCAAAGCACAATTGTTTCTCCGTCAAACTAACCACGTGACCATCCCGGCTTTTTTAAAATTGAGTCGACCAAACTTAGGCTATTTTAGGTTCTAAGGTTCACGACATGACGTATTGCTTTTTTTTCCTAATCCAAATATTTTATATTTTTATGCCAAAACACATTTTTAATTTACCGTTTGTACAGTTAGATAAGTACAATAATTTTTCCATTCTAAATAGAGGTTTACCTGTACAATGGATTAATTGTATATTTCCTTTGAAAATAGGTAACCTAATCACGGAAACGCAATTTGAAAATATACGTCAAAATGTGGAAAATTGTTTTTATGTAAGTATACAACAAGTCATTCATGAATTGCAATATATAATTTTAGATACTCGATTAATAGACCGTCCACGACGATATGGGAAATCGACGTGATTTCAAATAAAACAGTTTTACTCGTAAGTAAATAACTAATAAGCGAAAAAAATAATTGAAAAATAAGGAAATATATGAAGAAAACAAACACAAAACTGATGCAATTGAAATAACCCGAAAATAATGCATACAAATTGTTATTTGTAACGAATTTACCGAGATGGAAAAATAATTACACGTAAAAATAAAAACACAGGTACACACCTAATTTAGACTTTTGAATTTTGATGTTTTGACAAAGCTCTTGTTATATACGTTGCTCTGTAGATCTTGTTTTTCCCAGGGACGACCAGAATTTGGAGTTTTTTTTACTATTAACGCTTATTTTTGTTTCATGACAATGGTTTGGGTGTACATATGTAATTATAGTGTTGTAATAATAATAATAGTTGATAGCAGTGTCTATAATTCCATGCACAATGTAACAGTTAAACGAATTTACGGAAATAAACATAAGTCAACACATTCGGTTTTATAATTCCGTAACTCAAATAGCTGATAGAACAAAATTTACTATATTATATTTTTTGTTACGTTTATATACATATTTTTTTTTTATTCATATGTAACATGCGTTACACGTAGCGTTAATTATAATAATAGGGTAAATTTATACTAACTTAAATTAGTCGTTAATTTTTAATTTAATACAAGGTCCCTACGCGAACTTAAGACACACTTATTGCGTTTTGTATTACCATCAAAAACAAATTATTACTAAATAAACACAGGTAATAATACCTAATGTGTTTTTATACGAACAAACGGTGAACTTGAAATAAAATACCTACTTGTTATTTTGTTTTATAACAAAAACAAAAATACACAGACATTTTTTTTAGTTATTGATTTTATTTACCGTGTTTTTTCCTTAAATCGCTTTTAAAAATTACTCGATTACA
Organism: Hormaphis cornu; assembly: GCA_017140985.1. Taxonomy (NCBI): domain Eukaryota; kingdom Metazoa; phylum Arthropoda; class Insecta; order Hemiptera; family Hormaphididae; genus Hormaphis; species Hormaphis cornu. The sequence continues at coordinate 17,420,875 of CM029362.1, forward strand.
GTTCGTGACCAAAAAGCGTTTTTGAAGACAGTTTAATAATATGTAATATTATATAGTAATATTAATAATTTCAAAAACGTGTTTAAATAAACTTAATTTTGTAATATTATCAGTTCTTGAGTTCTACATTGTTACTTATTTTAGTTATTTTTATAATACTTTTCATAGTTACACTTCATACATACTTGGCGGGGAATTATTTCATAAAAAAAAAAATAAGAATAATATATTAAAGTAATAATAAGTTATATTTTAATAGTCCTTCGCCACTTAATTATTTTGTTCATCACACTTTGTTTCTTTTAAGAAATAATTCCTCGCCAAGTAAATAAATTATTGAAACAAAATACGTTTACTTAAATTCAATATACTTAGCATTTATTCATGATATCACATCTTTATAGTGCTTAAAGATCTAATTTTTACTTAGCCATTTTTACACGTAGTTTACGAAGGGTTTTTGTTGTGATTACAATCTTTGTAAATGGAACTTTTTTTTCGTGCGATAAAATAAAATAAAATACTTTTTTTTAATTTTACCCCTAAGGTTATCTTATACCGAGGGTGAAATATTCCTTGGAAAATTCTGCCTTTTCCATCCTAGGGTATATAATTTGATTGGAACACTGAATTAGAATCCAGATCTGGATGAAAAAAATTGTACGTTCTCTATTTCTCTAATTAAACATAACTGCAATATTGGAAAGAGGAATAGATTAAATTTAATACAATTTTGAAAGCACTTTTAAATAAAATACTTTTTTTTTTTATTAATTGTTGTACAAACTACGAATAGCTACATATTTTACTAACAATACCATACAAATTGTATATATATTGTTAACTTTGTTCATACGTACATTTTTACAATACAAAAAAGGTGAATTTATATCGGCTATATATCCATTAAAAATAACTTAATCAGTAAATACAATTCAAAAATACGTCAACATCTGTAAAATTGTTCTTAAGTACCATGGTACGTACATTAATATATAATCAGATAAGTTTGATTACGATCATAAATGGTTCATAACTTGAATATTACTTTTAAATTCTCGATTATTTTACCATTCACAGTGATATAAAAAAATAAGCGTACTTTTTCTGGATTAAATATTTAATATTATAACCAATTCAAAAGTATCAAACAGATTTATTTTACAATACAACTCATATAATACAAACTCGGTTCTTAAGGAAAAGATAATCAGATATCATAAATTCCCTTTTCATAAGTACACCGGAGTTGGTGTACTGTATAGTGTACACTGTGCATGTGACCACAACTGTAAGTATATATCAAACAGTGCAACATGCTCATAACTATTGAACAGGTAACTTATTAACTAAATTGAATAGTTTATAAGCGTCCAAAACAATTGAAACATAAGAAAAAATATAAAAAAAATGCACAACTGATGCAACCAAAATAACCTGAAAATATACAATAAAATACGTTATTTGTAATGAACGAATGAAAAATAATTTACGCGTTAACATTGATATAGGTACATACTTTCGATGTTTTGACAACGCTTTCGTTACGTTGCTCAGATCTTCGTGTAAAAGGTGTTCTCTAATTCCATAGTAATAAAACTTGATGTAAGATGTCCAATCGAAGTTCTCCAAACTGAACCAAAATGTTTTTTGATCTTCTTGATTTAGAGACGACCAGAGTTCTCGAGTGTTCTTACTGTCAAATTTCCATTGTTTTATGGTGAACTTATAAAGTGAGTTCATAACATTCTCAGTTTTAGCATACATTTTACACATTCTATAATACAACAATACGAGAACAATTAGGTTTGTAAATTACCGATGGCAATCAAAATGTGTGTAATTTTTGTGTCAACAGATGACATAAACATGTCAGTGTCTTTAATTATAAGCACGCTCTATATTTTAGATTCTGAGCGTAGCGAGGAAACTGTTGGTTTCAAGTAAAATACGGTTATCATGGCATGTAAACCGATTTTCCAGTAGTTTTTGAAAAAGTGGACGGTATTATCGAGGATAATAATTTAAGGACTACAGGAAAATGGATCAAAATGTAAAAATCTATACGTTTCTCTATAGGAGGTTTACGAGACACAGACATAAAAATGATACTTTTTTGTAGGTCATAATAATTCAATAGCTTCTTCGCTACTCTCAGAACCCTAAATATGCTTATGTAATATAACTAATAACCATGCCGACTAAACAAAACACGGTTAGGTACCTATGCGTAAATATGAAAACATAAATGAATTTAAATTTGTTTGTATTATGAAAATAGTTTATCTACTGTATTTTCATTCAACACTAATAATATAAATGGAATTTTCGCCAAATAGCGTTAGGTTAGTATAGTACACGCGACCGTAAGAAAATAAACGTGCTTACTTAGGACTTTTACCGCATACGATTAGTAATAAGTCCATGAACATAGCCGGTATACGGTGTAATACGAATTTCAAAATCTTCCCGGTCCATGAATGCACGTGAATCACATAAAACCCATACCACATCGATTGCAAGGGAGGCGCATCGTCATAGTTTTTATGCATTTCTTTGATATACCTTTCCCAAGTCAATGGACTGGCGGTACTGGAAACGTAGTTATATATTTTCGGTTCCTCGGATATTCGATTGGGATCTCGATACCTGCAGAAAATTACCATGATTATTCGCCCATAGGTACCTGTATAAATACAATGCGAAAATACGTTATACGCTCATAATTATTATATCACGAACAAAACTTCATTTTAATTTTTACATGCTTGTTCAAACAAATTTTGGGTTCGATTTTTAAAAAAACCCAGCGGCTACTCGGCTAATTTTCGATTTTCCCGCACGGTCAAATAGGAATAAAAATCTATTTAGATCTAGTAAAATATGAAACGTGTCATAAATGAATAAAAAATAGTTCTCATCGGTAGGCGTTTGCGTACACTAAAACTGACGGTTTTTTTTTTTTTTTTTTTTTTTTTAAAAATAATCAGTTTTCCCTCAGAACCGTAATAATTTTTGAAGGTATTATTGTTTCTTTCAAATTTAATGTCGTATAGCTCGTTCATCGTACGGTGCACCGTCCAAAATAGTGGTGACCCGTCCGAAGCTGTACGGACCTATGCGACTTTTTGTTTTTTTAAATCTTTAAAATTATGAGATAATTCTCTGCGACACTCGGCACGACGATGCTTCCAGCTGTACCTGTTGACTGTATCCCACATAACACTGATCAAGGCGTTGACGGCGTAATCCGCTGGGACTATATCGGTCACTTTATGCCCATCGACTCGGAAAGTCCTCAAAAACCCGACCATAACTCCGGCAATCATCCCGGACGGGCCGTTCATACTTTCTAACCATCCTGGGTCGGGTTCCGAATACGTACATCCGACTGTAAAACAGACGGTAAATTATAATTTCTTTGTGTTGTTTGTTAGAATACAATATCATCGCTCTAAAAATAACGTCTTCAATACTACAGAAAATTCGCGGTACTTAAAATAATGTACGTTTTATACCTATTATCATAAAATACATTTTAATGTCAGATAAATATGAGCGCCTAAAATGTTTTTTTATTTGGTAAAAGTTCAAAAATTTTCGAACTATGTATTTTGTTTTCAAGTTCTTACTAGAAAATCGACAAATGTTTTCTTCGAGATTTTTTAACATTTGATTAAGCGAATTCACCTAAATATTACTTTTGAAAAGTTTGTATATGATGACAGCTGCTGATAAAAAAAATTTACGCGTTTTTAAATACATTTTAAATTTACACAGCCGTTAAAGAGTGCACTGTGTGTGTGTCCATGAAGTTTGGACACTTCCAAAAACTGTTTCAGTTTACATTAGTCAAGTATATTGTATTATATTATATTATATTAGCTTAAACAAATATGAAATCCGTTATCTTAAACACGTCGTGTAAAAGTTAAGTGTATAGACTTACTAATTGACGGACGGAACACCGATATTGGTAAACGGTTTTCGTTTTTCGCTATCACACTTTCTGCAATCGCTTTTGTAAAAGAATAAGTGTTAGGCCAATCTTTTAGAATTCTGTCATATGTAAAAAAAATTTAATTTATTAATACATATAAAGCATTGGTGAAATTTTGCTTCATGACACGCGCCCTTAGGAATGTATACCCAAAGACAGGGGCAAGACTACCGGCCATTCCAATTTGTGATTTGTAAACAAAGTATTGATTAAAGCAAAGGAATAGCTAAATTTATTTTCCGGTTATGTTCAGGAAAAAAAAATTTGCAAGCGGAAGGCGCTCATGTTTTGGGAACAAACATTTTTTAGTTTAAATTACAAATCTAGTCCAAATTCTATTCGGTCGTAAGTTGTAAGCGGCGTATTTTATTAGTGTTTTAGATCTAAAAGCCAAGGAAAAATTCGCTAACTCAATGTAATTTAACCTTAACAATGGAGAAAGTTTTGAGTTAACCAACAAAATCTCTATGTTATTGTGGAAATCGATACTCGTTTTTTTTTTATTACAAGTATGTGAAAATAATTTTTTCATTTTTAAAATTTGGCAAAATTTTGTAAAACTATATTTCATTATTCTGAAGTATCTAAAAACTTTTTAAAAATTTGGCTACCACAATAACATAGAAAAAAAATGATTTATTTCAATCTTTTTACAGATTACAATTCGGTCGATTCTAAGTATGTGTATTATTTTTATTAGGCGTTTAGATCTAATTTGGACGAAATAACTAGTTAGGCGATTTATATATTATATATGTAGGTAGGTTAAGTATACAATTAGAAAATTACAAAATTGTGGACTTGTATACTTTAGGACTGTGGATTGGTTATTTTAAATTTGATCTGGAGGATACTGGCGTTCGTTTATTGCTTCAAAAAACATAAAACAAAAATTACTGTATTATAAGTTGCCTATATAATAACTCCTTAGAAATGACCCGCTTACAACCGCCGAAGGAAATCCAGAATGGAGTTAAGCTTGATTTGTTTAAATATTTTTGTTATATTTTTACTGATAAAAACAATGTTAGTTACTGCAATATTGTCAAAATAATTATTCAAAGACAACATATGTACTTATATTGCTGTACGAAAATAACTGTCGGTAAAAATTTTAGTAAAACACCCATTTTAAGATGTTTTAATAAAGTGAATAAATAAACGTATGACTTTCAACAAAAGAAGTTTCGACGGATAAAAATGCAGGTGATTCATAACCAAACACCCGAGGAATCGTTATTATTTCGAAAAGCACTAGGTTATATCAAAAAAATTGTCCATACAAAAAAATTTTTATTTATCGTTTGCCATGAAGATCAAATTCCTGGTTCAGACAACGCCGTATTTCAGAAATTAAATTTTTGAACCGCGTTATAATGTTAAAAATGAATTTGCACTGTCGGATACACGTCATAGGATCTGTAGTCGAGCACTCTAACGGTTTGGAAATATATACGTACATTACGTATCGCAAAAACATATTTGAATACGTCCACTATGACGAAACGTCAGCAAAACCGAAAATGTCCTCGCTACTAGTTTAGTAATAACCACGAACCAAACTACACGGAGAAAAAAATAATTTTACCCAAACGACGAGCTGTTGAGATCATCCAAGTTTTTCAGTTCTTTGGCGGTTATCGGCACGGAGTAGTATTGTTCCCTGATTTCGTCCCTAGGGCAGTGTGAATAAGCGGTCGACACGTGCACGAAACCCTGAAATACACGTTCGTTAACCGTATAATCATAACATACACCAAACTGAGCCGCGAAAACATCACGAATTCAGTTTCTAAAAACCATTTTAAATATAGTTACGGTTTTATTTATTTGATGATAGTTTTGAACAAACACGTATGTGTTTACGATGCTTTTATAGAAAAAAAACCATAGGTATAATATTATATTTAATATATATATATATAACATGTACCTTGAGGTTTTTCATTTCCGTCGCCAGCTTCAGTAAGTTTTCCGTTCCCTGAACGTTGATTTTTGTCGCCAGATCAAGAGGCTCGTTGAATTTGACCGTGGCGGCACAATGAAAAACAAAGTTCACGTTTTCGATCATCCAATCGCGGTCTGCTGACGACAAACTCATGGACGAGTTTTCTAAGTCGCCTTCGATGATCACAATGTAATTCATGAAATCCGGTATTTCACCTCGCAATCGGTCGAATACCTTAAAAATAATACAAATTCACACGTTCGGAAGATTATTATTTAAATTTCATTCACAAAAATCCGCACAACATAATCGGCGTTCAAATCGTATCATTGGCACAGGTACTATATACATATTATACTATTATCTGAAAATTACTATATACTATCTTTCGTTATACGCGAATTGGCAGATCCTCACCGGACGCGCTGCAGGGTAATGGGTCGTCCGATCCAACGTATTTTAATCGTATGATTTTAAGTAATAAGATAAAATACGTGTATTTTGTATTACGGATATAATATATAACTGCCAAAAAATTGGTTTTTGATAGTTTTTTTTTTTTTTTTAATAACAACGGTAACTAATTTTTCCACTGTCGTTTTTGTTTATTGTTTTTTTTTTTTTTTTACTTGTATTTATTTGAAATCGTTGTTTTTCCGTATAAGTAATTACGTTATGTACTCTTGCATAGTATGATTTTATAATTATGTGTACTGGAGTGCTGAATTGGCACAAAAAAAAAAAAAAATAATGAAAATTAAAAAATAATAGCTTCATAGATTCAAGTATCATCTCGATACCAACATTCAAAGAAAAAAAAGCAGAAAACCAAAATGATGTTTCTAAATTCTTTTTATGCAATATTTTCAGTATGCAAACGTTGTATATTATAGCAAAAAGAAAAAGTAAATTTGGTTAATATCCTATTAATTTCTACTACATACACACTTTTTTTTTATTTTACACAGAAATTGAGTAAATCAAAAAACGAACTAACACATACCTATGTGAAATTCAATTAATTGTGTACAACAAACTGTTTACAACTAATTTATAATTATTACACAAAAAAATAATTTTGTATTTTATATAAGTATATAAATAGCAACTATACTCTATTAGCCTGCTTAAAATATGTGCATGTGTCATAACGTCAGAGGAATGTATGGGTATTATGGAATTTATAAATTCCTTCATTGATTATAAAAAAAAAATTAATTTTTAGCCACGTATAAAACTTCAAAATTTTTAAAAAAGAAGGTTTAAATTTTTTGAGTTCTAAAGTGAGGTCGACAATATATTGTAGCATCAACACATTTCCTCCTCCTTCTTCTACGTTGTGTCTAATAATATAGGTTTTAACTGATTAAATATGGAAAAAATATAGATAATATATCATCCACATTTTTATAAACTACATTATATAAAATTGAACAACATTTATATTACACTCTATTCGGTCGCAATTTCTAGTCGTAAATTTAAAGATTCTACTCGGCCTCGTAATTTTATTGAAATCAGCATTTTGAAAATGTTTGTTGGGTAAGTATATATATATTTGAATACGAGTAAAACTTTAGCAACTGTTGAATAGGTTTTTGGGTTCAGAGCGTTCAGGGTAAGGCAGGGTGAGTGAATTTATAAAACAAATTTACTACATTTTAATTTATACATAATTTGATATACCTATAATGTTGTAGGTACCAGTGCTCGAATTGAAAAAAAATTGAAGGGGGATGCTGTTGAGCAAATAGTTACAAACGTTCCAATGCGAGACCATAAGGGAAAACAAATTTGGTAAAGGGTAGGTAGGTACACTATAATATTTACTGATTATCTTTAGATATTATACATGTTATGTTTTAATGCGTTACTCGACCTATCTGATTTCGTCGATGTTTGTCAAATTTAAATTGACATTATGTCTATTACCAAGCTGTTACATAATTGTTTGTCATTCGATTAACTATAGTATGGAAATAAACAATGGAAAATATAATGTAATTATATGATTACCGAGTGTGCATATGCAGTTTAAGTTCTTGTAAACGATTAACATGAACGCTGGTGAAATCGACAATCAAACAAAACTACTGCATTTAAGTATACCATGATAAATAACTTATATTACACATGGATATACATGTAATGTAGATACATTGCAACACCATATTAACAATATAATAATGCGTTACACATTTAGGTAGGTAGGTACATGTATTATGGAAACACGATGATAATTTACAATTAATACGATCGCGATTTCACACATATTTGCGTTTTCAAACATTTAAATACTCTTTTCGATTAACAGCAATGTTATAAAACAGTAATTCATTAGATACCTACTTAATTAAACACCGCAATATAGTTGTAGTCGTAAATTTAACATTTTAACATTTTTTTGCACTTTTACTTTTTGAAATTCTTAGTACCATTTACCTATAAGTAAATATGTCTTGTAAGTACATATTTTATTCTTATCTCTAATTACTCTCTATCAGTCCGAGTTGTTTTTGTCCGCGTTATGTATGATGTCAAAAATAAAACAATGCGAACAAGTGCACTTTTGTGCTCTTCTCCTAAGAAAAGACCTATATGTATGTATCAAAACATTGGTTTTGCAAATCAAAACCAATTTCTGCCACTCCAACTCGCCATTCGAATTTTTCGATTTTAGATATTATATCTAAAATAAAAAAATCTTTTTCCGGAGGAATAGAACAGCTAGTAATAGGAAACATTATTACAATTTTTCATATGTTTATTACCAGCTATTTCATTTGATTGTTTATTGTTTGGGTTGACTAAAAATATATTTCTGATGTATTTATTTGCTGGTATTAAATATTACATAAAAATGAAAAATAATCGGTTTTATCATCGCACATTACAAACATCAACATTGTGAAATAATTAAAGCTAATAATTTGTGTACTCTTACCTACCTGAGTAAGTAAGTGTTAGCGATTAATTAAAATTTAACGTTTGTTTATAGACTAAATCATAGTTGGTAACAACAATTTATTTTCAACTATATTTAGGTACTATTAGAGCTTTTATTTTTATTTCAAACGTATATTACTCGTCCAAATAATTAACGAATAACGTATTTTACACTTTTTTTAAGTAATACACTAATACCCACTTAAAAATGAAAACATTTTAATCCATAGAAATAATATTCACACAAACAATACGTAATTGACGAAATTATCTTATATTTGAGTTATATATAATAATAATAAAACATTTTAAATTCTTTGACATACAGTCGAATAACGGTTATCTGTATTCAATCAGTTATAAACGGCTATATTATTATGTTCTCTAAAAATTTACTGTTTTAGAACTAGTATGAAGTCTAACATTTACTGAAGGATGAGATAACATAAATTATTAAATAGCATTTAAATATTTTAAGTATCTACAGCTTATTCATAAAAAAAAAAAAAATAGAAACAGAAAATAATTTTCAATTTGTTTATAATCTTCTAGTACATAAAGTTGTCAGACTAGACACCTGTAGTTATTAAATCTACAAAAGCATATTTTTTGAGACGACTTGGTATTTTTAATTATCAACAAAACAATCCACGTACGTCGTATTTTTACTTCTTTACGCGTCACTCAAAATAAACGTAAAATTCCGAATTTTGCGTTACACGAACGAAATCTACCCAAACATGGCAAAGCACAACAGTGGCGTGTTTAAGAATGTTTTAGGATAGGTGGGTATTTTTACATTTTTTTTTTTTTTTGTATAATTTAGTGGTTTTCCAAAATTTTACCGCAGACATAAATGAGAAATATTTTGCTTTGGGGTAGGGAATCTGAACCCATAAATATGCCACTGAAACTTAATGATTGTACTCATACATTGTGCATAATGTTATGTACCTACCTATATACAGGGTGTCAGGTGTTCTAAATTATATGTTACAGCAATCATTTCAGAAACTATTGAAAATAGAAAAAAAAATTTCCCATGAAAATTGTTTTATTTGTCGTGGTCTACAATATTTACGAATTCAAATTTTACTATGTGCATTGGTGTACAAAACTTAATCAACAACCTATACTTTTTTGTGTGTGTGTGTTATGTACGCATAATTTTTTATTGAATTTTGACGATCCAAACAATTTTTTCAAAATAAAACTCTACAAATTTGAGAGGCTTAAAGTTTCTAATAAGTATGTACACACTATTATTTTAGTTTGCAAATAACATTTATGTCAACGCAATTACTAGGTAATTACCTATTAATTAATGCGTTGTAAGATAAGACAACTCCAGACTGAGTATTCTACAGAAAATTATTTTTCAACCACCAAAATTTGTAAAAAAAATTATGCGTACCCACACATCACATACAAAAAAAGTATATAGAGTGCTACTTGAGTTTGAAAAATTGACACGAAAACCACAATGAACATAAAAAAAATTTGGAACTGTAATCATTGGAGACCACTGCGTCCAACTGCAATGTATGTAGCTTTTTAAATTTTTTTTTTTACCAAACGTACACCACAATGACGTTATAATTCCCCTACGATTTCCGGAAGTCATCGCACAGAATAGATTTCATCGGTCATGTGGATTCTAAATTTACACTTTTGTTTTTTCGCGTTCTCGAGTGTTTCATTTTACCACGCGCATACCTACTAGAACCGTTGGTACCTACCTACCAGTCACTACATATTTCAGATTAAACGTCGAAAAATGCGTGTTCTTCGATTCAGCGTATTTCCCCGGCTTTTTGTGCAAAAACAACGAGAGATAAAATTTCGAGCTGAACGGAGCGGCAACTTGCCTTTGTAAGCATACACAAGCCTGCAATAAATCGATCTAACTATTATAATGTTTTTTGTGTTATAGCCGAGGGGATGACAGCCAAATGGAAGCTGTTGACCAACTGGCCCCCATTAGCCGTGTAAAAAAAAAAGATTGAATTTCTACTTTTACCTAAATTTGGATTTTAAGTTTAGTAAAAAAGTCATTAGACTTTACCAAGGCTGGGCATTAACTCGTTAAAAGTTAAAATTAAGTGGAAAAGTTAATTTTAATTAAATTAATTAACTCGATAACTTATTTTTTTCATTTTAAATTAATAAGTTATAATTTTTTTTTCTTATTTAACGTGTTAATCTGTAATGATTGAATTTTTTTAAAATCTTTAAAAAAATAGTATTAGTAAGAAGAAAATTTCAATAGAAATTATGAAAAATATCATCTATAACCTTTAATTTTACTTGACTTTTTGTTTTTCAATTAACTTAACGAGGCAAAAAAAGTTGTTAACTTTCCCAGCCTTGGGTTTTACAAGCATGGATGAGCACATTGTTATGTTCTTATCCTTTACCAGTACATGTGTGTTCTGATCTTAAGACCACTTTAGATGGACATTAACGTTCCAGTTGTAATGTATTTGAAAGTGTTTTTGAAATTATCTGTGCATTTAAAAAATTGTAGTAAAAAAAAAAGTGGAAACTACCCAAAAATTTACAAAATTAAATTATATTTTGTCATAATTCTAAACTGCTTACAAAAAAAACTCGAAATGTCCACACTTTTTACCGTAACAGATCAGTAAATGAGATTTACAATAGTTTGAATCTATATATATATATAATAATAATATGTGTAGAAGCTTGAACATTTTGAAAATAGCTTTTATCTTTGTCTTTTTGTGGTTTTTATTAAATAAAAACTTTAATTTTCAATATTGAGCTGTTTAAAAATATTGTCGGATTTTACAGATTTTAATTTTTAAGACGTTATAACATAAAAATAAAAACATAAAACTGCAAAAATACCAAATTTTTTTGGATTTCCATTTCGGAAAACCTGGCTACGGAACTGCTATTTTTTATTATAATACAATGTGGCGTATACACCTATTTTTTAATTTGTATTTGTTTTCAATTTCCGCGAAAGTGGGCATCAATGAAACTCGATATGCGTAACTACGCTAAAACAAGTGCAATGCACAACAGTTCACATTTTTTAAATACCTGAGCTCGTAAATCTGGTCGTGACTCATTACGTCGCTTGTCCTCCATACAGGTACGTTCAATAATATGATTATATGATTATTACTGCTTGTTTGACATTTTTTCACTATTTCTCAAAAAAAAAAAAAAAGTCGATAGATTTAGACATTTTACACGAATCATCAAATTTTTATCATCGACGTAAAATGTTATTTTGCTGATAAAAAAAATTATCATAAATAATACAGTGATTAAATAATTATTTGTATTGACGAACTAGTTTATTATGGTTTCTTATAAAATATAGTCTTCGGATCACTCATTGACTTGTACTTTTTTGACTTATTGACTATTACTCTATATCAGAGTAGTAGCTGGTACTTAGTGTGAAGAAAACCATTTATGTTTCCAAGTACTCATTTGAATAACACTCATAGATAGATGAAGTTATGAATATTTATTCCCACAAAACGATGATTTTTCAACTCGACAGGGAAAACAAGTTTGAGAAAAAAAATACCTATCAGATTCAGTTAAACACTATGCGTTTATTTAAATTGTATATACAACGACACGATCTCTATACGACAACAGCTGTATATTTCATTATTTTAACACACATTTTTCGTCTAATAGAAGCTACCTGTTTAATAAAATATGCAATACTTGAAAAACAATACGTGTATTTTACATACAACGATGTACAGTAAATTTTAATTAATTTTATAATTTACTAAGTAAGTAGTTAAATTAAGTGCATATTTACTAAGTAGTTAAATGTGAAAATATCAAAATTAAGATTATTTATTAACGACAAAAGTAGTGTGTTATGCGGGCGAACTGTAAACAAATGAAATTCTAGTAAAAATGTTTAAAAAAATAGTATTGCGTTTGTAAACAAAATCAAGCGTATTTAATCAATTCGTGTTTTACTCGCATAGCGATAAGATACTGCATTTACTTTTTCATTTTGTGATGTTTTTTTTTAACCGACACCCTTCATATTTTTTTACAACCAAAACAACCTTTCAAAGTTGGAACATTGAAAAATGTTTTTTTACATTCATTCATTGAAAACAAACGTGTATGTATCTTACAATCGACAATCAACTAAAAACGAATTGAATATAGTGTTTACCCGGTGTATACCTGTTGACCCACCGTTACCGACACAGTATACAGTATATGGGGACTTCACAGCACATTTTCGGCTATTCATCGTCACTATAATATTATATTGATTGAAATAATTATTATAATACACATTTTGTACCATCGACGATTCAATCGAATGTTTTCAAAATTCGAGAAAAAAAATCAATTCCACGCAGCAATCGTTCGCCCGTTCGATGAGCTCGTAAATATGTTTCAATCGCGACAAAAATAAGTGATGATTTTATTAATATTCTCAAATGATTCGAGGGGAAATTATTGGAAATATCGATCAATGCGCGGTTAAAAAACACTGAACCGTACGAATATCTAGATATTTTTTTTTTTGGGGGGGGGCTGATAAAAAAACTGAATCTTCTTAAATACAAAATATACCATAGCAAAACACCGCAGATTTAGAGAAACAAAAGATTAAAAATATACTCAATATAACAAAATATGTACGTTTTTTCCCCAATTGTCAAACAGTGTCGATTGGATATATATAATTTAATTTTCCTGAAATTTTAGAAAGATGGCTCCAGACCCTTCAGCTCCTCCGCACAAATACGCCACCGATCGCCGCAGCTGTATTTTTACGCACATGTTTTTGATTTTTAAACGCAGAGTATATTAATCAAGGCACGCGATATTTTCGCAAACCTAAAAATTACCAATACAGGTATACTCACGGCGTTTCTGTAAACGTCCGCGGCTCTCTGGCCGGCGGCAAAACCTCTCTTGCCCCTCATGAGGACCGCGACCCTCCGCACCGGACACGACCTGAGCAGCTTTTCCGTGAGCACTTTGCCCACAAACCCGGTGCCGCCCGTGATCAGCACCGTGCCGTCCCTGAACGTGTCCGGTATGCTCGGCATCGTTTCTGCCGCGACGGCGATTGTTACGATTGTTGTTGTTATTAGATCGAAAACGCGACGAAATTTTTTAAATTTCGGTCAATGTATGATTAATACCAACTACAATCGTTCTGTTTATCCGCAATTACGTATAATAACGGCGAGCTCGTAATTATTATTTTTGCGAACGTGTCTTTGTGAAAACTGTCTTCCGTGGTCGCGATACGTGTGCGGACTGAGCACCTATAGCGACGGTGCCGAGCGTTTATATCGTTATTATTATAAACACGTGCGGTCTGCACAAAATCGGCGTGCAGTAGGCGCCAAAACGGTCTGCGGCCTGTGCGGTGACGTGTTTGAGTGGGGGAGGGGGGGAAACAGGGGCATTATTTTGTCCCGCCGAAGTTATAGGATTAATTACATATCATGTGTTATAACTCCAACGTCGTCCTATCATTAGATATCGGTTCTGTTTAAAAAATTAGCTTTTTATACCGTATAAATTTAACGCGTTTTTAGTCATAAATAGAGAGAGATTGGGGCGTATTGTTCTTAATTTCATAAACGTCTACCAAAAATGTTGATAATATTTTGCAAAGCGTACATTTTTAAAATATCTATACCTAAGTGCACATAAATGATTTCGGTTAAAGAAAAACGATTAATTTCTGGTCGAATTTGACCCGACGAAAACTAATGAAGCCAGCTGAGGGTTTATAATTTGGAACACTATCTAAAAAATATCGTTTTACAATTGGTGTAAACGTAAAGTTGAATATTAAATGATTTTTTTTTTTTTTTTTTTTATCACCTAGGCCCCCCACACAAAATTCCTGATTTCACCACCGATTGACGATAAGTTTGTTTTTGTTTAAAAAAAAAATTTTGTATTTTTTGATAAGATGTAATATAAGATGATATTATCTAACCAAGATTGGACTTCCCCTTGGTTGTGTTTAGTTTCAAGACCCCTGTAAGTATGTATTCGCCCAAGTACGTCACTGAGTGCACCACTAGTCAAGGTATTTTAATTAACAATTAAGTTTATTCGGGGAATTACTTAGTAGAACCACAAAATGGATAAAATTTTACCTACTCTGTGGTTGAATATATTACGTAATATTCAATTAATTATTTTTATACGTGCCTGTGTAGGACACAAAATTAATACGTCAAACAAACCATGGGTGAAATGTGTAAAACTAACATAATATTTTGTTAATTTACATTTTATTGATAAAATTTATACATTTAATTAACGGCGAAGGTTGTTTTTTTTTTTTTTTTTTAGAAAATTGATTTAGTTATTTGGTCATAACTCTTTCACAATAATTAAATATTCATGCAACGGTTAAATACCTGAGCCACGTGAACCAATAACAGAACCTTGAAATTTTAGATTTTTTTTGTCGTTTTCACTCAAGAAAAACTTTAATTTTTCAACAAAAAATTTACACAAGGCTCACGACATATTATGTATAATGACTATTTGTGACTTAAACAATTTCAAAGTTGGTAACGATTAATTTTTTCAGTTATTAAAGTTGGAAATTTGACAAAAATTCGTCATACCTGTGATACATTTTTCATCAGAAATTCGTAACTATTACAATTTAATTATTTAATATATAAAAATCTATTGTGCTACCGAATTTGCCATAATTACACTACAAAACTTCAATTGAATCTGTACAGTAGTTTCCAAAAGAGTATAGAAAAAGTATTGACAAAATAGTGTTATTTTGGTACAGCGTGCGTGATTGAGATTTCACAAACGATTGAATGTGATCAAATGTACCTGCAATGTCGTGATAACTACGCATTATACAAAATAATAGCTGAGACAGTAAATAATTGATCAAAATAATTGCAATCTGTTGCAGGGTGTGTTACGCGTGCTACAGCCTACGTAAGGGTGTCAAATATTAATTGTATTTAAATCGAGTTGCCTAGACCTAAGCAAAAACATAGATTTTAAACATTTCAAAAAAAAAAACTATGTATTTTAAATCCATTTTTTCACTTTCACAAAAATCAAATTATTGAATTATTGGTATACCAAAATGATAATATCCACCATGCAGATTACATGCGACTAATGATTTTTTAACAAATTCGCTATAGCTGGTATGCCGGCTAATTTGGTGTACTTATTATGTGTTTGTATTTTATCTTTGTTTAGATGTAAAAATAATTATTCATATATCTTTTAAAAATGTGTAAGTGTTTATGAAATGAAACAAATAATATACCTACTGCAGTACAATAATCGCATATGAATTATTACCTGAATTAAAACCAATAAATTAAGTTGACAGTTGTTCTTTTAACTATAAGAAAAAATAATAAATTTGTGAAACGGTTGTTTGTCTTTTTGGTATTACCTAAGTCTTTTTATATTATTTCCTTAGGTGTTTTTTTTTTTTTGTGGTATGGTATTTTTTTCTCGGTTATTTTCAACCGGGTATTTTTTCTTCGGGTATATTAATTTTAATTCTCATTATCGTTTCGACTTCCGCGTGTGTACCACATCAGTGCCGTGTCCGCAAGGGCGCCCGTAAAAACTAAATTATACCGTCGGTTATAATAGCCACACGATTAACGGTATTCTTAAGATTGATAGCGAAAAATATATATATAATTTTGTACAAATTATCATGGACATAGGCGGGGCAGATCCGGCTTCATATAAATGCAGGACTCGGCAAAGTTAATATTATATCATGTATACTGAATTCTGCAGTGGTAATCATTGAGGGTTTTGGAATTTGAGCACGGTCTTAGAAGTATGAGATATTATAATAGTGTAAATGATAAAACGGAAATATATGATCATACCATACGTAAAAATAAGTTATAAAACAAAATAGTGTAACCAAACATTCCCAAAATTCAAAACGCGAAAGTTTGTACTGCAACGACCGTACAAAGTATATTGATATCGATTTATTTATATTAATACTTTTCTACGATAAAGGCATATTATGGATTTTTTAACTCCGTACCTATATTATATCTTTAATCGTGGTTTATTTTCACGTATAATGTGTAAAGTTTGTTTATTTTAGTTGAACATAAATTAATACGATTCGGAGACAAAGACCTGCTCTCTGCAGGGCCATAGATATAGGCTACATTTTTAAAAGATCAGTACCTAACCAAAAACTGTGTGTGGGTAATTGCAAATGAAATGACAATACTTTGTCTGCATGACGTTATTACTACTTTGAGAAAACGTAGGCCGATCAAAAGCAGTTTTAGGGGGCCGGTTAAAGCGTTTTCTGGTAAAAATACAAAATAATGAAGTATTCACACAATGTTTAAATAAGCCAAGTACAGGACTAAAAAAAGATTCTACAAATTTCAAAAAATGTTAAAAGCCTATAATAGAATACGATAATAATTGACGCGTTTTCTAATATTATAATATCGCTAAATAAACGCGTGGAAATAAAACGGAGCTTTGCACCTAAAATTAAAATAGTCCTCTCAACATATTTGCAAAATGTAAAAGGGTACCCGTATTCGAACAATTTTACCTGAAAAATCATATTAATTATAGTTTCATAATCCGTATGGATAAAATTAGTATTTTAACTAATTGTTTAATACATAAATGAAGATTAATCGTTTGGCAATTATTTTTGAATCAAAACTACTCGCCATTCATCATCATACTTTGTGCTGTATAAATACTTTAAAAAAAAAAAAACTGTTTTTTTTTTTTATTATTTGATTATAATCATACGGTATGGCGGCGCAGATAGCTAGTAATTAGTTTTCTGAGTGCATTCAAAATTCATATTATTTTTTTGTATGTTCTATTTCCACTACCAACCAACATTTAAAACGTATAAGTACTCTTAAATTGTACAATCGATCTTCGAGTGTAAAAAGCTTACATTTTACACGTTACGAAATGTAAATTATCTGAAAAACACAATTATTGCGTTATAGTTTCTGCCTACGCAAAGAAATGTCTGTTTTTATCGGCGCCACGCAACAGCCGGTACACCCGGGGTGTCGGCGGTTATTTTTCCTGCAACCGCAACGTAAAACTATCAATAATAAGTTCAGATTATATTGGTAATTAGAAAATAAAACATAATATTATAATTTATTGGCAGTAGGGAAAAAAACAATGTATTAAATTAAAATGGTACAGGTATAACCGTATAGGTAAATTTACGTAAAGGCTTGAGCACCTCAAAACTGCACTTAACATGTTTTTTGTTTTCGTATAATATTATATTAGAATTATTATGAAATGGAGACAAATGAAATTTTATTTAGTTCTCATAACGAGTTATTAAACATTAATAAAATCTTACGTATACAGTATTAGCCAATAATTAAATTAGTTAAGTGGGTGCCAACAGAATCTTCAATTAGCATAATATATTGAGCAATCAGCGATGAATTTATAAGTATAAGTTTTGATTTTATTTTTTTACATAAAAATAAAACTATATTTACTTCATCGCAATAAATTGATTTAAACTAAGAACAGTCTTTTGATTTTTATAATAATAGATGTATAAGTATCATATTATTATTTTATATCAGACATTCTAATACCTCCTACACATAATATAATGACAAAAAATTTGTTAGAATGTATCCTAAGGGCTAAGATGATACTTGTTAGTTATATTGGCTCCAATAGTTTCTCAAACTTCATGTGGCGTTTCAAATCCGTTAGTACGTCTAACACCATCATTATTGATTATATATAATAATAATCAATGCTAATACCTAATATCTAAAATATCTAACACCGACAAATAGCATTCATTGATAATAGGCATAATATACTCAGTCATTTTTAAAAAAATAAGCAACAATATTATATTTTTCAAACGTATGCAACGGAAAAAATTGTAGTTGTGGTAAATGGGTTTTCTAACAACTCTAAATTATGGGTTAACATTGCGACAACTACATACTCATTTAGTTGTAATTATACCTACTGCTATTTTAGTAATTGTCATTATTGTAAATTGTCGTTAAAAATACGCAACAACTCATTAAGATGTAATTACTATATTTGTGTAAGTTTTAATTGTAATTACCATACAATTTTAATTGAAAATAAAGTAATAAGCGCAAAAAAGATTTCTAGTAATTTTTTTTTTTTTAAGATTTGGAGCGTCCTTTGTGTATGGATTTTACTATAAGTTTTTTCTTTTTTCATCAGAAGTGTATAGTGTATAGTGAAATTTAATGATCAAAATAAGAGAAATTTCGTATACTTCTTTAAGCCCGACGTTTTTTCTGGTATATCTCTTAATTTTCAAGTTACAACCGAAAACCACGTAGTTCTAGGCAAGAATAAAATAATTTTTTTTTTTTTTTGAAACTTAAATTTAAATAATAATATCGTACGGAAAACGCGAAATCTGTTACGTTAATTTTTGTCCTTCAATGTAGTTACTCCTCTATTTTTCCAAACAACTTGACATTTTCAGACAATTTAAATAAGAATAAGTACCCAAAACACAAGTGTGACATAAATTCTAAGAGAAACGATTTTTTTAAATATTTTTTGACAAAATATAATGACGACTGAAAATCCATAATCCCGAATCAAAATGATGAATGATGTTACAGCTAACGTTGTGTTATCAGCTGTGACATGAACCGTCTTTATCAATATCTCGATGACGCTTATCAGTTATCAAAATAAATGTTGACATGTAAAAACGTGTTACCTACCGATAATACGATTTATAATAATAATGAAGAAGTAAGATTCTGAATATTTTTTTATTTTGCTTGTGTTTTTTTTTTTTTTTAATTATTTTCTAAAAAAAAATCACTCATCAAGTACGGCCGCAATATTCTGTGTTGTATACAGTTTCAACATGTGAAACAAAAATTATTTGTTATTGAGTATTAATTACTACGAGTACCTAGTCTTAGTGCATTAATATTATCGTCATTACCTATTTTAATAAAATATATTACCAACGTTTTTTAAAAACTTTATTTTGTTTTCTACAAAAAAAATTATACTTTGGTTTAGACATGTGGAAGAAGTGCGCGAAAACCGTAAGAACTTACGGTTCGTTGGAAAACATCCGGTCGTACTTGTTCGACCCGTCGTACACGTCGTCGATCAAATGGATCGTCATTGCTGTCGAGCTCGTACTAAATCTGTACATCGTTCGGACGGTGAGGTACACGGAAATCGACTGGAAAGCTTACATGCAAGAGGTGGAAGGCGTCGTGGTGAACGGCACGCTGGATTACAGTCGATTAAGAGGAGACACCGGACCGTTAGTGTATCCGGCCGGGTTCGTGTACGTGTTCTCGGTGCTGTATTACTTAACCGACTCCGGCAAGAGCGTCAGAACCGGCCAATACGTGTTCGTGCTGTTGTATCTGATAAACGTGTACCTGGTGTTCAAAATACACGAGCGCAGTAAAAAGGTGCCGCCGTTCGTTATGTTGCTGCAGTGTTTTTCGTCGTACCGCATCCATTCCATTTACGTCCTGCGTCTGTTCAACGACCCGATCGCCGTGATCCTGCTCTACTTGTCCGTTTACATGTTTCTGAAGAATAAATGGACCGTCGGTAGCGTAATCTACAGTTTGGCCGTTTCCGTCAAAATGAACATCCTGTTGTACTCTCCGGCGCTCTTAATAGCGTACATCACCAAGTTCGGCGTTGGGGGAACCATCAAACACATAACCTATTGCGCCCTGGTACAGCTACTGTTGGGATCGCCGTTTTTGATCAACAATCCCGTAAGCTACGTGCGGGGAGCGTTTGACTTGTCTAGAGTTTTCATGTACAAGTGGTCGGTTAACTGGAAGTTTGTTCCTCCAAACATATTTGTCAGCGGATACTTTCACGCCCTCCTGCTAGCCATACACGTCGCGGTTTTGTTGTGCTTTACCGCTACTTGGGCAAAATATTTGGGCTCTTACGCCAAAATGAAGCAGATCGAGCACGACTTGAAGCCACAATTGAAGAAAAAAAAAATTAACATCAATATGGACATCAGCGCAAATTTATTTTTGTTGCCCATGTTTTCGGCCAATTTCATTGGAATCATGTTTAGCCGCTCGTTGCACTATCAGTTTTACGTATGGTATTACCATACGCTACCATTTTTGTTATGGTCGACGCCCTATGGAAATAAGTTTAGATTAATCGTTCTAGGACTTATTGAAATATGTTGGAACACATATCCAGCAACAGAGTTTAGCAGTGCTTTATTGCACGTTTGTCACTGCATCATTCTGTACGGATTACATAGATACAGGTATACGTATGGATCAATAAAAAAGAAGTAGATAGATGGTAAAACTATTCTATTGTAAAAATATACAAAATTTAGTAAATGAGAAATTTCGTTTTTATTCATCTTTGTGTTCTGGCTTAAGCTTCCCTTTCTTAGTGTAATGTTTTATACGATATTCTAAACTTTCTGAAAAAAAAAATTTAAATATGTTTAGTAAAATGTTTATACTACATAATACTATTCTATTTGTAGGTACACAATCACGAGTCTGTAACTTTACACTGAACATATCATTTACTTAGTTTAAAATTATTTTATGTTTTTGCACTCGCTAGTAACATTTAAAAACCACGAGTCTTAATTTACTCTCTTTTCGTGTAAATTCATTACAACCCTATTCAAAATATAAATTAATAATTGTTCCTGTTCATGCGTGTACTGAGTACATATAAAAAATTGACTGATAGTGTTATAATGTTAAAAGCAAAATAAATTACATACTCGCTTAGTTTTTAAGCCCATAATGTAAATAAGTAGTATAAATAGTTTTTTTTATCTATAGTTAGTAGCAATACATATATTATATTTTTTTTAAGTATTTTATAGTTAAAATATTTATTTTTACTCATTAATATTATAGTTTTTATTGTTTTTTTTTTTACCACTAGCTGGTCTCTCAAGAAGTGGCTGATAAATTCTTGATTTGGCACCTTGTATTAACCATTCGCTTTGATTGTTAACCTTGTTTGCTGCTAACGATTCAATGTGTTTTAACATTTCTCCCAACATTGTAGCTCTAAAAATTGTTTTAAATTTTAATAAACATAATTGCGCTTAAAAATGATACATAAAATTATTTTGCCAAGAAGTTAAGTGACTATTTATGAAAATTATTGTACTATTTAGTGATTTTGGATGTACAATACTAAAAAGGTAAAATACAAATATGTGTTGAGTATGTTGCTGTTTTTATTCATTGTCATAAGAAAAGGGGTTTAAATGTATACAACTAAATTTCAAAGCAGTAAAAAATTATTACTTTCCAAAATAATGATTTTAAGCAAGCTCAGTTTACATAATAAAAATTAAATTTTTAGTATTAATATATTTATTAATTTATTAAATTTGATCTATAAAAATATTATATTAAAAATAATAATCATTATAATAATGAAAATTTTAACAGAGAATGGAGTAGATAACTTAATATGACATAGGATACTAAACGTAGTCTAATAATAAGTACTTGTATATTTTTTGAATAGACCATAAAAAAAATTGAAATTACATACTCGGAAAATATAAAAAAACGTTTGAAGTTTTCACTAAAATATTCTACAAAACAAACCATAGAACAAATTAATTAAATTTAATTCCGTTAAATTATACTGTCAAAAATATTTCACATTTTCACCGTCATTCATAGAATAAGTACTTAATTATTTTAATTTGTATATAATGTTTAATGTCATTTCACCTATTCTGATAACGTGTGAACATTTTAAGTCTGATCAATGAAAGTATTAAGCATTTTTTAAATTTTTCAGATTTTTTGCATCAAAGACATAAAACAAAAAATTTAAATACTTTAAAATAATAACAAAAATACAATACTAAATCTGATACAGTTTACTATGTACAATGTAAATATTCACTAGCTATAAATACCAAACCTAAATAAGAGCAAATTAAAAAAAATTAGCTCCCGGCATAAAAATGTTTGTACCTGACATATAATTAGATAGTATTACTTTATCATATGTGTAGCCCATGAATGTTGGAGACTAGAAATAACTTCTGATAATGATTCATTTTCAACAATCCAATTGACATTTTCAAATTGGCAATCAAATAAATTTAATGGTAAATCGTTAGCTAAAGAATATTGAGGTTTTCTAGAAAATAATTATATTAACGTAAATTATTTATTTACATATTTTTAGTAAACATAATAACAATAAAAACTCTCAGTGAAATACCTTGGACAATTTTCAACATCTAATAAATCTCTAAATATATTTTCATTTTCTTTATGCTGACCCACTAGTATAAGAACTGATACTATGCACCGTATTTGATGCCAAAGAAATGCTTTTCCCACAATAGTAAGTTCACACATGTCATAATCTTTTCTAGTGGAAAACTGATTATTTTCTGAACATATTTTTATATTAGCACTAATAATCCTTCTATAATATTCTACAACACCATTGGCAACATCCATTTTACACAAATTGCGAAAATCATGAGTTCCGATTACTTGTTGTATAGCTTGATTCATTAGCTACGAATAAAACATGATAAAATTAAAATTTGTTATTAGTACAAGAATATCTAAAAAGAGTTTTTCTATAAATATACAAACATCAACATCAAGATCTGCACGTGGAAACCAATACTTATATGTTCTAGAGCCACAATCAAACCGTGCACTGAAAATTGAATTTACTGGACACCAAGCTATTATCCTTATATCTTTTGGTAGTAAACTATTAAGCATCTTACAGTATGATAGTTCATTACTGTCATCACCACTACTTCGTACAGTTAAAGAGATTACCTGCAAAATAATACAAAACAAAAATGATCTTTACACAAAACTCTAGTGTTCTACAAAGACAAAATTTAACAAACTCAAAAACAACTAACTTCATTCTTTTAAGTTTTAACACTAGTTATGCTGTTAAAAGCAATTGAATAAAATATCAATAACGAAACTCAAACACAAAACTATAGATATAAGAATAAGTAGACTAGGTAGAACTAAGTAGAATAGGTAGGTGAATAATAAAGAAATAAGTTTAATGACAGCTTTGTTATTTGTTTATTTATTATTATAGTATATGGGGTTGGGCCCTTTTTAGATTTTTATATCAATATTTGTAATTAATAAATAAGTAATACATGTAATTACAACATAAAATAATAGTGTGAATTAGGAAGTTTAAAAAATTGTAATTTCAAATTCGATTCCCATTAGTGTCACAACATCAGCTGTCTTATTTTAAACGATACAGTATAATTTAAAGCTCCTATCGGTTAAATATATTGCTAGTAGATATTCATCAAGTTTAATTGGTTATCTCATATCAGGAATATATAATGCAATACTCTACAAATGAATGTTGGTCTTGAAATGAAATTTTTGTAGTTTTGTTGTACTTACAGCTTTGTAGATATAATTACTTATTATTTCTATCATTTATTTATACTTTATAAAAAAAATGTTGTTTATCTAAATCTGGTGTTTAAAATATATTTTAAAAATGCAAGTAATACTGTGTATGTGCACAGTAAAAATACTATAAATTTAAAAATTGTCAATAAATGTGTATTTCAGTATTCTCTAGTTACTCCCAAAAACCCCATTTCAATCCGAAATCACTGTACAGTTATATTTTGTGATACCTTTAAAAGAAAACACACTTGATATTTTGAATTAAGTATGTAAGTAAATTTAAAAGTATAACAAGTATTTTTAGTTTTTACCTGACTACAAGAACTAACACCTTTATCAGTTCGTCCGCAACGATGGTAATTTGATGATTGGCGACTTTCAATTAAACAACACGTTGTAAGCGCTCTAAATAATTCATGCTCAATAGTATTTTCAGTATCGTCTTGTGTAGCAAATCCCCGATAGTTCCAGCCTAAATATAATAATTTGAAGGCAATGTGTTTTTTTTGATATCTGAGAATAAAAATCCAAGATAATTTTCTTTGAAACTGTAAGAAACTATTATGTGAAACCAGTAAAAATCAATAAAATAATAATAGTAATAATAACAATAGTTGTACATACGAGTATATCAATCTATATTTTATTTTAGTATTTGTTTTGTATACATTTACAAAAAAAAGGCTAAGAACACAATACTTAGGTAGGTACCTAATGAATATTTTAATGATACAGATTTAATTAGTACATTTTAAAAAATAATTCTTATTTTTTTAATTATTTAGTTGAAACCTACCTACCAGTTATTCATATACAGTTTCCATGAAAATGGAATAAATTTTTTTTTAAATTTTGTTTTTTAGACTCGTTAGGTACCTACGTTATTGAATTATTTTATAATGATTATTATCATTATTTTATGACATTAACACTGGTACATAGTATGTTTTTGGGTAGGTATGTAAGTTAGAGGGTAAATACTTAGAGAAATCAAAACTTCTTTTCCGCTTTGGCGTTTTAACATTTACTTTAGGCTTCTTTTTGTTTACACCTTGTTGCTTCTTAAGGTTTAAAATTATACTTATGAGTTCCTGTAACGAGGAATACATAACAGTTGTAAGTGTTTATCGTAAAAATGAAAAAAAAAAAACGTAAGCAAATTAGTTAAGTTACCTGTTTGGTTTGACGATTGAGATTTTCACGATCATACAAGTTGTCAGACTTTGAATCTACTTCTTCAACAGACATTTTACAAAACATTCATCAACATAATATAATTATTAACTGTTATTAACGAGGTGGAAAAAAAAATAAACCCTAACAAGTAAAAGATGGATTTAAAATAAATTTAAAAAATTTTGTCGGCAAATCGTTCACTGGTCGTGTACTTGTGTATTATTATTTTGTAATTGAATTATTATTTAGTTTTCGATTTTTGAAATATGTGATAAAGGATAAACCATATAATACACACGTGAAACTACTTATCATCAGATCCGATCCGGGTGGTAGAAGATTTGGGAACTGCCATTTGCCATTTTCCGATCGCGAAATGGGTTTTAAAAGCATTGCACTATTTGCACTCGCTGTTTTCATGAAAACTTGTTTCACTCTTACCTATATGTGTCGAAATTGATTAAAATATATTTTGTCGTGCTCTCATAAGAAATAGTTTTACAACATTTTTACCAGTTATCTGGTAGATAAAACGGGGAATTTTTTGTCGAGCAAAAATATAACACCAGGAACTATTGGAATCAGGAAAAATTATTTTCAGGAACATAATATATTTTTGGTATGAAGAATCAAAATTAATTAGTTTTAATTATTTATTGATGTATAGATGAAAACTCAAAACTATACCCAGTTTTGATCAATTTATCAGCAATACCATTAATATAATTTGTGAATTTTACACATACCATTTTCAATTTATGCTGTCTCATTGTCCGTGATAAGCTTCCACAATGTCTTCGGACAAAAAAGAATTGCTGACTGCCGACACTATATAGGTGGCAATTCAAAATACTGCAGCAGGATTCATCCATTTGTTTTGGGACAGACAGCATACTATAGCTACTTACCCATAGGTATTATCATTGATTAGTGGTACTTAAACCGTATGAATTCATTACAGCATTTATTTGAGTTTGCAAGACTATTTAAAAGAGAGCGATTTTTAGAAAATATTATTTAAGTAACTCAGTATATACCAGTCAAATATTTTGAAAAAGTATCTTTTACATAAATAACTCCAGGAATAGTTATACATTATTTCTTACAAAAATTTTACGTATTCAAATGCTAAAAAATGTATTCTAAATAATTTTTAAATTGTTAAAAATATATTATAGTTCTATGGTATACATATTTTCCACATACAATTTTGAATTTTGATTATAAATAAAATAGGGTATCTCTTCAGATACTATTCCTTATTTTGAACTTAATAAACAATAAATATTTTACTTAGTAATTTGTTGGCAATTTTAAACATTCGTAACTATATAGTATCTCAAGTTTAAACACTTGAACAATTTATAATGACTGTAAAAACAACTCAGGAGTCAGCAAAATAAAAACAATATAAATTAAAATCAATTTGTATAATTGTCTTACTTTATAGTTTCAATTTATTTACAAAGTCAATAATTATATAATATGTATATGTTTTTCTTTTCAATTTTATGCAATAATTTATAACATATTTATATCAATTTCTTACATTATATTATTACAGTATCCTTTCTAAATTAATAATCAATATTATTTAGTCCAGCCAAACAGAATCATTACACGCATAAATATATGCCTATAAATATGTATGTGTATGTTATTTAAATCGAACTCAAAATATGTTCTTCTATATCTTTAAATGTATAACTTACATTATATAATATGTAATAAATTAAAAAAAGACCTTAAATTACATTATTTAAAGACTAAAGACAAACAAGAAGCCTTTTACGGCTATCTCAAAAAAGCTGTTTAGAATAAAATTAATATGTGTATAAAAAATTGAATAAATACGTTGAATAAGACTGCATGGTTGTCAATTTCCCCGTTTATAAATTAGGTATCCCTTAAAAAATTATACTTCTAAACAAGATATAATAATAATAATAATTATACATATAATAATTATAATGTAATAACAGAATGTCTAGGAGTACAAAATTGTAAATAAAATATTACATATTTATCTATTTATTTATTATTCCTGTACAGAAGGAAAAATCAACAAATATTATTTTACTAAAGTAGGAAATTATAAATTTTTTTTTTACAATTTTATGTCAAGGATATTTATCCTTCACTATATTTTTCTAACTAAATAACAACAACAAATAGCAAAACAATCAAATGTACACAAGTCATAATAAGTAAACAAGGCCGATCAAATTATTATACAAAATTAAAATTTTGTACTCTAAGCTGCCATATTTACATTCATAAATGTACACAAGTAGAAACAACACCAATAGTATATAATAAATAAGCTCAACAATTATTACTTTATAAGTGCATTCGATTTGGCATGTTTGGTTGAGATTGATTTGGACCTTGTGGTCCAGGTTGTGGTTGCCCTTGCATCTGTTGAGGATACATTGGAGGAGCAATGTTACCACCTTGTTGCTGCTGTTGTTGTTGTTGCTGCTGCTGTTGCTGTTGTTGTTGTTGCTGTTGGAACATTTGTCTTTGTCGTTGATTTCTGATAAATTGGGCCAAAAGTTGAGGATTATTTCTCAAGATTTCTCTCAGACGTTGCTGTTGTTCAGGCGGACTGTCAGTAGTAGTGCGCAGAGCATTCAGCAGTTGTTGCAGCGATTGATTGGACACTTGATTAGGATTTTGTTGGTAACCTTGGGGTCTTGGGCCCATGACTTGCTGCTGTTGGATCATTGGATTTTGCTGATTATTGAGTATCATTTGTTGTTGAGGTTGTAAGTTCATTTGTTGCCTCTGTTGCTGCTGCTGTTGGACTTGTTGTTGCTGCTGTTGTTGCATCATTATTTGGTTATAATTAGGTTCAGACGCCCATTGATTAACTTGTTGTTGAACAGGTGGAGCAATTTGCATGTGTGGTCTTTGCATTTGTGATTGAGGACCACCTTTACCGTATCCCACATTATCATGTTGACGGGCAGCTTCTTCTTGTACTTGTTTGACAACTTGTAAAACATTGGCAGGAGGAGTTTGCTTCCCTGGAACCATAACTTGGCCTTTATGAGGAATCATTTTTGGAAGATTATTATTCATATGCTGTGAAGCCACAACAGGACTGGTATTCTCCGTTCCCAGAGTACCTGTATTCATGATGGCCATTCGTCTTCTTAACAATTGTGCTTGTTGAAGTCTTTGTTGCAGTTGCTGTTGTTTGATCTTGTGCTTCATGTTCGGACAGAATAACACTGGACATTTAGTCTCAGTACAATACTTGGCATGATGGAAACAAAGGGCAATATATTGTTTACAAATTGGACAGTTACCGTTTGATTTGATTTTACATAATTTAACATGTTGAACAACTCTTTTCATACGCTGGCAACTTGCTAAGCGACAATTTGCATCTCTACATTGGCATGCATGCACAAGTGATAATATGCACCGACGAATAGACAATTTTCTAGCTTCTTGTGGGTCAGCTTGTTTTTGATCTCCAGGAGATGATCCATCGTCTAAATCAAGACCAAGTTTTTCCATATTGTGAGGATGTTTTTCTTTCTCATAACAAGTAATACATAAATCAAAATCATCACACACAGTGCAATGGTATCTAGTTTCCACATGTGATTTACAACTATTACAAGTATAAACAAATTTGTCTTGTCCCTGATTATGCAATTCATACAACATTGCCATGGAAGAAAACTTAGCTCTCCGAAGTGAAGAAAACTCGTAATGTTTTTCTCGAGCCATGGTTAAAAATGCATCTCTGCCATCCATTAAATCACAGCTAATTAAAGGATCCGGATCTTGAATGGGTCCTAAAGCAGCAGCAGACTGTACACTATGCAATCTTATTACAAAAAAGACTTCTTTATGTTTTTCCATATTGTCAAAAATTTTAGCGGAGAGTTCACTACACGTTTGAGGTAACATAGTTTTCTTTGAACTACTTTTCCTCTGGCTCGATTTAGATTTATTTGACTTTTTAGATTTTTGCATTCCTTTTTTCTTCCCATCTGGTCCGTTTTCAACTTCATCACTTACACACATTTCAACAGATTCTTCAGCTTCAGCAAGTTTTCTTTTTTGTTCTTCTTCTTGATCAAGTTCTTTAATGCTGTCTTCTAATGCATTAGGCCAAAAATCACCTTCAAAATAAGGTAACTCTGCTGCTGAACTTAATTTATCTTCAACAGCTTGCTTTAAAATATCTTTGTAGTCAAGAATTATACGTTCAATAATACCTTTATCTAGCATTTTCTTATACCACTCTTGCAATCGTTTTGGTTTTGGTATTTTTTGTTCAGGAGGATGACAGTGGAATATGTAATCGTCACCTTCAGATGGAGGACAAGCCCAAATGTGAGCCATAGTGTATCCTAACTGCTTTACATAATCAAGGTAACCCAGTAATATTTCATGATAAACATAAGTTCTATACTGTTTGGGTCTGAAAAAGTTAACGGAATCTAAGTATGCAATATAAACTCTTCTGGTGTTAGGGGTTGGAGCTTCAGATCCATACTCTTGAACATGCATTCCAAAGAAACAAACATCAGTTCCATCAATTTCTTCAAAAGCATAGAGAGCTTTGGCTCTATAAGGAAAATCACCAACCATATCACCATTTTCGACAAAACGACTTCGCATTCCGGGTTTCACTTCAACTATTTTATCTGAACTGGAAACAACCCGTATTGCAACTTCGCCAGCACCTGCTTCTTTTTTCTTAAGAAAATTGTTCACTCTCGTTTCAATGTAAGTACCTAATTTGGTAATAGCTAACTTTTTAGCATTAAATTTATTTTCTTTTCGTTTTTCACCACGTTTTTTAACACAATTGTCACAAATATACCCTTGCGGGTTGATATTCTCATTATGAAGTACACATATTTGATGAAGTTTTCTCCCACAATGAGTACACAATATAAATGGTTCCAATTCTAGATGATCATTTTTCATTTCTATAAATTGTTCTTTTTTAATTACTTGTTGAGCTTGGGTGGGGTCTTCACCTAATGTCACAGCATCACCAGGTATATCATTGAAGCACTTAACACAATAAATATATCTATTTTCAAAACTGAAATATTTGGCATCTCTTGGAATAGTACACAACTGTTTGCCAAAACAACAAAGTACTTGTGGATTAAATGTGTATTTACGACCACAACAATAGCCAAGACTTCTCATAACAGGGTAAATTTCTTGTTCAAAAACTTCTGAAAGTTTTGTACAAGATTTATATACTTTAGTTGACTTCTTGTTATAATGCCAAGCATTTTCAAACATTAGCCAAACATCATCAACATAACTCCAAGGATCAGAATACTGACCAGTGTTAAGTTTGTCTTTAATTGTTGATAAATCCATAGGTTTTTTTATAATGATAAAATAGTCAGGTATATTAAGTGCTTGAGGATCAACAGGCTGTTTAAATGGGTCTGATTCTGGTTCTTGTTTGTATAACTTTTCAAGAGTAGGCATTAAAGCTTGTCTAAGTTCATCAGGTCTAAATGCACATTTTTTAATAGCTGTTTTACTGTCGGATGTAGTAGGTTCAAAAGGTTTAATATCTGTAGTGATGTTAGGTTTAGGACTCATTGGTTCATCTTTGATTTTAACTTCCATTTTTATTGAATTTGAAACATTATCATCGTGTTCTTGTTTTATTTCAGCTTTAATAGAGTCTGATGATGTTTCGGAATTCATTTTCCCTTTCCCAGCTCCTTTTCCATATGCTCCTTTTCCATCATTACTATCATCGTACTCTTCTTTAATTTCACCTTTGACATCTTTAGGAGAGTCATCTTGTGCTAAAGCTGAAGCAATAGCACTCATCTGACTTGAATGACTATTTGATGATGGTTCTGGCCTAGAATATCCTTTACCCATGCTACTGGTCATCATTGATGATGGGACACTAACAGTTGGTGCCATTGTGTTGTTTGCAATCAAACTAGGTCCATTCACCATTTTATCCATATTTAATTGATTGAGTCTATTTGGTTGTAACATTGAATTGTTTACATGTTGTTGCTGCATTGATGGTTGTTGTTGCGGTTGCACTTGCTGCTGTTGTAAATGCATTGTTTGAGGCATTTGATTCATTGGTTGATTTGAAAACTGTGGTTGAGCGAATGAGGCTTGAGATATGTTTGGCATCATCTGTTGATTTGATGGAAATTGACTAGTGTTTATTGGACTTTGGGCAGGTGGTTGAGTTAAACCAAAAGTAGTTTGGGATAAACTTGGATTTGGACTTGGTCCAGGTACTGGTGATGTTATTGGGAAATGACCCCTATCTGATGGAATTTGTGTTTTTATTAAGCCAGACGTTGTGACCACTTGCTGTTGGGGTAAAGTTTGCTGATTAGTTTGAATTGGAGTATGATGTAGAGACTGTTGCTGTTGTGCTGGTGTTTGTGGTTGCTGTTGGGTTGTCAATGCTTGAGTAGATGTGGTAGGAAAGCATTGTGCATTGATATTATTATTATTGGATGGCTGTTGTTGATTTTGTCCCATTTGCTGCTGCATTTGTTGTTGTTCTTTTCGCTTCTGCATTTTTTCTTCTAGTTCTTTTTGTATTTTATAAAATGTTTGAGCTAATCTATGATAATACTCAGATCTAGAATTGGCAACATTATACATATCACCTTCTACTTTTCGCGCATACGCAACTAAATTATTCATTCGCTTGTCAAGCATTGCTTTAGGGTCATATGTTGGGAAAATTGCTTGAACTAACTTATGAACTAAATGATTTCGAAGTTCAGGTGTAATAGACTCATGCCATTCTTTGCTTTCAATGTGATTCCCAGGCATTGACTGACTTGGTTGCGATGTATTGTTCATCTGAGTAGTTATTGTGTCAGTACTAGTTGTCATTATAAATGAATTAGGTATGTTTGTCACAGGTTGCGGAATATTAGATGAAGCTTGAACTGATGCACTGGAAACAGGCTGCAGCATGTCATTAACAGAACTTGTTCCAGGATCTGTGTTCATTGTATTTGTGGTTTGAGGTTGTGAGTGTGGAACCAATAGTCGTGTATTTTGATTCGGCTGTAGTACATTGTTATTCGGAGGATGAGGCATTTGAGATTGCATGGCTGTTCTTATCCCAGTATTGTTTGGAACACCAGGTAATTGATTCACTTGATTATTAACATTATTATAACAGTTAATATCATTCATACCAGTGGTATTTTGAGTAGTGTTATTAGGTAAAGTATTACGATTATTTGATGCTTTTAATGGTTGACAAATAGGGCAATCAGGTCTAGTGCATTGTTTCCAATGTGAAATTATTTGTCTAGATGATGAGCAATGAGCTACATTACAATTTCGGCCAGCTAAACAATTTGTCATATGAGCTAGCACTCCTTTCATTGTATTACAATGTTGCAAACGACATTGTCTCACTTCACCATTAGACTGATTATCTCGCCTTTGACACTGATGTGCATGCAACAACAGCACAAGTTGTTGTGTGATCATTTTTCGTTTCTCTGGATTTGCTTGACTACGATCAGCAGGCACTCCTTGAGGTGGCACAACAACATTTTGACTGGGCATATTAACTTGCTGTTGTCCCAAACGTACATTCGTTTGAGACTGTGGAGGGACTTGATTTTCGACCAACATTCCATTAGTGTTAGAATTGAATCTTGGTACCTGTTGCCGTACAATACTAATTGATGGTTGTTGAACAACATTAATTTGTTGATTATTTTGGTTGTATGCATTGAAATTATTAACAGGACTCATTGCTCCTATAGGCGCTTGTAACCGAGTATTTATTGGCAAATTGTGAATTTGATGAGGATTCTGATTGCGAATTGGTTGTTGATGATGCATTGTAATATTTCTACCCATTATTGGCCCATTTGGCTGCTGCTGGGTCATCCCATGATGGGGATTATGCATTGAATTATTAACTAAATTATTTTGCATCATAATATTTACATTTGGCATTCCGCTAATATTGTTTTGTAGTTGATTAGAATTAAGGCCCGTATTTCCCATATTGACAACCATTGGTTCAACAGTTTTGTTGACCAAAACATTTGGAGATGGCATGTTAGGATTTATTGGTTTGTTCATAGGCATTCCAGCAGCCGTAACAAGATGTTGTTTGGGCATAAAATGGTGGGATACTGACTGTTGACTAACGATTAATCGCTGAATGGGTTGCTGGAGTTGAGGATTATTTTGTGGAGGAACAAGCATACCATTTTGCAATGGTAATTGAGAACCAATATTTTGCTTGATATCAGGTTGCTGGTTCCAAGATGTGGTGCTTATTAGTTCGTCAGGGAGATCGTTCTCGAGATCAAACATCTCATTGCTGGAGTATACTCCAGACGAGTCTGAAGACCCTTGAAATGGATCTTCTAATTTTGGCCTCTTATTTGGAGGACTATCTACTAATAAGTCCGACATAATTCTGTTTTGAATTAAAACTGATAATACCTAGTAAAACATACTAGTAATAAAAATTACATGTTAAAAAAAAAAAAAATCACAACATTGGTCTACATAATCATTTTACATGGTATGTTCTAAGCTCAAATTGAGTGAACCGTCAATGAAAAAATTAAATATAAATTTGAAGTCACATAACTAAGCAGTATGTGATGTTTAATTGTACAGCAATACATTGGAAGCTTTCATGCATCTCTTGTTACACCTTGGTTCTTGCAAACTTGAGTTTGTATTTAGCTTGAATCGTACATCAATCTAAAAAAAAAATTACCTTAATTAATAAAAAAATAAGTATTTAATAAACGCAAGCTTTAAATTACAAATAACAATCAATTTAATCAATTAATAGATGGTTATTTTGTGAAATAAGTCAAATGATACAAATGCTTATACATTTTAACATTTAAAAACAATATTTTTTAATTATAACACACGATACATTTTTAGTTGTCCACAATAAAGAGGATGGTCAAAAGTGAACAGGAGATTGATAGTTATGGTAGGGTACTCTGCATTACATTATTTTGCTGTTATTGAGCTTAATAAGTCAAATACACAAAACATTCTAAAATTAAATTTTTTTAATCGCCCGATTTTCTTTTCAAACATTAACATCGTTTTTATTTATTAATTCTAATAACGTGTGAACATTGCAATGGATTAATTCAAATAATGTGTATAGTACGTTAGTTTTCTTAATTCTAATGAAATGCAAAAATTGCCAAAAGTCGCAAGAATTTATATAACAATGTTAGTTACGTGTGAGGGTGGTGCTCATCATAGCTGTTTAGGCAATTACACAAATATTATAATATTTGTTGAAAATTATTAGTTTTGTATAGATATTACACCTAGTATTTAGCAATAAACATCTATTGCAATGAAAGTGAACTAAGTTTGAAACTGAGCACGACTGCAAACATAATAATCGTGCTTTGATAATAATAAATATGAATTAAACTTGA
Organism: Hormaphis cornu; assembly: GCA_017140985.1. Classification (NCBI taxonomy): domain Eukaryota; kingdom Metazoa; phylum Arthropoda; class Insecta; order Hemiptera; family Hormaphididae; genus Hormaphis; species Hormaphis cornu. Next base: position 17,455,876 of record CM029362.1, read on the forward strand.
GATTAATGATGTTAACCTGTGATAAAAAGCCTAAAAATAAATAAAAATCATAACAATTGATTTTGTTTACATTGGTACATGTATCAATTAGAGGTATTTCAGTTTTACATGAAATACACAAAAAAATAGGCCAATAGTGCCTAAACAAGTTCAAATGTGAGTGTGGCGCTTAAATCCTGAAAAATGACGGATTTAAGTAATTTGCAGCAATTTTTAAATGTTTGTCTGTTTTAGATCATAATTCAAAACAAAGTTAAAAAAAAAAAATGAATTTGAAACCTATTACCTTTCTTTTTTGTGGTATCAAGTATAAAGATTGGAGCACTTCTTCTCCCCGAGAGAGGAGTAAATTTCAAATCATCTGAATTATATTTTTTGGTTTTTGAACCATAACCCAGAAAATCGATTGAAAATTTTTAAAAAAACGATTCAAATAAAGTACTATTTTGGTCCACTTTGCCATTCTTTTTGCTGTATCACTTGAAATTCTATACATTCTTCACTGCGCTTAAAATCTTTAAAAGTTAATACAAAACAAATAAAAAAAAAAACAATTGTAAATTTTCAACAACTTCTATGGAACATTAATATCATGCCAGATAAAAATTGTTATAACTTTGCAAATATTTCCTATAGTTATTACAACATGGCACACATGACTTTCAATGAAATATGTATAGGTAATACTTACAGAAAAATATTTGAAGCTAAATAGTTCAAGTCATAAAATAAGTCCTTCATGGGCAGCCATATGCGATACCGACCTAAAAATATTGATCAATATTAATAATAATTATTCAATAGAAAAATGGACATAATTATTTTTAATTTAAAATAGTGATGGGCTGAACTGTTTGAATCTTAAACAAATCAAACCCTTGATGTTTGGTTTGGGTCAAAATTTGAACTCTGTCAGAATAAAATTTGATAAACGGTTCAAAAATTGAACTTGAAAATTGTAATTGTAGTTGAATTATTACACTACTACAGTATTATTATACTACTAAGTAGCATAACTCCACCAGAAAGATAATTTTTTTTTTAAATTACGTTAAGAAAATTAAAGTTATGTCTATTAAATAAATTTAAAAACGGTTCTAAGCCTGACTCCATAACTTTTGAGTTATAAGTATCAAAACTTACTATAGTTATGAACAAAAATTATTGAAAACAAATATATGTGTAGTCGTATAAAAAAAAATATGATATTATACATTAGGTAGGTAGCGTACTTGTTCCAGACTTTTTAATTTATGTAAATGCAGGTATACAAGTAGTTTCAAATTAAATAAGTAGTAGTTGAACATAAAAAAACAAGAAGCAAACCACCAGACATAAAGTATACCAACTAAAGTTAGAATTTTGTGAACAAAATAATTTTAACAAACCTCTTAAAATGTTAGTTAGTAGGGTCCGTTTCTTTAGATTAAATTATAAGCCTAAGAACAATCTATATTTTCTATTTGTACATGAAAACACAGGGTTTGGCATAATAATCATCAGCAAAATTAAAAACTTTATCTAAATTATTTGAATAACTAGCAAGATTGGTTTACCAAGGGTTTGCATAAAAATAAAGAATTTTCTTTTAAAAAAGTAAGTACGCTATGAAAAAACTTATTATTTGTACACTACTCACTAATTACACTAAGTTTTCTACTAGGTTTTTACTAAATACACTACATTAATTAGGGCAAAACCGACAAATTCCTCATTTCACTTTTAAATCACTACAATTGATAATAGTAGGTATTAAACTACATTACCAAACAATAATCTTAGATTAAACCATTATAAAAAATTAATGGTAATTGGTGAATATCCAGATAAATGTTGCTAGATCAAAAATAAGATATAAATAATAATTAATAATGCTTGTTGGTTAAAACTTTAGTCATGAAACCAATAAGAATAATTAGATTGGGGCTACCTACAACTATTTAAAAAGTTGGTTATTATTATTTAAATACATTTTTACTGCGTACCCGTGGAAAGTATCTGAATAATAGTAAAATTGTAAGACTTTGTGATTGCACGACACAAGTGTGATTTACACTTTAGGTGACAAAGACTTGATTTTTTTACTCTGTACTCTAGTCACAATAGCCGTTGGATGGTTGAATAACTTAATGAAGTAATCCATTTGAATAGGGTGGTCCTAATTAAGCAAACAATCAATTTACCGACTTTTAAATGTCCCTTACAAATGGGATAGACAGCACATTATGCAATTGCCTAACTCAACTATAATTTAATGATTGTTTTAAACATCTAAAACAACAAGAATAGGTGGTACCAAGACATTTGTAGTGGTTTTCATTAGTAATTTGAACAAAAAATTTAAGAACAATAAAAATATCGAACGTTTTCAAAACTACTAAAATCGATTCGACCATAAACGGATGAACCCCATGGTCGTCAAAGGTGAAAACACAAATTTCAATCGGCACGATCCCAACTCGGGGGGTGCATAAAACGCAGTGACAGTAGGAAAAGTCATGAAAACCGGGCACATTGGGAGTTATCAAGAGCGAGTTGATAGTGGAAAAACGCGAAAAAAACATCGAAAACTGGTTTGGAATGGCGAAAAACCCGATTGAAAAGGTGCAGGAGGACAATTAGACCCGAGGGGGGTGGGCGGTTGACGGGGGCCCGTGGGGGCACGTTAGGGACGGGGTATTTATTGGTTTTGGGGGCACCGCGGACGGTACGAAATACGCGAACGGGATCCTAGAAAATCGGACGGGCCCCGTAAAAATACGACGGGTAGCGCGTAAAACTGCGCGGAAAAACGGCGAGCACCGAGTGCGGGCACGGCGCAACGGACGGGTAGCGAGAAAAAAAAATCCGTGCGCGACGTAAACACGGCCGTCAACAAAATGGTTTCATCAAAGTAGGCTGCCGCGGCGCGCGTACTCACCGTGTCACCGAGATCGCGACGCGTTGGCCCCAGCCGTTGATGTTTTGCGGCCGATAAGCGCGGACGGCGTGCACCTTGGCGGCCCGCTGGATACGTGATTCCTGGACACTTTGCGCGGTTTGCGACGGTTCGGGGCGGCGAACGCGGCGGGCGCACGGCGAATTCGGCCACGGGAATTGTGATTTTCGACAACAAAACTGGATGTAAATAAAGCGCTCGCGGGACGTGATAGACCTACGGGGGAACGGGGGCAGCCATGATCAGCGGTCGGGTCAACGATTGTTCCGGGCGCGCGCAACTATCGATAGTTGACGACCGGCCGTGTTCGCCGTGGACAGGAAAACCCGCGGGGACCGCGTCCCGGTGGAAATTCGTCGGCGGGTCGGTTTTTCGCGACTTTGCACGGTGATTTTCACGCGAAACGTGCGGAAAACCAATTTTTCGCGACAATTTTTATCAAAGAATTTTCGTTTTTCATCGACCAGTGTGACCGCCGTCCGGGAACGCCGCGTTCCAAGGTCGCGCTCACCAGCGCTGCCAACGGACCGTTTTACGTCGTCCGCGCTCGTGCTTCGCCAAAGTGCGCCGCGAACGTGCGCGCGCGCGCCTACGCAACGCGGAACGGAGATCAAATAAAATCCGTCAAATTGTACGTGCATTTATCGCGTTGCGTTGCGGCGTACTATACACACGACGCGCGCGCGGCCCCCTCCTCCCGTCGTCCGCCGCCGCCGCCGACGACGACGACGCGCTTTTTCACGCGTCACCGCGAACGCTCTCGGCCCGGCGGTGCGGAGGCGGCGTGTCGTCGATGGCTTGCGCTTTGTGACGTCGCGAGTACGACTTATTACGATTGCGAGCGATAGTAGACACTCGGTCAGCGTTCGCGCGACCGACACCGGCGCCCCCGCCCACCAAAGACTGTCGGTGTCGAAACAAAACTGCACCACCTCGGGCCGTCATCATCCGTGTTTGTGTGTTGGACCACAAATTGTGTGTTTTAATGGGGGGGCCTGCTGCTGCAGAACAATTATGCACTCCAGGGGCCTAAAGTCCGCCCCCGATCAGAGCGCCAATTCGTAAACGAATTAGCCCCCGAAAGTTTCGCCATTAATTGTTCTCGTTCTGAAAAGTCGCGGGTTCGTTCGTTTGCGGGTCGTCTCTCGTTCGCGACAATCGTCAGCGCGAAAAATCGAAAAACTGCCGAAAAGTTTTCCGAGATTTTTAAAAAAAAAAAATTTTTAAACGCGGAAACGGAAAACCGGTTTTTAATTAAAAGTTCACACCGTGCGCGGTATTCTCATTACTATTTGACGTGAACAGTCAATATTGACATAATATCATTTGTTAAATGTTTTACATCATATTTAGGTGTGGGGGGTATTCAATACTTTGTTCGATAAATTCCGCACAAATTCTTGCAAATACGCTTACACAGATTATCATTGATGACAGTCGCATACTCTTTCCGTTATATTTTTAAGAGAATATTTTTAATATTTGTACGTCATGCCTGTGAGAATGATCAATGAAGTAGGTATTTTTTTTATTCTAAAGAAAAAAATGTAGGTTACCAGAAGTCGTGAGTTGGGTAGGTTTAGATTATAGCTGGGGTTAAGGCCTTACTGCAGTGCCGAAAATGTCTAGATCACGTATGATCAAATTATGATGGCTGATGCTGTGGGTCACTGTTTTGGAAGGTTAAATTATGTTGTATATTACATTTGTAAGCGATTAGAAACTGTTTTAAAAAGTAACGATTCTGGGAGGAGCCCGGTTTACCTATATAGGTATACATTTTGGTCAAATATCTATAACTTTATACACCGTGCAGGAATAGATTTAAAAGAATTCTGTCATGCTGTAAAAATTAAAATTAGTAAAAAGTTACGAATTTCTCTTTAAAACTTAATTTAAAGTGTAATGATCACAACATAATTTGTTTTACTATCTATGGCAACGTGTTATGTATTTAAAGTGTAAACCGAGTTCTACCCAGAATCGTTTATTTTTGTAAGCGATTTCCAATACCTACCTATTGTACTACAAATTTAAACTTTTTTTTTTGAACCTTGAGACTTCTAACTGAACCTTCCGAAACAGTTACCCTTAAGATCTCTTTTTCGCCTTAAGTACGTCAGAAAAAACGTAATTTATTCTATTATTGGGACATATCTCCGGCAAGTAGGTAATGGTGTGATTTATTATAATTATGTTTTATTGCAAATGTTTACATAATATTGGCATGGATGTACCCAAAACGTCATAAAAATTTAAAACAAATTCAGACAAATATAAAACTTAAAAATGTCGGTAAAACTTCCAGGTTATTTGACTCACTGAGCTTGTTAGTCGCTCTGAACGGTAATTTTAATTGAACATCAAATCATTGATTCTCCATCCACCCAAAGCTGTGACCTACCCCTAAGTGAAGACGCTATTTCAACAATCTAGCTACCCGATCGGTAGTCGCAAAAATTTTTTTTTTTTTTACCCACCATTAGAATAATTGGCGAAGTTTGCATTAACGTGTGACAAATTTTAAACTATTACAACCAGCTCCGAGTTAAAGTCTAACACGAATAATTGTTTCTTAAATACTCTACATATTTTAATCTGGTACCTACTGGCGTTTGTTTATTGCTTCTAAACACAAAAAACTAAAGTTGATGTATAATAAGTTGCCTATGTAATAACTCTTTAGAACGACATGCTTCAGCCCCCTTAAGTCCAGACCGGTCCAAAAATTGTACAAAAAAAAAAAACCCCCGGCCCGGCCCGGAAAAAATGGTAAAAAATCCGGTCCGGCTCTAAGTTTTTTTTTCGAAGTCCGGTCAGAAAAATTGTACAAATAAAAGGTCCAGGCCCGGTCCTAATAAAAATGTAAAAGATTTTAAAAGAGCCGGCCCTTTATTTTTTTTTTAAGGCCCGATGCGGACCACAATTTCAGTAAGGGCCGGGCTTTTTGATTGCCCGACCGGGCCGGGCCGGCCTTTGCAGGTCTTTACTATGTATATTATAGAATCAGGATAATATGCTTATCAAACATAAACTATTATCAATAATTATCAGTTACGTGTACAATTTTTCCACTCACTACTTAAAGTTAAAAGTTAAACTTTTTGAGTTATGTATTAATGTTGAAATGTTCTCACCGTGCTGGTAATAATTATTGGTTAATTATATACATATTATTCACAATTTACTTACGTAATCGTAATAACTAATAAATGGTTACTAAGCTTCATATTTTGAATTGTGATTTTGAAATTAAAATGAAATTTGTACTTCATAAATCAGAAACACAGTTTAAACATTTAACCTCCCGATCTGATCTACTTTTAACTTGCACTCGTTATTACTATTCTTCATAAGTTGCCTTATTTGTTAAATATACTTATTAGTTATGTGCTAGTGTAATATCTAGCGATTGTTTTTGGTGATTTTAAGGATATTGAATTGGTAATTTTTAATGTATTGTTTACTAATGGTTCTTGATCATTTTATAGATATAGTTTATAATATAAATAAAAATGTTTCTTCATCAATGATTTTTTCAAACCAAATGTTTTAAACAATTTAAATTATTATTTTCAAATGCTCTTTAATAGTGTTCGTGTTGGGTGAATTTTTTCTTATCTATGTATCGTGTTTGTTTAGGATTTTGAACTAAATTTGAAAAATTTCAAGTTTCACTTGGAAAAATGTCTCATAAGGGCAAGGTATTTATTGAGAAACATTTAGAAAGTTACCTGAAGGATTTAGCTGAAAATAATGAACAACAGTACATTCCTGGAGTTATTATTGGACAAGTTGGTTGAGTTTCTTAAAAGCGTCATATTTTATGTATTTATAGTTATGTTTTGAACTATGGTATACACTATACCTAAACAATTGTTGTTTTTACAAAAGTGTTCACTTAACTTTAACTATTCATTTTTCAATTAGGTTATAGGTGACAATTACTATGTTGTCCACTTAGCAGCAGTAACTTTAGAAGATGAAGATTTCAAAAGTAATAAAATGGATGTATTAACGTATAGTACCCATAATGATATTTTAGCTGACAGTGAAAATTTATTCAAAAAACTATTTCAAGTAATTATATATGTTTCATTAGGTATAGTTTTTAAAATAATGTCAAAAATCATTGTATTATTGTGGGGACAAAAATATTTTGGAACTATTATTTGAACTACGTAAAGTGTTTTTTGAATTTTAATAATAAAAATAAATATGAATTATTTATTCAACGTATATTAAAAACTTATTTTTGACTATATGGTGCAGATTTCAATATAGCATTATTTAAATACCTGTTAGTCATAATACTTTCTAACTGGGTCATCTACCATTTATTTAAATTATATTATATTATATTCATTGAAACTTGGCATACCTACCATGACTGGATTAACATTCATCTAGTTTTTAGATTCTGAGCAAAGCCACCGTGTAAAATCATATTATAATGATGTTTTTTTCTGTCTTCAAATTGTTTGTAGTAGAACTGCTCTGACATTCATAATTAGGTATATGATATCTTGACAGATAGGTAATTAGCTTGAAGTGGTACATATTTTATTTGAAGCTTTTTTTAAATGATTTTATGAATTTATAATCTAACAATAAAAAGGTTAAATGTTAAAAAAAAAAAATTTAATTTTCTTAATTGTTACAAATGATCTGAAATATTCACACCACGTCATTGGGTTAAGTAAAACTAGTATAAAAACAAAATTGGAGCCAATTTAATATTTTTTTAAATATTTTACAAAATTCTAAAATTTCAGAATTTGTTAGTTTTTCCAGTTATTATTTTACTTCATGAAACTTTTAACTTTCAGCTTAGAGTTTTAAAAATGTAACACAATCTATACAATCTTTTGTGGTTAAAAGTATCAAACATTTTTAAACTCAGTTTTTGTTAATAAAGAAATTTTCACACTGTAATTTATTTTTGTTTTTTTTATTATAAATTTTTGTCCATAACTTTTCCAAAAACAGATTAAATTTATTGATATTTTCACTTATCATTGGGATGTTAAAATTTTAAATGTCATAAACATTTTAAAAAATGTTGATCATTTAGGTATAGTTAGTTAAGTATAGAACTTTTTATTTTTAAATTGTATTATTAAAATAAGTAGTTTTTATACTTATGTCTCAACATTTTTATAAAATGTTCAAAATATTTTATTATAAATTGTATTAAATAGTAGTTTAATTTGTGTATAATATATACATCAAACTATACCTTCCATTCATTGCTGTGATCTACTCGAAAGCAAAGTTGCTAATGTCTGTACTTTTGTTCAGGTGGTTAATTTATTACCTGGAGGATCACATGTGCTTGGTTTATTCTTTGTTGTCCCACGTGATGTAAAAAGTTTTCAACCAATAAATATTGATTTTAACGAATTTAATATAATATTAAAAGAAAATGTATTATACAATGGAAATATAATATGCAATGAAAATGATAACACATGGGATTACTTATTGTTAAACTATTCTCCTATCAATAAAAAGTAAGGAACTACTGTGAAATGTATAACTCTAAATTATTTTATTATCTTTGTATTGTTTTAGATCATTTTGCTACACAGTTGATTTTAACCGTTCAAATGGTCCAAAAGTAACAAATTTCAAGCCAATAAATACTTATTTTGAATCATTAGATAATGATTGGGTAATTCTTGTTGGAACATTTAACTTTGGATCATTGGGTTGGTTTAATGTTGTCGGTGGATCAAAAGCTTTACTTTCTGTTCGTGAAGTAGGTACAGTATAACTTCAATAAGGTATAATATTATAAATTGCCAATTGGTTATCTAAACATATCTTTCAGGATTTCTTTGATAAATTAGAATTAATTTTAAGTGAAGCAGTAATTACTTTCAATGGTTGCGTCTGTGATGAAAATAAAATTCTTAAAGATTTTGAATGTCATACAATCGGTGAGGCATTAAAAAATGTTGTTGATATTGAACTGTATAGAGAGGTAAGTTTAATATTAACAAATTGAAAAAAAAATGTTACACAAAACAAAAGGAATTATTTATATAAATATCTTAGGTAGAATTAGGTAATGAATGTAAAAATGCCTCACTTATGGTCAAGAGAGGAAAACAGAGAGTATTGATGTCTGGTCTTGGTAGTATAGCTGTACCATTTAATCGTAATGGCTCAGTTAAGGATGCTAAAAAGGTAAAATTATTAAATTTAAATTACTTTTTACATTTTTTGTAAGATTATAATATATACATATATTAGTGGTTAATACTGTATTTTAAAGAATACCATTCAAGTGGTAACTAGGAACTTGTAGTTTTAGAAATATTAAATAAAATTTAATAAAATATGGAACAAAAAAAACTACTTCTAAAGTTATTTTTTGGTACTGATAAGATTTTTTGCTTTAGTTACTTTGTATGGTAAGAGACATTTACTGTTGCCTGGGATAATTATTTTTTTTATAGATTAAGTTATAATATATAATAAAATAAATTATATGAAGAAAATAAAAGTTAACTACCAAATTATTTGTTTTTGTGGCACATTTTTATTTTAATGTAAATTTTTAAAAGACTGAGTGTTAGAAATTATTAAATATAACTTCCCTATAGATCCAACAATCCAATTAACTTGGGTAAATAGTTACCAAATTAGAATCAAATTTATGTCTATTTTAATTATGAGTAAATGTTAATAATTTAACAATAAGAACTTTAATTATTTATTTAACGGAAAAAAAATATTTTTTTAGGCAATTTATGAAGATACTATGCATACATTTGCAATCCGTTTAAAAATGCATTTAGAATCAATGGTTGAAGAAGAATCTATAGATGAAGGTTTGTATAGGATTTAAAACACTTTATTTTATTCATAATTTATAAAACAGTATGATAGTATAGGTCTTATAATTTTTTACGTATTTTAGATAATGAAGCCAATGTTATGCATGAAACTCCACGAAGAACATTAATTTTAAAAACTGAAGGATCTAAATTTGCATTCAGTGATTATGTATTTCCTGGAGGAGCTCCTCAGGAAGCTTTGATTGTATCTGGAGAAATTTTGAATCTCCCTGAAGAAAAAATGGAGTTATATGATATATTAGAAAAAGGTATGTTAAATGTACTTTTTATACTTATTTATAAAATAATAATTTTTCTTAAATTAAATGTATATTTTGAAAGGGCGACATTCGTACTATGAAGAGTTACCAGATATTGAAAACACCCCACCACTAGATGCGATTACTGTGACTTACTCTAGCAACAATGGATTCATTTATTTTGTTGGAGCATCATTAATATTGGCCATATTAGCATATGTTATCAAACATATTCTTATGTAAATTATTTAAGAGGGTCTTAATGTAATCCGAAAAATTGCATTCCCTTGGCAATTATTTTTAATTTTTTATAAAGTTTATTTTAAAAAAAAACCTGTGTGGGTCTTGGGACGAAAGAAGCGAAAGCAAAGCTTCTGAATATTACTGAATTTTTTTTTATATACAATCTTTAATCATTTCATTCATAGTGCCACCAAAATTACTGCAAGTAACGCGCCTAAAAATTGGGAAAACTGTCTTGACGGACCCAATGTAGCATGGCAATGTATTATATATTTATGTTACATACATTGGTAACCATGACAACGAATGTTATTGATGTTTATAGTATTTATTTACATCGGTAACCATAAAAACAGAGCGCTACAGGTCTTTTTTTGGTCTTGGTTTTATTTATTTCACTACCCAGAACAAGCGTAAAAAACCACTTAAAAAAAATTTAACTTCAATTGGATACAATTATTTTAACTTAATATACTAATGTGTGTTATATTGTTGTACTTTTTAAGATTATACATTTCACAGATAATTAATTTGTAGATTTTTTTCTTTGTTGATTTGGAAAATATCTGGCATACTGTTTATTTATCATCATAATCATATTTTGTTGTAAGAAAATTATAAGATATAAATATGATTCATACATACATAGTTATAATAAACAATTTTAAATATTTGTACAAATTGTACCAGTAAGATACCTACACTAAATTTACAAATTATAACCATTGGCAAAATTAAAGGAAATCAAATTCAGCAGACATTTTTAAGATATTGTTAAATATTAAGCTGGTCTTAAAAATTGCCTAATCTATAATTTAGACTATATCTTACATATTTACTTCAATATGATATTTAGACTAACATATTTAGGAGTCTGGAGTGTAATTTGAAACTAAATTTTTTTGTAAAAAAATAAATGAACCTTTAGAGAGTTATTTAAAAAGCCAGAGTATTGTCCAATCTCTTGGACAGTTATTATGCAAAAAGTAAACTTTTTGACTGTAATTATTACTATCGCAGTAAAAATCTTTTTTTTAAATTTCAATCAAATCAAACTAAATTATTCAAATTTGTATGTCAGAGGTATTGTAGGTGGTTGGATAATGAAAAAAAACCAGTTTTATTTTTATTATAGGTATTGTTAATGAGACAAAAATCTTTTTGTTTTTTGCGTTGTGATAATCATTTGTCATCTAACATAATATAAAAATGAATGACTTTGTAACTTATGGACTCCTCAACCATTTTTTATGTTATGTGTGATTAGTATTGTAAACAACCATAGTCCAGTAGTTAGTACTTAATACACAGGCAAATAATTTTACACAAATCACCCCCTAAGGGGGTAACACGTGTCAGAGTTGGAACCACTGAACATATAACTTATAAGTATAAAATTTGGCCAGTAGAAACAAAAATGGATTAAAATAAATTTAATTGATCAAAAATATTATATAAAATAATGTATTATTTCGTGTAAATCACACGCTGTATAACAAAAGCTATTATAGTTAGCAAACACAATGTACCTACAGCTATGGTAAGTTATAAATATTAAATAATAATGAAAATGTAGACAATAGACTTTATACTAACTTAAGACCCTATAGATCATGTATATTAACTATGGTAATATCTCTGGAAAGACTTGTGAAAAATCATGGAATTTTGAAATTTCAAATACGTAATAACTCTGATTACTTAATAATATACATTGCAACAACAACAAAATTCAAGCAATAAGAGTACATCAAGAAAAGTAGATAAGTAGTTGCAACTCATCCAACGAGCAAAAGCTTGTGACTGACGAGTTGAGTTTCAACGTTATAATATAATAAACAAATTGTAGAACATGAAAAATTACAATATAAAAAGACAATTAACAAAGAATATTAGTTATAATCGATTTATACATATAAAAGCAATTGAAGTTATCTATATTTACGTAAAAAAAAAAAAAAAATGCTGTTGAATATTGGATTTTGATAACCAAAATCGGTAGAGCGTACAGGGGTATTTAAATTAGAACTTACTTTTAATCTAGCATTGTAATTATGAACAAGACCATATTTCTTAAAATTTTATTATACATATGTAATAAGCATTGTCTTTTAAAAATGTAACTATAATATTTAAAATGTAATTAAAAAAGTTGTCAATTGATACTTTTCAATATGATTCGCGATATCTCCAAAATATAAGTCAGAAACCAAATTCAAATTCTACACTTCTTTGGTTATAGCCATCTCACAAGACGTCATTTCAACTATTTTTTTTTTTCTAGTGATAAAATTGTCTTCACTTCCCATTGAGTAAGAATTTATTATGGGATGGGTTTGACAATATGTTTTTTCTTTCTATAAAAGATATTTTTTTCAAATAATTATCAGAGCCCCATCATGGTCAAGAGAGAGGAAACCGACAACCTTTACGCTACTTCAATATTTAATCTACACGTCCTCCTCCCATCAGCACAAGTGAGCAGTGCTCGAGTTGGAAAAATAAACGAAAGGGGACTCCAAAAATTTAAAAAAATTAACGTCCTTTACAACGATTAAACTCAATCTAACCCAATAATTTGAAGGAGTGCTATCAAAATATAAAAAAATTCAAGAGGAGCTCCCCCCCATTCGAGCACTGCAACTTTTGTTGTTTTTTTTTCTGTCATTTGTTACGCACAGTTAATTGCATTTTTCGTGTTCAAAGCATGGAGCTTGAAACTCAAGCCGTTCCTTGATACTACGATTCAAAGTTGCCCGCCTCCTAGATAAAAATTCCACAGTCAATAATATTACTGGAAGAAAGTGGATGTGCGCAGTGCAGCCGTACGACGAATGTTTACAGATGATTGAGGTTATGTAAAGATTTCCGAATTAGACTGTACTGGCAAAAGTTCTTTTTTAATATTTTCATTTTTCGTTTCGTATTACGATCGTAAAGCGCTGCAACATCAAATTGTGATTTGCGAACCTACGTGTTTTCTGGGTTTTCATCGTCCACGCAGTTTTGGTCAAAATTTCCTTTCATCTCCCTGCCGACGCATTCGAGTATTTGGACGAACGAACCTGGTTCTACGCTTTTCCGGTACGTTTATTGTAAAATTGTCTCGCTCTTGCGTGCAATTACCATCGAAGTTCGGTGTCGTGCCGCCCGGTTCCGTGCTGTCCGTTAAGTAAACAGCCTGTGCCCGGCACGTAGAATTTTGGGCATTTTAACAATATAGTTATAATAATATCGTTCTTCAGGTTCGTTCGGTCAACGATGGCGGACAGCGCCAGCGAAAGCGACTCGTCGTCCATCGACGGTGGGCCGATCATGATGCCGCCGTCTCCGATCACCAAGGAACAGATGCAAAAACGGATTGATTCCCTGCAACAACAAAATCGCGTTCTCAAGGTGGAGTTGGAAACGTACAAGTTGAAAATGAAGGCCATGGACGAGGAGTGCAAACGGTTGCGTGAAACGTCTGTGTACATTGTAAGTACCTATTTGAAGTGAACCCATCTATTTTCCAGAGTATTTTTGTTCAAATAAAACTGTGTTGATGATTTCGTTAGTATGTAGCTCTCTACTCTCTTGAGTGTTAACTATAAGCTTCGAAAAATCACGGTTGAGGAGTTAATTTCAATATTTTCTAGTAAATATACATTGAACTAAATACCATCGATATTAATGCGTGTAGTAAAATGTGTGTCGTTAGTTAGGTAGATATTTGTAAGTAAGCACCATACTTTTTTACATAGATAGTGATATTTTCTATTTTATGGTAATTTATAAAATTAAAAGTCTTAATACCTAGTGAGATATTCTATTATTCACTATATATGTACCTGTAATACTTCAGTTATAAAAATAATGTTCAAATTTATTGATAAAAACAATTGTTCATTACAGCCTCAGTTAAAAACTTAAGTCATATTAAGTCCCATATCGTTTCTCAATGCAATAACTCATTCATAAATACAGTATTACAATACAGTATTAACCATGTTTTAAGTAATTTTTTTTGTTTTAATTTCTAAAATGTTTTGATTTCCTGGACTTCCCATAATCTGTTGTTTTTGTAGATACCTAAATCTTATTTTACAACTTATTATCTTATGCAAATTTTATTTGTAGTTATTATTTTATGCTTTGATTTTTTTATTCTTCTTGGACTGAGACCAAAAAGAAGGGAGAGAATAACCAAAAAAAGGATGGATGAAAATGGTTAAGAATGATATAAAGGCTTGGTTCACGTGTGTGTGTAGACTGTAGAAAATGTGAACAAAAATTGAGGCAAGTGGAGGAATAGGATAAGGGCAAAGGTGACCGATCTCAAATGGTTGGGATTAAGGCAGAGTTAGGAGAGGAAGAGATTTAATGAACAAGTACTTCTGTTAAAACTGTTTGTGTATTAATATAAATCAGTGTACTTGCACAATTCAATTATGTTTTTTTTACAAGTAAATATAGGTATGTTATTGTTTAGTTTCCATCCTAAATGTATTTTGAACAGTTAGGTTATTACTTGTAAATTATTTTGATATTGAATATAATTGAAGCTTCAATAAATTAGCTATTAACCAGTAATTTATTATGTAATTGTTCAGCAAGTGAGAGCAGAGCAAGAAGAAGAGTTCATTAGTAATACTCTATTGAAAAAAATTCAAGCATTGAAAAAAGAAAAAGAAACTTTGGCCCATCATTATGAACAAGAAGAAGAATGTTTAACAAATGATCTATCAAGAAAATTAACCCAAGTAATTGCTTGTGCATGATTATTATTTTTTATTCCGATATTGTCAATTATTGTACCTATTTGATGTTTTTTATAGCTACGTCAAGAAAAATGTAAATTAGAACAGACATTAGAACAAGAGCAAGAATGTTTAGTGAATCGGCTCATGCGTAAAATTGAAAAATTGGAAGCTGAAACTCTTACAAAACAAACAACATTGGAACAATTGAGACGTGAAAAAGTTGATTTAGAAAATACATTGGAACAAGAGCAAGAAGCATTAGTAAATAAACTTTGGAAACGAATGGATAAATTAGAAGCTGAAAAAAGGTAAAATTTGGAAATCTTACTTCTGCTTTTTTGTATTAAAATTAACAATTTGTTTTCAGACAGTTACAAATTAAATTGGATCAGCCTGTTTCTGACCCAGTATTACCTAGAGATCAAGTAGGGCCCAATAAAGGTGAAATGGCTACAAATATTAGTGCACATTTACAACATTTACGTGGAGAAGTTACCAGATTACGCCATCAACTTGATGTTTCTAAAAAAGAAAGTAAGTACCTATGTTTAGAGTTTCTTAATGTTCCTAAAAAAAGTAAATTAGAACAAATTATTTTGTGTTTTTTTGATTTTATATTAACATAAAAATATTGATTTGTGCGTTTTATGAAGTGCAAAATTATATTTTTCTTTTTAAAACAATACGTGGTTTTTAACTGTTCTGTTCATTTGGTGTTTTGTACTAACTATTTGTTATTTTGCTTTAAAAATGTTTTTTTTTTATAAACTTAACTATTCTGCGTTTTTCATAAAGTGTAAGGGTATTGCTGTTATTTATTTTGAGAGTTCTTGACTATTATTGTTTTACTTTTGTAACAAGTAATTTTTTTGCAGATTCCAAAAAAATGGAAAAAATGGTAAAAGAAGAACGCCAAGTGCGTGAAGACAATTTACGATTACAGAGGAAATTGCAACTGGAAGTAGAAAGACGAACAGCATTGTGTCGTCATTTATCAGAATCTGAAAGTAGTTTGGAAATGGAAGAAGAACGTCAGTATAATGAAATGGCTTCAAATCGATGTCGAACATCATCTAGCCCACTACCATATCCTCCATCTCCCTGCCAATCCAGGCCTTTAAGTCCTGGGTCTGCTGCTGGAACACCAGGTAATGTTTCATTCATAATGAGTATTTAATATAATGTAATAAATCTGTTCAATTTAAATGTTATGGTAATAAGTGAATGCCTACTGTTTATGTTGTAATTGGGTTATGTATGTATGCTCAAATGTTGTTACTTGTTTTGTATTGTACGATAGATACGACTGAAGCGGGTAGTGTATCTGCATCGCCGGAACAGAAAAAAAGGAAGTGCGGTGGTGTTGTAGACGATAAATGTTTTGTCCATCCGTGAGTTGTGTAAGTAGAGGGCAGATAGCTTTTTGATTTAATAAACAGCAGTAACTGTTTATAATGTGATAGAAATATTAAATAATGTATACATACATTTCAAATAGGCATTTACTTAGTACTATTGTTAGTTGGATCATAATTGTACGTGTCAAAGCTATTCTCTGTATCATTTGATGTGAATTTTTATATAAGTATGCAATTAATTAATATATTTTTGTTATTATTTTAGGAGTGTTTCGTGGCGAAATTGGAGTACTGGGCTATGCTAATATGAATCGCTGTTATGTATGTGGCCAAACTGTACCACCAAATCTTGTCATAGGAGCACCATCAACTCCATTATGTCCCACCACTCAAGTGGTAAGTCTTTAATATAATTATGTTGTCAATTATTTATTACTTAATTATTAAGATATCCTTTAATCTAAAAGAGAATACCTAATCCCCCAATTTATTTGCAACAGCTTATGTGTATTCCCCTCTTTAGACTATTGGTGTGGGCGGGTGGGCCGGTCGAGAAAGTATTGAATAATTAGCTTAAAGTTTTGGATGAGAAGATCAGACTTGAACCTGGGACCCTGCGTGTTGAAGAAAACCATGCGCAAACCACTGGGTCATGGCAAACTGATAGAAAATCTCTGATACTTTCTATTTAAGTTGGTGATGTATGCACGAAGCTAGGTCTGTTCCACCATATGCAAGTTTTTTGTTGCGTCAACTATTTAGTTGAAATCATGGAAAGAGAAAATTGCATATAAATTGCTGTAGTTGTCAATTTTAATAAGCAAAAACTAGGTATTCTTTTTTTGGAACATAATTTAGTAATTTATACTTACAGTTTAGTAAATTATAATTAAACTGTAATAATTTATCTATAGATTAATCAATCTCGAACCCTATCATTGGGTCGCCCAGTCAGTGAACGTTTTGTTAAACCAGTCGTTCCATTACTCTCTAATCTAAATAATGTTGGTGGAATACCTACTGGGACACAAATTCCCTCGCCTAATCCACCACCGTCATCTACTTCACCCGCTACACTGATGGATTCGGCCAAATACTAATTAAATTTTTTATATTTTTCATTTACGTACATACATTCATTATAAGCTTGTTTAAATGTGTGTGCATGTATGCAAATATAATATTATATAAATGTGTTTAATTGTATTTCTCGTAAATATTAATGTACTTAGATGTGATGTCCAACATTTTCCAAATAATTTGAAATCTCAATTATCACTTATTACCACTTAAGTTTGTTATCCTCATGAAATAATTTTAAATTACATAAAACATAAATTCATCTGAAATCATTTTGTCGTAACTAATGTCATATACATATATTATGTAATTTATCATTACTAACAACTATGTAATTGTTATGGAGAAAACCCTTAAATGCCTATTGCGCCTATTATACCAATGTAATTAATTTATTATTTATGAATTATGAATGTTTATTGCCATGTATAATTATATTTTTTGATTGGGTAACAGTTTGTAAATAATACAATAGTAGATGTAATTTTTTGTTGATTGTACTTTTTGTGTAAAACAATACAGTTAAGTTTTTTTTCCTTTTTTTTTTGTAAACTGTGAAAAAATTAATTTTGGTGTATTATTATTATTATCAATGTTAGATTAAAAATAAATTATTACTTATTTCATAAATACTTGTTAAAATACTCAATGTTGTTTGTTAGGATTAAGACTATTAGTGTGTTTTTTTTTCTTCTTTCAATCACAGTGTTTGTATTAAAAATTTTTTGTTGTTAACCATTTTAAATCATTGTCATTGAACATCTACAACTAATTCTTCAAATTATCGTTTTATTTAAAATACAAATGACTGCCTAAGAAATATTCTTTATCTGTGCTCTATTATATTAAGACTTGGATTAGTGACCAACTTTAAAATCTCTAATGATATATTACAATTTAGATCTGATATATAAAATGTAAACAATGTTATAAACACATTAAAATTTAACGTAACACCAAGCAGCGTTTCCAGAACTTGTATGGATGTCATACTACCACTAGGCATTATAAATTACTAATTAAAATAACGATTGATTTAAATAATCGGTTTACCCAAGACATCACTTGACTTAATCAGTGTCAACATTTTTATTTTACTAACACGGGCGCTCGTAATCTTAACTTATATTTATATTGATGAAAAATATAATTTAGTATAATAATCCATAAGGGTTGCTACCAATTCTGTCAATTATTTCATAACCTGATGTAAAACACCCAATATTATAAACTCTCTCAACAATTTTGTTTTCGATTAAAAAATTATCCTAATACATACTTTTCAAAAGAAACATTGTTCCAATGTAAAATATTCTCCCAAAATATTTTAGGTAATTTAATATCCCAAATTGAAATAATTTGTTATTATAATATTCCAATTCTTTGGCACAAGCTCGGTATGCTCGCTAATATTATTAATATCAGGGCCAAGATGTTTATGCACTATATTATACTACATACATATTATGCACTCAAAATATGCGGTGAAAATTAAATATTTTATTTTTTTACTAGACAACAGCATGACAAAAAATTTATTGAAGGCAATGATAATTAATATTGATTAGGTAATTTACAAAATTATTACAAAAAAAAAAAAAATGGTACAAAAGATTTTTTGAACACCAGATATTTAATAAATAAGTACGGGGTTATAGGTTCAACAACACAACTAATCGTTTGTTATCTACGTTTTTATAATTGCTTTTCGATTGCTGCCTATTTATTCGTAACATAATATTGATACTGGAACATTTGTCTATAGCAGATACTCCATATTATACACCTGTCGTGTGGACTGGTTTCCTCAAATACTAACGAGCAACAATGCACGTATTCCCCAACATTTTTTTCAATTTGTTGTATAGTCGGTATACCTCACACATTTTTTTAATTTATAGACCACAAATTTGTAAAATCATAGTAAAAACCCATAAGTGGAGTGAATATGCATTAATATTACATGAAGATATGAATATGCGCCAATGATTCAAAAACCAAAAAATGTAGTAAATAAAATTTTCAAATCTGGTTTTAACTATTTAATAAAATACATTCGAGTCTGATTTTGCATACGATAGGATCAATAGAAAAAAATATGCAATATTATAAACATCCAAGCCCTTATTGTTATAAATTATTACTCAAACATATCTGACTAGTATTATATTTAAAATTGCTAAGCCTATTCTTATTTTTTGTTGCATGCTCTATGACGTAACCCTACATACTTGTTGTTCTGTGTCAAAATTTAAAAATATTGTCCGTCACGGGCCGCTATGTTTTTTCACTTTTTTACGCCTACACCACTCGTAAGTATTTAAAATTAAATGTTGGAAGTACGTCTGGTAGGTCTGGTTTACTCAAGGTATATAATATCTTATTTCACACAATATAAATACAAAAAAAACTATAATTTAATCAAAAATAAGTGTAGTCCACAATCAAAATAGATTTATCAAATCCAATGTTGGTATTTTACAATTATAAGTTTATATACAAATTCGTTATTTCTAAAAAATAATACGTTGTAATAGTTTCAAAAAAACTCTGGTAGTTAACACAATTAATAGTTATTTTCAACTTAAAAAAGTATACAAACAAAGTATACTAATTAAGAAATGAAATATCCGTCCTCTTTGGTGTACTTGACACTGTCAAAAGCCATAGTGTTTGCTGAACAAAATTTTTTTAATACTGAATCTCTTAAGCCACAATCACTCAGGTTTTGTTGGGCAAACAAATGCATAGCTTTGTCTTCAGATTTCTGACTGTTAACACATACTAAGAAAAAAAAAAAAATGGTACTTAGTGTAATAATATGTAGTAAGTTAATAATTAGTTAATAATAAATGTGTCAGTTAATCATTTTATTAGTACCTTTTTTTGATTCGGATGCTAACGTAAAAGGTTTTGTACTTTCCAAATTAGCAAATGTAGCAGTGAATTTGTTTAGGGAATTTGACATTAAATCACAGAAGTTGTAAACTGCGTCAGGCATCACAGGTCCTTTGACCTCCATTGAGTTGTAGCTTTGGCCGTCTACTTTCACTGTACTTTGTCTTACCTTAAATTTTGTTCAATAATGATAGTATTTTCAGGTTTTTGTGAAATCAAATATTAAATATTTTCTCAGAAACATTTCATAGAAAAATTACTTTAAGAGGTGTTAATGTAGCTCCGTTAAAAGCTACTGGCGCTAGAAGTGTGGGCGGTATACCTGCATGAGGTCCAGTGTTAGATACAGTTGAACGACAATTTATAAGCCAATTAAACAAGGCTTGGGCTTCAACCCCAGTTACAAACACTAATGACTCTTTAGTACTATCAATTTTTCGTTGACGGCTTGAAACCAATTCACTCTAAAAGTATACATCAATAAATTAAATAATTTAAAACTATTTGAGCACTTCTTGAAAATTACCTGGGAACTTTGTAAACGTTTAATTTCTGACTGTTCAGCACCCATGGTTTCTAACCATCGTTCAGGTTCTTCATCATCTACAATTTTAGCATTCACATCTACTGATAATTTCCCAGAAAATTCATTGCTGTTTCCTTCCTCTTCTAATAAAGGCATAGTGAATTCAATATCTGTTAAAACAACACGTAGGATATTCAACATAAATAATAATAGTAATACTACGGGGTATAACTATGTTAATATTACTTCATACACATAAATGCTCACCACCATAGGCGGATATTCGATTAAATATTTTTGGGGGGCTAAGCCTCCCCAATCTTTGCCTATGATGTTCACATACCTTCACGTCTAAGAACATCTCGAAGCCCTTGTGTTGTAGGATATACCATGGCGTTCAATTCTTCATAACCACCAATACTTGAAGCTCGGAAAGTACACGTGAATGCATTGGCAAGCATATAAAAGTAAGGACATTGGTTGGCTCGTACAAGCTAATAAAACATTTATACCATGTTAATTGTTAATTATTATTGTTCAACCATTCCGAATACCTAAATGTTGTAGACTGATTAAACTAAGGTATATTGCGTGACAGGGGTACTAAAATTGTAGGTATCCAATAAATGTGTGGTTAAATTAAATTTCTTAAAAAATGTTTATCTATAGTTAAATTGAATGTTTTAAGTAAGTACTGAAATTAGAAAGAAATCAATAGGTAGTAGCTACGTGATGTTTTTTTTATAATTTTCAAACAATTATACACACGTTTAAACTAACACAACAAAATGTTTTACCTGAAATAAAGATCGGAAACTATCAATCCAGTGGGTAAAAAGAGATTCTCTAAACACTGAATTTGCACCAACAGAAGGTATATTACCAGTTGAATCCCTAAGAGCGACTCGAGGACCTCTGTGAATGAGATCTACCCATGGCAATGAAGGATGTTGCCAAGCCATACGACATTGATGGAATCGACTGTTAGGGCTGGTGTCTAATGAGTTTTCACTGTTTTCAGTGTTGAGACACCTCACGAACCTAAAAAAATGCATAATAATCAAATTATTAACTAATGTCATTCACGCCAAGGAAATATGGCGAAATTCTTACCCGGTTGTCGCCGACGCCTCCTCACATGTTTTGATTTTTTGGCTCCACGGGAACGGATTTGGAGACAAAAACCGCACTTTGGTTCGCAGTGTCCAGTCGATTGGCAATTCTGGTTCACCCTCGATCGCTACAACGTTCTAAAAACATTCAAGTGATGAACTTAGTATACAAAGCTGACAAGCGGATAACGACGTGTACAATACATCTTCAACGACGGTCATTTGCTCGGACTTGCGTAGGACATCCACAAACGAGATGACGCTCTCGTCCAGAGCGTGTGATACACTGGACACGGACGTCACGGATTCGCAGTCTCGCAACAGTTTGGACAGACTGGACGTGCAGGCGTTGTCATCGTTGTATTCGACGCGGGCCCTTTTGAGAGCATCCGCTTGCTTCTTATTCTTAACGGGCGTTTTACGTCTGTTAGAGTACAAAATCAAATTGAGTAGGGTCGTACACACAATCGTGTATGTACAAATATTATCTGGGCGCAACGCTCACCTGAACGGGTTTTTGGACGGCGATTGCTGCGCCGCGGTCCGGCCCGTAGAACCCGCAGCCGCGGCCGTCGACGTGGCGTCCATCGACTTGACGAACCGCGATTGGAGGGCACGTTTCTTCATTTTCATGCGGTGCATCTTCATAACGTCTTCCGGCCGCTTCCATTTCTCCGGCGTGCAGCCGCTGTCTAGTTCCAACATGACGCGTGGCACTGCTTTGCGGACGACTTGGACTCGGGCGAAGACCGAAGGTGTAGATGGAAACAAATTAACTCTTAAGTACTACTAAGGGCTAGTTTGAGCAACAGCAGCAGACACACGTTGACCGTTGTCCGTCGACTGCAGACGAGTGCAAAATATTATAAATATTATATTTTTATAGATAACGTACTACTCAGTGCTCACTATCAGCTCGCTTATCTAACGGTTTGTTGAAGGCTGTAGAGTTTTATTTATACGGTCGAATGTTGTCAATGATGATAACGAACGAGGAAGTGGATCAAAAGCAAAGTGGATCTAGAGCACAGAGTGATCAGCATAAAGTGATCAGCAAGCTATGATCTGGAGAGCCTTGATAATAATTTATCTATATGTGATCTATATATAGATTATAGATATATAGATTTATCCACGATGATTAAAGAGTGAAGACTATACAGATAGGCTATAGCCATTTTAGTCTTCTCTAGTCTTGTGTATTTATCGATTACTGTTTATACATTTTATCTATTTTCTATCCAGCGTCTCGATTGATGGTGAAAACTTCATCGGGTCGTTATACTTCTCCTGCAGAATTATTACGATTACGAGTGCGAATCGACCGGATTTTAGATTTTGCGCAATTTATAACTTTATAATGTTATATTATTACACGGAGGTGTTATTTTTCATTACTTTTTTTTTTTTACTTCCGATTACCGCAGAAACGTAGGTACGCTTGTAAACGTATTATATATATATTCCTACGCTTCTGCCGGCGTCCGTGTACGCGTAACACGAGAACATAATAAAAAAACCGAATGTATATATATACAGCTATTCGGTGGCCGAAGAAAGTTTTCGTGCGATTCCGACAGCGGTTCCCTCTGGCCACGCAGCGTCCAAACCGACGTGTCCGTACACGATACCTACATAAATTATGACACATCATCGCGACGAAGTTTTATATTATAATTTATATAGCGATTTGTGCACGCGTATTTACCGGGAGTGTTACGTTTCCGGTGGTTAAGTTTCGCGAACGACTCGTTTTGGCAAACGATAACTGTCGTAAAAACGAAAAACTGGTCCAGATATGAAACGTCCATTACTACTATTTCTGTGTGTACCGCGTTCGACAACCGGTCGTTAAAAAACATACACGAATGTGTATAGTGTAAACTAACGGTCGAACCCGCGCGTTTTTTAATTTACGACAGTATTTTTACCCAACGATATGTAAAAGAAAAAAAAAATAGTTTTTATTATCATCAGCGGGGTAATAGGCGCCGAGTGTCTTCGGCATTTTTTTTAGAAAACAAACTGTGCACACTTTTACCGCGCGTGAAGAACACGCATAATACAATACACATTATCAACTAATTACGGTCGTACGCGAATAAAATTCAAAATATCATTTATATTCTCGGACTTTCACTGAAAAGTGTGTAAGCGTGCGAAAAAAAAGTGCGAGTTAAAACGCATCGAGACAATGTTCCGTCTAACGGGATAATGCGCGGTTGTCGTTAGTTTTTTTGACTTTAGCACGAACACTCGTGCCTAATTACGTGTTTTTAATTGTTCTCACGAAAGATCCGCAAGAGTCGTATGATACGTTAATCAAACATGATATATATTATGGAGAACTTAATAAGTAATATTTGATTGTTTCTTTCTATTGCGTTTGAACGTGATATTACACGTAACGAACTAATCGAAAATCGTCTGTGGTAGGCACCTAACGGTTCGTTTTGGTGAACAAAAAAGGTTAGGTTAGGTAACTTTTTTAAAATGTCGACGTTTAATAAAAATTAAAAATTGTTTTATCTATTAAAACAATAAATTTTTTACTGAATAATGTTTACGTTTTGAATATATTACGCGTGTAGCCATAGTATATCGATTGAATCAAAAACTAGTCGTGTTTTAAGTTTCCTTTTAAAATTTAAATTTCATTTACTCTCCAAGTATTGTGGTGTGTAAATAATATTTTGTACACGAAGCTAACAAAATACTTACGTATATATTGTGTTCGTCAAAAGTAACCAATGTCTATTTTATGTAAGTGTCTCTTACATATTCTCGGAAGAAGAAAAACTATTACCTGTAATCTTGTGTTTTATACAAAAAGGGCATTGATTGAAATGTTTTTATTGCGAGGCTAAAAAAAAGGGGTTTATTACGGGTGGGTAGGTTACTGGAGCAGGTTACAGCATTGGGTAGGTTCGGAAGTTATAGTATAATATTCGATTTGTAAGTAATGGATAGGACTGGCTCACAAAATTATTCGATTACTACGATTGTCAATAAGTCCAACAAGTTATGCATTTTAAAGTTGTGTATTTGGCTCGGAATATATACCTACTTACCTAATTTTGAATCTTTTACAACGTTTTAAATTTATTCGTTCCAATATAACGGGTAAAAATTTCAATTAGTTTAAACGATTTTCGGAAAAATTATATTATTA
Organism: Hormaphis cornu; assembly: GCA_017140985.1. Classification (NCBI taxonomy): domain Eukaryota; kingdom Metazoa; phylum Arthropoda; class Insecta; order Hemiptera; family Hormaphididae; genus Hormaphis; species Hormaphis cornu. Next base: position 17,481,050 of record CM029362.1, read on the forward strand.
ACCGATTGTAAAAATATTTTAATAGCTGACAGCATACAGAAGTTAAGTATTTTTTTTTTTTGAATTTTCAGAAGTTTGATCTATTGTAGTTAAAAAATAATTGCCGTTAGAGTTTTTTTTATGACGTTTAAACTTTATCCGTTCCAATAACGTGTGAAAATTCTAATACGTTTAAATAATTTTCGGAAGAGTTATGTTTGACACTATATAAAATTAACAGTACCTATAAAACAATTAGGTGGGTAAAAATAAATCGATTCAAAATCGCAAAACTTTTTATTAGAAAAATGTTATCAACGTGGGTAACAATCGGATTAAAATCATAAATAAAATATTTAAAAAAAAAAAAACGTCATTACATAAACGTGAAAAACAGTCAAGTCGAAATAATTCAGTTGTAGTTATAGAGTCATTATACCAGAAGAGCTTATTTTTGGCCTTTGTTTGTCCGCCTCTCTCTCTCTGTCGCTTCTGTCCCATCGGCACGGATTTTTCTTCTGGCGGAGATTCAACCGGTCTTAGCGGAATCTGCTGCGTTCCCAGAAATTTTACGGAGTTGAAAATTAAACAACGATTTTCTCTAGTTTTTGTGCGTTTAAAAAATTTCGAAAAAATAAAATTTTTATTTCATATCTCGAATAAAATCACTAACTCATTTGTTGGGTCACCCTGTACGAAAGGCGCAAGTGTGCGACGTTAAGTACACTATAAATACCTTTATAAAGTAGTAGAGCGCAGAGGCGTTTCTGCGTGTGACCGTACAAGATTTTCGTGACGGCGACCGATAGCAATATAAGTATTATTGTAATACAAAAAATATGTGTTTTTTTTATGAGGAAATTGCAACGCGCATAATAAAATAGTGAACATATTGCACGGAATGCCGCAATAATAATTATTACTTTATATAAGAACAATAATAATAATGTGTTCCGAACCATTGCCTGTCATATCGTACGTTTCAATCCGAAATTAGTCGGCTACGAATATCGTTATCATTATTATTAGGTATTATATTTTATAGTAACGAGCTATATTATACATATATATTCGTAAAAAATATACACATCAAAATATCTTGATCGGATTTCACGAAACATCGTGAATAAACACCCCGTCCGACGTTCTGTTTAGTGGACCATTAAAAGTTTTGGATTTTACCGACTTTTTTTTTATTGCTTGTGAAACTCTTCGAGCCGCTGTAACGACTTGTGTGCATACTTGAATTTTGATAAAAAAAAAAACACACACTCGCGGTGTGTGAGGTGTTTATAATGTAGTATACGATGATGTTTTGATCATTCGGTAATTTTGTGCAACTATATATTGTGGGGAGTTTTTTGTTTTCTCTAAGATTCTTGACGAACGATTCGAAAACATTCCAAATTTAGGTTTTCGTGTTCAAAACCAGCAAATATTTTGCATTCAGTATAATATCGTTGGCATTTATCAGAATCGCACTTCATAAGTTTGAAGTCGTACATTTTTTTACACTTATATTTGATTTCACGAGTTCTCGTTGTTTCGGAAGAATAAAAACGATCGTACAACAAAACGCGTCTAGTTGATTAACGTGAGATAAATTTGTTTAAGTCTCTAAATTGCGGAACGCACTGTGTACAAAAATAAAATTATAAGCAAAAAAAAAAAACCTGGGTACGAATAATAATTTATGATTTTTCAAAATACGATCAATCTGCAGTTTAATACAATAAACTGTATTATAAACTCTCTATGCGGGTACGCAACAATGCTCCTAACCCAACCTATCATTATTTGTTTGTAAATCGTAATAACACACGGTAGCGAGCTTGCGCTTGTAGTTACGTCTCACGCTGCAGTCGGCTGTATAATTTATCGTTTTTTTTTTTTTTTTTCATTTCTCATTTCTTATGCAAATACCTACAAATTTCTTCACTTTGTTATGAATTTTATCGATCGACCGTGTGTTGTTGTTGCGCGCGCGTTCCGAAACAATCGACGACGGAACGAGAACTGCCTTATTATTGTGTGTTACAAACGTTTTATGCAAGATAACCTAACCATATTTCAGACGCATATTATCGTAGGTCTCGCAGGACAGCGAATTGCGCAGCGGTAAATGTAAAAAAAAACGAAACCCAAAGTCGTTTTTGACATTGTTTTAGACCGCGGACGGAACCGAGAGAGAGGGTTAGAGAGCGGTGGAGGAACGGGGCAGAGAAATAAGAGAGGGATGGGAAGAAACCGTAATAATGTACAATAGTGAAATCGGAAGTGTATCAGGTCCAGCTCGCCGGTCTCGAGCATTTTAAAACGTCCAGCGCGGCCGGTTCGGTGCTCAGTGTGTTTTTGTGCTCATCACGGGACACCTACCCATATATTCATTTGTGTGTGTGTGTGCGCAGTGTTTCAATAATATTGTACGGATCTTGAGAGGAAAAATATTAAAAAAAAAAATTCTAATATATTTTTTGCCGCGCCGTTTACGACCGTCATACAGGTAAGAATCTAAATGCGATGTTTTTTTTTAAACTGTTTTTACGCTACAAACCAGCGCGAGTTTATTATGATTTGTATTCAATCCTCGTTAATTGCTTATATTATAATACCAGTACAACAGGTTTTTATACACGTACAGTGTTTGTTTTAGTAAAAACTGTTGTGTTTTAAAAAGGGCTCGATTTTTCGAGTTTTTCAAAAAAACGTTGTAAAAAAATCTAAACTGCAACACGAAATCATTGTTTTACACCGCGTATGCCATTGGTTCGGTTGAATGATGCGCGTGGAAAACTGCGGCGAACGCACAACAGTTTCATCGGTTTTTCAATTCTAATTACGATATAAAATTTCACGTTGAACTTCAAAATCGAATTAAATCGAAATTGAAAAGTTGTATTTTTTTTTTTTTACTTGATCATGCGTATATCGGTTTTTTAAAAAACATTTTTCAATTGTCTTCTCATTTATCTACATTACAGTGTCACGCGATTAATCTAAACGAGATTTTTTTCAAAAATACATCATTTTCACTATTTATTTCGTTTAAAATTCATTTTATACTCATATACGATGTACCTGTATACTTATTTGTATTTAGGGTGAAAACTGACATTTTATGAATTATGATATTAACGTATATTATAAGGTATTTAAATAGATATAGAATAAAACATGCAAATTACTCTAGCTATATACCATAGTATGATTATTGACTGTTTTATGTTTAAAAATTTAACACGTCGATAGAGTATGCGTTACGTTTGTTCAAGTGCAATGGTTTATTTAAATAATAAGACTTGTTTTTTTAATACGAAATATAAACTCATCTCAAGTTTTTGTTCATAAATTACCATTTAAAATTGTATTTTTATCCCGTTAGATCTCATCAAGATAAAAACACACATCAAACATTGTTATTGTGAGTTCACATACAGGTTAAATGAAAACTGTAAGATAATGAATACAAAAATGTATAGGAAACTAAAACGAACCAGTTTAGTGGAAAAATCTGGTGTAAAAAAATTGCATCAATAATTAAATACCTTATGCAACGTAACCTTGCCCGAACGAATTTAAAAATCTTAAAATGCCTTGTATAATATATTTAATAATATGCTTTAGATACATGTATATTTTTTGTTCAAACATTATTTGTGCTTGACCATGACGTGTAATATGTTCTATGCGATATTAGATGACAATAGTCTGTCGGAAACTATAGTGATATGGATCATAACGGCGTATTGTGTCGTTTAATTGAACATTTAGATTACTGACGAAAAAATCGATAAACAAAGGTAATACCCGTGTCATAATACCCGCGAGCGATAGGTTTATGGTCGTTGGCTTTGGGTCATGGTCCCTGTTGTGTGAGTGTACTTCTACTCTTCATTTGAACATCTCGAACACATACAAAATATTATAGGACCTACTGTAGGGCATAATTAATATAATTTACCTCCTTTGTCCTTTATGCTTTACCTAAAACATAAAATTTAACGACACATCCTCCTTGCCTCCTTTTAATTCTGAAGATATATCTCCGCGTCTTCTCTATTCCAGTATTGATTTTATAGAAACATTATCCACACAAGTGCACAGCAGTGGAGTCAAAATTCGATATTGCACAGCTCTTATACAGGTTGAGCCCAAACTAAAAAAAAACTGACAGCAAAACATACACTGAAGTACACAAAGTTAGTTTTTTTCACTTCAATCACCTTACTTACTCGATTATTTTTTAGAAGACCTATTGAAATGTATTAATGACCCGACGTGTTTATGACAAAATGTAAAATGGGCCAGTGAACGGGTCAGGGATTTTTCGGACGGCCTTCGATGATGCCACTGACGTGTGTACCCATTATGATTGTATTCGAATCGGGGGATTACAAAAGGTGAGTGTAGTGTGAAGGCTGCATCTTGACCAGGATGCGTTCACGGGTAAAAACTAGGGCAAA
>CM029362.1:17485891-17514649 GCA_017140985.1 Hormaphis cornu
CTCTGTCTCGAGCAACTTCACGCCGGACCTCTATTTCTTTAGGTCTTCCGTCACTCCGTCGGTCTACCTTTTCCCGTAATCGTGAACAATATTTTTGGGCCCCGTTTTAGCCGACGAGGGCTGGTGGCGTTCACCTACTTTGTCCATTCCGATTTTTACGCCACCGAAATGTGTAAAACTCGCAGTATTGGCTGCTGCTGCAGAGTATATATATATATCCGTGATGAGACAGCGCAATGGCTGGTTGAAATTTGAGAAATTCGCGTCAACGGCAATGATGATTACAAATATTTTGAAATTCTCGCGCGGCACTTGGCCGTTAAACGTTTCCCGTTTATTTACATTACGTGCAGCGTGTACAACAACACCGTGACAGACACTCGGATAGAATAAACAAGTATTTTTTTTTCTTATTTAACCTGCGTGATTGATGCGCGCGACACAGTCATGATTTATCGTGCGTCGTCTGGAAACAAGACGTTTTTATCGGCGTATAGGCAGGAAACAAAAATTGCCGTTCTGTTCTGACGGTTCTTTGAGTTGTTAATAATCACAATTTAATAGTTATAACACGATAGTCAGGTATGTCACGCGTTATGAACTAAATTTTTTTTTTAAAATTGTTAGAAAATATCGGATTCTATGATTTATTAATATAATTATTTTACGTTCGCGTGATTTTTACGTATCAATTTTTTTTCCCCGTCATGTCGTATCAGTCTAGGCCGTAGTTTCGTCTGTATACGGACTAATTATAATAATATTACTACTGTAAATCACTGTCGCGCGTAAGTGTGATTTATTTGTTAGAATAATTCATACGGTTTTTAGCGCCGAGCTTTCCGTCCGTTTGTTTCGACCGTCGGGCGGACGACGAAACGACGACCAGATGAAAACGAACGTTTTTTATTTTCTCCGAGAAAAACTATACGATACTTACACTACGGTGTGAACCGCGGTATATTATACTGTATTATTGTGCTCGTGTTTCGTGTGTATTCTTATATTTTGTTGTAGGTTTTGCTGTGGGGTCACGGGTTTGATCAAAGTCACGATCGTCGGTTTACACGAAACGACCGCGGGAGAGAAAAACCGACGAGGCTATTATTATGGGGAATTTCGCAATTATTGTGAATAATCGCATTATTTTTCTTTTTTTTTTTAACGATTTCGCGATTAAAAATTATTGTTTTAGGATGACATTTCGGTTCTGTAATATACTGTAGGTACGTACACCAAACTCTTCCCCTGCGCTAAGTACAGCTGCGCAACACTTTCACCGCGACGACGACGACGACGACGTACGCCTAATAATGATTATGACAGAAAATATTATTTCGTGTACGATTATAAAACATATTACACTATATTAAAATATGGCGTGTGTGTGTGAAATTATTCCGGACGTGTCATCATCCACAATACGACCGCGTGTATACACAACGTGTATATAAACCTCGTTATTATTTTCATATTTACTACGAGCTGCAAACATTTTTCCGATCGAGTTAGATAATGTTTGATATTTGTATAGCGAGGGGACACTACGCCATAATTATTGCTATTATCTTCTAACCATTATGAATTTTTTCGTGACGTCGGCCGCAACGACAGTTTATTTGGTAAAAAATTGTTTGTAATATTACAATATAATATTATACGCGGAACTGCGGTAGAAACGTATCGATTCGTAACGGGCTCGACAAAAAGATCGTTTGTTGTTCACGTTTGACCGTCACAACTATTATAAACGTATCCATCATTTTGGAAAAAAAAAATATACAACAGTACAATGCCTGCATTATGATATTTTATATTTTATAACGCCATGCGGTTTTGTCGTGCAAAAGAAAAAAAAATATTTAAAAGGTATGTTTGTTTACCGGTAGTCATTATTTGTTGTTTTGTCCGTCTTTAAATCTGTCAGATTGCCGCACGAACGCGCGGCTTTATGCCAAATGTTTAATTCTGCCCAAAAGTGTGATTGACAATGATCACACCTCGGTATCGCAAAATATACGCACGTCATAATTTTCTTAAAAAATATCTGATTTAAAGTATAAACGCAATCGTGGTTTCAACATCGAGGAAAGTTAAAAACTTTAAAGGCAAATTAATTTATAATTCAAATCTATTGTAATATATTTCGTTGTACCTAACTGAATCGTGTACAAGTTGTAATGTCGTATGTAGGTAGTATACTTGCTAATATAAGATTTCGTCGTTTCAGTTGAAAAGTGAAAACTCGAAGCGGTCTCTAAAACGTTTAACGACTTTTTAGATAATTTGTTACGTGTAACTCTCTAGACAGTGCACGGGGTTGGATCGCGACGTTTCTCGCGCTGCAACATTGCAGGAAATGACCGAAGTTATATAGTTAAACGAAACGACGAAAGAATTAAATAAAAATGCGATAAATATCTGCGGACTCGTATCACGTCTCGTCGGCGGGACAAACTTTTACAATTATAATTCTACGCAGACTATGTAATTTTTGTTTTGTGTGTGCATGTGGTCGTGTCAGCCATGGTCCGAGTGTACGTACAAGATGAACACGTCACGTAGTAGTACCTATACAAGACGATAAAAATTCATTGTTTTCCATCGTAGATAATAATTTTTAAACGACGTTTAATTTGCTCGCTGTGTTATAGGTACACGTTTTGTGGTACTTGAATTAATACGGTTAAATGTCAAAAAAAAAAAAAAAATAGTAACTACTGTACCGTATACCGATTGAAAAAAAAAAATTAAACTTAAAATAAAATTAAAAACTATTGTAGTAACGTGATGAATGCAGTCCTATATATTTGTACTTTTCGTATATTAGTGTTTATACCTATTGAGTAATCCTTGGTGCATTCAGTGTACGTCAAAGGGCTGAATCCAAAACTGATCGCGTTTTCAAACATTGAATCTTAGAACTACGCATTTTGTTTCGCGAAAAATATAAACACCAACACTATTATACACGGCGATTGCAGGAAAACGTTTGTATTTGAATAATATATTTTTTTATGGTCGTAACAATAATTTTTTTTTCAGATGAAAACTCGAAACGAGTGTCATAAAAATGTTTTCTCGTTGTAAAATAATATCTGCGAGTCACTTACGAGTCACGGGATTCTTATAAATAGCATAAAATATTGTTTGTCGTAAGACTTAGAGATACTTTGCGTCGATCGCGATTCGTACTTATTGGGCCGAGGGCGTTAAAGTCTCCTGTCCCCCCGGTACCAGCCACATCAATCCGCCAAATCACTACATACACTGCTAAACATGGGCGCGATCAGATTGGGGGGCTGGTACGATATTATTTCCACGAATCGTTTAACGACAAACGGCTATTTAAATAATATAATTTATTCGCGTTAAAGACGGGGTGAAAAAAAAATGACGTTTTATATTCTGGTGGTCGTTTGTGTTACGTTTAGTGAGTGCTGCTCGGGGGTGAATCCTCGGCGTGTTGATGGTCTCAAAACGTTCCTCTACCAAAAACGAAACCGCAATTATTGCATCTAAGCGTCGCTAAACAGTATACACACGTGTTTAGTGCAGCATATTTTTTGTCAGTATAATACCAGTATTACGGAGGAAGAAACGATAATGTGTAATAGTGTATCGCGTCGGGCATCTCGTACGGCGGCGATCGGTCGAACGCGGACTGCAGCAAACAGACCGTGAATGACTGATGAACGTACGATTTTCGTTTTTTTTTTGCGTTTTATAATAACATCGTTCTATAGTTCTACGCAATAGCGTTATTTATTAATCGTTTCGTGCGCGATTTTTTTTTCCCCGTTTTTTACAGGTCCGTCCGTCCAGCGAAGTCATGAAGTCGTTGCACGTCGTCGTACCAATTACATGTCTGTTGGCCGTCGTCGCAGTCGTACGCGCGGGTCACGCGGCACACGTTCCGATCGACCATTACGTGAGTGTAAACAATAATAAGTAATACGACGCAACGCGGTCGGGTACATTTTGACGTGTTCGCAAAGGGTGTGTATTCGGTTCACAAAGTCTAGGAATCCTGCGAGGAAATCAAAAATCAATCGTGCGAATCACCTCGTTATCCAGTGATTGGGGGTGTTTTTTTTTATTTAAAAATTAATACTTTCGCGTACCTCTTCTAATCCGGCAGGCGCATCAACACAAATTTAATCTTTCACCCGAATGCGGGAAAGCTACACGATACAACTGATATTTTAGTCGAGATTTTTCCAACAAGCCTGATTTTAGCAACAGAAGACGTTGAAATTTACTATCCCGGTTTATTAGCCCGTACTATTATATAGGTATATGTAAATTATTTCAACCTTTCGCGGGCTTGGTAAATATAACACGACCTACAAATTTTTTAGCTCGCCCAGAAGATTGTTGTAATTTTTGGACTCTTGTTGCGAACATCTACAATCCGACTTTGCAAGCTTTCTGTATGTGGAGGTACCTACTGTAGGTATAACATTTACGTTTAGTGAAAAGAATTTGGGTACTGCTCAAACGCGTATTGATACCTGTATAATAATCAATAACTATTGCCAAACACCGTACCCGTGTATATAAAGATTTAAATGCTCTAAGGGGGACATGGACAAATGACGCGTTAAAAAATTATTACGATTATTTTACTAGACCCTGTTCGTAAAAAAAAAAAAAAAATTCTCCAACAACAATAAAGCACGTTTTCGACATAAAATTTTTATCACACACACATTGTTCTGAACATTTTGAAAATCGCAAGTGTTCGAGACTTCTACTATCTATATTATACGTCACTGTATAGTGGTTATAACGTAGTTATTAATGAATGAATCGGTTTTGAACACACGCATTTGTATGTACACGGACATTATTGGATCTGATCGCCGCTCGTGCTTTAGGTGTGTTGTGGTTTAATAATAAATTCCTACGAGTGGCGTTCGATTGAGAAATATGTGTGCACCACAAACTCCCGAGCGTGTAAAAACGATTCTGACCATTTTGAAACGTACGATAATGTTATAGTCTACAAACATACTGTTATTTATGAAAGTTCGAACCAGAACAAATACACACCGACCGAGAGACCTACATATGCTACTCGTGGTGATTTTTACATTTCCCCACACGAATTCAAACGATTGCACGCATGTGGTAATACGAAATAAAAAAAAAAAAACTATTATTTTTAAACCAAATTATCAAAATGTTTTTGTAAAATTCGTTACAACGTCCGTACGAACGAATCGTAAACGGGCCCGACAATTCGACAGGCCCGATTTTTCCATCCGGCCAGGCCGCAATTGCCCATCACCGCCCTAGTTAGTCCGGCGTCCGTTCTCGTAGAGAAAAAAAAATATTCATTATGGTTTTACAATAATGTGTAGTCGGCTAGTTTTTAGTTGTCGCCACTTTTTTGTGGTGAAAACTACGTGATGGTTTAAAATCAGTCGAAATAGAAAAAAAACGTTTGCGAATGAAGTATTTTAGTTGAATTTACTCGATTGTAGTGTAACGCGTGCTATACGATCCATTTGTCACGAAAAGCTGATTTAGTTATTTTTACTAAACTATATGCGGCAGAATTCCCTATAGGTTTAGGGGGTAAAAACTAAAAACGATACACCCCCAACCAGAACCTAAAACATTTTTAACATGTATTGTTGTATACTATTCTTGTAAAACTCGACTTGTTTTCGGCGATTCACATCCCGAACGGACTATCACCTGCAGGGTTCGGAACTTGTAGCGTTGGGCCTCGTAAAAATGTTCATCGAGTTTGAGCGTCGCCCTCGGGATGCTGGCTGAATCTACCGTTTTCCGACGCGAAACACCTCTCGATAACCGCATACTTCGCGCGTGTGTTTCGCAGAGCGAACCCAACTATCACTTCAACTACGGCGTCAAGGACCTGCACACGGGCGATCTGAAGAGCCAATGGGAACACCGGGAGGGCGGCGTGGTCAAGGGTTCGTACAGCCTCATGGAGCCGGACGGTTCCATCCGCACGGTGGACTACACGGCCGACGACAAGAACGGGTTCAACGCGGTCGTGTCCAAGAGCGGGCACAGCGTCCACCAGCGCGGCGCGGCCGCGGCGGAGTCGTCCGCGTACGAAAAGCGCGCGCAGCAACCGTTCGCCGCTCGCAAGCCGGTGTCGCCGCTGCAGCAGCTGCCTGCGTACAAACTTGAGCCGTTCATCACGGCCACGTACCCGCAACAGCAGCTGCTGCGGTACAGCCGTCCCGGCTACTTCGGCAGGTCCGCGGCCGCGGCCGTCAACCATTTGGCCGGACCGGACGCGGTCGCGGCCACCGCGGCGCCCGCCGAGTACCGCTACGTGGCCGCGGCCGTCGAGCCCAGAGCGGCCGCCGCGCCCGAGTACTACTACTACGCGTCCCCGCCGCGGCCGCAGTCCGGCGAGTCCGCCGCGTCCCCGTCGACGGCCGCCAGGGCCGGCCCCGTCCTGTTCCCGGCCGACAACGCGACCGCCGCCGCCGCCGCCGCCGCCGCCCGGCCCGAAGCGCCGCGGCCGACGCCCGTCGCTCTGCTCGAACCCGAAAACGGACAGCCGTTGTACGCCGACTACAACAACTATTACGCGTGACCGCCGGCTCGTGCAGCCTCGCGTTCCGTGTGCGCCGTCGGTATCGTGTAGAAAAAGGTATTATTTTCGTATTGTTTTCCGTTCGTTTTTCCTTGTAAACCCTGTTTTTATACGTGCGGGGATCGGGACGTTACGCTTAAACACGGTCCAAAACGTTTGATCGCTCACGTAGCCAAAAAAAAAAAAACGACAGTAATATTAGCCCTTGCAAAAATGTGATCCGATCTTCGCCTGTCTCTGTGGGAATAATTACTCGTTTCGCACAGCTATAATAAATGTAACGCGCGCCGTGTAGCACAACCGACAAAATCGCGTTGCAAGATCGGTTTTACACTTTGCGTTCCAGTTTTTGGCGGAAAAAAAACCACAGGCGCACGTCGGCGTACGGCGTCTTATTTTTATGCGCGTCGCGTTTTGCTTCACTTTTTCGTCACGTTCTCCTACGAGTTTTTCGTCGTTTAAAATTCACATTTTCTTCGTGCGATCCACGATTTTATTACAACGTCGATAAAAAAAAAAACCACACGGAACGTGTTATACCAACGCGAATCGAAATTATAATACGAGACGTATATAAATTAAAATGTTCTGTTTCTCTTAAATGAATTTTTTGTAGTTAGTTTTGACAATACATAATAATATTACGTATTATTTATTGTAATTAGGTTATCTCATGAATTATATTATGTATACACACTTATATATTTGTAACGAAGTGCAATATTTTCCGCGTGATCGCGTTATTCTATACATTACGATAGTTATGTATAATATATTTTAAGAAGCTAGTTTAAGACGAACGTCTTATACTTTTTTTTTTTTTCTGTAATAAATGTATCGTGTTTTGTACGTTAAGCGTATTTTAATAAATCCGTACGTGTTTTTAAAACGTTTGTTGCGTTTTTAGTTTTCCTTTTTTAGCATAAATTGTGAACCCGCGTGGCTCCTTAAGAACGCGAATGTTGAAGATGACTCGGCCGTTTCAAGTGGTTTGTATCTGGCTATGGGAAACAGCTAAACCAGCCGGACGAATTGATTTACAACGATATAATTTTTTGTTTGTATGAAAAAAATACCTAATGAAACGTCTACACGCATCGGGTTCGTGAACACGAAAGGTTCGGGAAAAGCGGAGCGGAACAGGTGGTATCGTAGTGACCCGTTTGAGTTCAAAACTTTGCCGGTCTGAAAACGTAGCCCGTAAAACTTCATTTGTTTTTATAAACATTTCACTTTTGAACTATACGAGTATAATTCGTTGTTCGTATACCTTGTTCATCGGAATTACTTATTAAAACGGTATGACTCACATTAGGAGCATTAGGAAACAAAACTATTTCTCTGTTTGTTCTTGGACGAATATTGTTGTGTACAGACGAACATAATATAGCTAGGTATAGTTGAAAATATACTCATCCGTATACTGTTCTCTACAAAGAAGCTAACCCGTATGTATAAAATCCGTCCAACTGTTCATCCAGATGATTTTTTTATTTAGACGTTTGAACTCGACACCGTCTAGATACCTGAGTATAGTTTTTGGATCATTTTGTACTGTGACTGCAAAAATTGAAGATAAATCGTCATTCGAACGTCGGGCGCAAGAGGAAAAAACTGATCTTCTTTTACCAGACATACCTATTACATATTAATAACGTAACGTCATCGCGCTCGTAACGCGTATTATTGCGCAACAAACTTCACACCCGAGCGGTTCATTTCCGACGGTTTTGTTTAGGCCTAAAGCACACGCCGCCGGTCATTCGGTCGTGGTCGATTATTTTAAGAAACATAATATTATGGTACGAGCAAAATCGCGTAAATCGTTGCGGCAAACATGCTTACGAATCGCAGTAATATTTAATCGTTATTAGAACACTATCGATTCAACGCTGCTCGTATAAAAATGGACAAAACGTGGTGTTGAATAGCGGGGGATTGGGCCAGCCCGCGGAAAGGCGAACGTCCTCCGGCTCCCGATACAGTTTTCGAAATCACGAACATTTTTAATTCGTTTAAATTTTCTTACTATGCGTAGTCTGAAAAGTACAGTTCGTTTTTACGTGCGAATACGATATAAGTACGGAGAACACGTGCGTAAAATTATAGAATCTAGAAATGAACGATGTGCGTTCGTGTTTGCCTATTAAGAGCCTAATACCAATTAATAAAATTTATTATTGATATTTAATATCATAACGTAAGTGCACCAATGTGGACGCGTATAAAAGGTGTTTTTTTTATTCCGTCATCGCGTGAACGATTAGTCGTCCGTTTTACTAGTATTATTTTCAACGAAAGAGAGTCGGTCAGACTTACGAAGGATCGTGCTCCGTTTTTGGGGTGCTCACAAAGCGTCTGCAGCTTTTGTAGGAAAAGACGAAAATTTTTAAACATTTTAATCGATTTCACGTGACACTCGGACGTCGTCAGTGCCGGATTAAACATTGGTGGGCCCCTAGGCAATTAAAATTTTGGGCCCCAACAAAATTATTTTTTACATAAATCTTTAAAAAAATTGTGGTTTTTCGTTTTCACGGGGCCCCTTAAATGAGTAGGGCCCCAAGGCGGGCGCCTACTCCGCCTTATGGGTAATCCGGCACTGGACGTCGTGTTCCCTCTCGTTGCTCCCGCGGTATACAGTCTCAGTTGAGCGGATAAAGTCGTTCGAGCTGTAGGTAGTATAACACCAATCTTATTTAAAATGGATCAATAACTCGTCCCATCCTGAGTGTCGTAACGATTTTTTACATCGTATATTTCAGCTGGGTAATATCGATTGGTTTTTTTTTTTTTTATATCCTTACAGATTACACGGCGTTCGGGCGCTCACGATCCGTCGAGACCATTTATGGGATTTTCGCAATACAAATTATTGGCTCTGCGCGGTACTGTGTCGTGTGCTCCGGGTTTCTTTTATTAAATTAGGTACGACGATGACACGAGCGCACGTATTGGTATTTTATTAGTTCGTTCATACCGACGTTTGATTGTATCGGATAAAACAAAAAAAAAAAAATGTAAAAAAAAAAAACTACGTTGTATCTCGTTGAGCGTTGCCTACTCGGGCAGCCGGACTGCAGATCGGTCGATTCGATAGAAACCGACAACGGAGAATATTAACTGATTTGAATCATAAACGGGAATAACTGAGATGGTCCACGAGAATAACTACACGTATAGCGCATATCAGACGAGTCACGTCCAGTGTCGATTTGTCAGACGCGCGCACGATATTCGCATCTTATTTAATTTTATAGCTAAATCGTCAGTAGGTACCATATAACTGTCTACAATAGCGATAATTACGATGTGACAAGAGTGCATTTTCTCGTACAATATTCGTACAAGATTACGTTGGTACGAGTATGAGCTTTTGTCAAAACTAGAAAACCTTTCTCCGCTTCACGCAACATTAATTTACACTATAAATTATTAGGGTAGGTAATTAAACAGATTTTAGAAAAACGATACGTAATGTGTTACTCTACTATAGCTTATTAGTATGGGCTAACAAAATAATGCGATACATTTTTCAGTCTGATGTTTATCTCGTTTAACGAAACCACGAGTCCTGTGATGTAAAAAAAAAACAATAAATATAATAATAGTCGATAACAATATATAAATCACAATAATAAAACATTTGATTAGCCTGAAAAATCCAGCGTTAATTTAAAACACAGAATATAGCTGTATGTTACCAAAGTATGCGTACAATAGTGATTTATAGTGCTGTGATATAAACATACTAGTAAACCGGGAAGACAATACACGTGATTTTGTATCATACATCAATTCGAATAGGATTTTTATGATTTTACATACTTGTTTACGTGTAGTTCGTAAATGGGAGTAACATCGCTATTTTATCGTATTGTAAGTTATTGTAATTGTTCAACATTAGCTTCGATCGCGATAGCCACTGATATACTACGTATCTATTCCAAGAACACAAACGTGGTAATTATGTATACGCGTACGACCGACCAAAAAAAAAAAAAAAGAAAATCTAATTTAGATTTTTATTATTTATGAACTCGTAGTTAAATACTAATAATACTACTGCTGCGCAGTACGGATATTATAATAAATCACTTTGAATAGAATTTTGTGAAACGCGTAAAAATATAATATAACTTTGTTCTTCACCGGCGCTGCAGTCGTGTTGCGTGTACGATTGTTATCTCGACCATACGTCGGAACGAATAAAAAATAAACGTTAATTAATTAATTAAAAACGATATCATCGCGGAAAACTTTTACTCCGCGCTCTCTTGTGGCGGGTGTCTCGTTAATTTTGTCAACACGGCATGTCGTCTCTCTCTCTCTCTTTCCGCGCAGTCGAACGGCGTTCAGTGTATGCAATTCGGATGGTCGTGCGCGTTGTGGGTGCAGAAAATCGATTTTAATGATCGCTGATAGGATCTCATGATATATACAATATTATCATCGGAGCACACGTCATAGAAACAGGCGTGTGGATTTTTCTTCTCCGATGCACTCACGCGCAGGAATTCGACAAAAAAAAAGCCGTTTAAGTTCCATAAGAGTGGAACGAGCCGCCGGTTGTGTCGTTTTCGATTCGAGATCTCGAAAACACCCATCATGACTATATGGGAATAGAGGGGAAAAAAAAAACCACCAAAAACGGTCAAAAATTTTGATCCCCTTTGCGCGTTTACAACGAACGTTCGAAAGCGAAATGTGGCGCGTCGCCGACACACCTCGGGCGGTTGATCTGAAAACGCCGAAATAAAGTTTAAACAAATACACGCGCAAGCTGATCGAAATGCAAATCGGCCGGGCGAATTCGGGAGTCGTCCGAAACGTGTGGTTTTTAAACGTAATTTAATTACCGTCTTCCGCCGACAACCGGATACCACCGTAATATCACCGCAGTCTACCGCAGTGAAACCGTGTAATTATCACAGCGCGCGTAATCTCCCGAAGACATACTTTTCGCGCGTCTTCGTTTATAGTGATCTCGTTCACGTAACGCGTAACAATTTTTTTTTTTTCCCGGACTGGTTTTTTTCTCTTTTTTCCGTTTTGCCAACACACATTTTTTACCGTCGTTCGTCGTCCGCGCGAATCTACCGAACCGGCGGCGGAGAAGGTCCCGGAACAATGGCTTTCTGGATCGCAGACGCGAGATTATTGTTTTCGCGTGGCGGCTGCGCGGAAAAAACGGAAACTGCGCTATTGTTCGCGTTAAGAAGAATGTTCCGACGCGCGTCCGGCCTCGCAACAATGGCCCTATGGGTTTGGCTCTTCGTCGGGCACAAACGGCTCTGGGGAGAAAACGCGCGTGTCTAACGTGTAAACGAAAAAATATCGAACAAGTTCTTGTAACGTTGACGATCGACGTCCCGTCCTCTCCGCTCGGGTTTCGATGCCGCTGTCTATTCGCCAGTCTGCAGAACTTATTTACAAGGACGGGGCATCTTAGCGGAAACCCTATTTTAAAAACAAAAACGATTCCTGACGATCACGTTGATGCCGATTCGAACACTGGTCGGAAATGTTTTAAATTTTTACACGCATCGTAACGGTTGTCAAAGTTTTTTCTACCCGAGTGCACGTAATAATTCATCGGCTGCGTTTCAAATCGTCTGTATAGACGGTAGCACACGATACGAGCGTTATGAAACTGTAAGGCGATTTAGGCAGAGTCTATGGAGGATCTTGGGCCCGATTGGATCCGCGTCTGGCGCGCGTCGTTCTATCGCGTCGGTGTTCTGCGCGCACTTATACCCCGCGAACGCGCTGCAAACGCGGTTGAAAATTACCTTAAATTCATACCTACTATATCGAAAATCTAATAAAAAAAAAGATCGTAAACAAACGTTTTTGAATTCTTGTATGTTTTTTTAACGAGCCTATGACTCAAAGATGGCCTCCACTCTACGTACGCCGCCGTTGTTGGTTTACGTTGTACACAATAGTCACCTTTGTCTGCCTCTAAGAAAAAAAAACCAAAATGCCGCCGTTATGACACGAAAATATTGAATACTAAATTCAGAACTTCCGCCTAACACAACCGACAAGTTAAGTTTGACGACAGCAGTCATGACAAAAACTTCCAGTGCGCTCACGTTTCGCCTCTCGTAACTCGTTAGTCGATAGGTGTTACCTTAATCGAGTTAAAACACGTTTGACCCGAGACGTGCGCGAATTCTTTAGACAGAGCTTAGCCAAACTTATACGATTATTATGATTTCTAATCCGTTTGATGACGACAATCGTCTTCTACCCGAGGCTGCGATTAGTGTTTACCAACTTGCAGCTACCAGTCGCAGCTCTTATTTTTTTTAACACACTCGCAGCGTGCTATCGATTTCTCTCTAAATACGAGTGATCATTATACTCATTACTCGAACACGACACTACACGATAATAGTCAGAGTCGTTTTGAATTACCGTGTCATAAATGATTCGTTTCAAAAGTACAATTTCTCCTAAGTTCTCCGTAGTCGTTAACACAATAAAATAATTATAAAAAAAAAAATAAAAATACGTCGTCCGGAATTCGTTGTACTGCAGGAATGTTTACGTAAGAATATATTATGACGTGTATTATTAAACGGATCGTGTAATATATTAATTTATGATACGAAATCGGATTCGGAAAGCATAGAAAAACATAAAATAATAAAACATCAACAAATCTAATATAAGGGTCTAATATAAAATGTTTACGCGCGCGTATTTAACATTTCGTATGGTCACAAAAACGCGAACACGCAATATTTTTTTCGATTCCGAAATCTTATTTTTGATTTCCGGGAAAGTAAAGCAAAAAAAACAGCGATAAAAATGGTCTAACGGCTATTTTTCGAGGTAATTTGAAGTAGTGACTTTGCTTCGGAGTAGGTCTCGTTTTTTGGGTGAGTCGCCGCTTTAGAAGCGGTAGTTTGATACTTATATTAAATTTCGAAGAAGTGGATCGCTTAGGAAAGTTACGATTTTGACCGAGCTCAGCGATTCAATTACCTACTATAAACGAGCGGTAAATTGTATTTTTAGTTAAAATTTTTTTTAAATTTCTATAATATTTTTAATTTATGCGTTCCATTATGTCTTGCAGTTTTAATTAGTTTACGAAGTTTTTGAAATAGCTACTGTGCCGAGAAAAGGAGCTGGGTATGGAGACTTCACGTCATCGTAGATATCTCGTTTGTAACAATACTTATCATTTATATTGTAAACGAATGTTTGGATTACATATTATTATATAGTTTCCGGTGTTATTATTTGCCGTCGTTGACAAACCGAGTGTGGTATAATTCACATTCCATACAGAAAAGCATAATTCATCGACGTATTGTTACCGTATACATAGTTTTGTAAAAACACGAAAAATATCTCCGCACGACATTGATCATATTCAATTTACATCGTGGTTTTTATTATTGTTTGATAAATGGTTTAGATTGTAGCTTGTATGAAATGTCACTTTGTCACAGGCAGCCGGCAGGATTAACGAGATTTTTACCTATCACCAATACAATGTACTATTCTACTCATCGCGTCTTGGTAACAGAACATTAGAAATAGAGAAACGAACAATATTCTACAATATTTTAGTTGTAGCCCATACGCGTTCCATACGAAACGTAATTGTATAACACGAATTTTTAAAAACACTTTTAGTTTTCGTGTTTTTATTTTAGGACTTAGCAAAGTATAGAATATTTTCCAGCTGTATGGAAGGACCAAAATTTGGTTATAATTTTAAATTTGAATGTAGAAGTTCGTTTGTCTTCATATAAAACCGTTCGTTAAAACCATACGTTATTTTACGATAAATCGTGATTTGGTGTGAAATATTTCAAGCAGGTTTTCGTTTTGTTTTCATACAATTAGGTGCCTACACTTATTTTTTGTATTGTAAAAATCTACAGTGCTGAATACATTATCGTTTTTCATACGGTCTATGTAATGTTTTGAATTAACTTCTTTTTAAAAGTTGACATTTGGGGCCGTGCAATCCACAAAAAAAAAAAAAATGTAATGTAATACCTAATTTTCAATTTGTTTCATTCGGTTCATTCGGACGTGAAACTCCAAACCAAAAATGTTTCTTTTCGACAACGATTCTGTTGTTGCACCTACTTAAAATATAAGTGCGTTCTAATCATGTTTGTTTTCTTATAGGCGATACGTTTCGAAAATTTTAATAAAGTTTAATGTTCAATGAAAAAAATCATTAGTTATTAAAAAGTGATTAAAATGCTTAAAGTAGGTAATTTATACAACTGATCACGGTATAGTCACGTCATGTTTTATTGACAGACGGATAGCACCAGGCCACAAACATTATGTTATTGCAGAAAAGTATTTACTGCACGTCTGGTAAAAGTTTAAACATAGTTTTAGTAGAAAAAACATTTTATTTTTCTTCACATATTACTTAACATAGAATCAGTAGTATATACATACTACAATTTTAATTTTGAAGAAAATATTCATAAAAGTACTTTTTGTTTGCTGAGAATTTTAGATTTTTCCCAAAATTTACTGAAGTCTTCTCCTTAACCTTAACAATTTTGGTTGAAACGGAAATGAGAAACTAGAACAAAGCGAAACTGTTGAGAATTTTAAATCGGTTTTCAAGACCATTGAACGTTAATGAAATGTTTATCGTAATATTTGATTTTTAAAAATTTAACGGGTTCATAAGAATACATATATGAATTTATGAAACTGCCACGTTGTTCGTTTGCAAATTGCAGTCGAATTGCATTACTACACAGTTTTCGGACTCGAAATCTACGTTTTTATTCTTCGTGTAGGTAAAAACGAGCGAAAACCGTTGAACTTTCTCAAATATACAACCCCTTAGGCCCGGAAGTTTTCTGTCCGTTCGTATTTATGATGTCGTCAAAGCAGTCACGTGGTCTCAACAGGAAGACGCCGATATGTATATACATATAATAATATATAATAAGTGTTCTTATATTTTATGCTTTTTTATTTTTACGTAATTATTGAAATCACGTCATGTGTTTGTGCGTGTTTAAATTATATGTTTACGATACCTTTATAATATCGTTATATTATGGAAGACGCATAAGACGAAAAATCGTTCAATTCCGGTCACGGAAGATTTCACTTTTGTGCGACGACGGGACCGATAGAAGTGCCAATTTATATAAAATACCTACAACAATAACAATATGTATATAGACGCGCATAGTATGCGTATAATATGTGATTGAGTGTCGTCGGTTATCATTATTATCTTCGTGAGATGCTTATTACCTACAAAAAAATTTCAATTTTTTTACTTATGGACTACACAGGTATCATATTATGGTTACATGTGAATTTTTTTTGAGTAATATGATTATATAATAATTGTAAACAGTTGGTACCTAACGTCTACTTACCCGTACTGGACCGACGCACTCGGGATTGCAGATTATTTACCGAATAAAAATATTACATAAGTACAATATTTACAGCCGTCGAAATGTATAGGCCAATTTGGTATTGTTATCAATGTATAGAGAAATGTTTTGATATCGAAGAAATTATCGTGTTGTGTGTATATAATTTATAAACTGTTCGGTTATTGTATGACAATAATAATTATTGTGTTCAATGACAAAAACCGAGTTGTTAGGAAAAATGTTAAAATTGTTGTACTCACGAAAAACAATATCCATAGTAAGTACCTACTGGATTTGATAACACTGTTTACAAAATAACTCACTAAATTGTCAACTTGTGGGGATGAACCAATAAAGTTCTATCTTAATTCTCTATAAAATGAATCAAATTCAAAATAATAAAAGAACGTATACTTTATCAGTTTTATAGAAAATTATAAAATACACCTGTCCAATAGATGTACTATAGTTTATCGTTAAAAGTAATAATTGATTTTTTTTAATGATGTATAAAATTTAGTCTATTATATTATGTTGTGATATATTTTAGATTTTGAATGCAACGAAGAACGTATAGAATTTACAAATATACTATTTTTCTGTGATCAATCGAGAGGGCAGTTAAAAATGGTCTAAGTTTTCGAAAGTATCGTCGAGAGATTGAAATGATCGTACAAGTCGCTTATAATAAATGTTCCAATCAACTCATCTCCGTGAAAACATATTTTGTTTTTTTTACGACTAAATATACTGTTATTTGATCGACATTGTATTGTTTGTTAAAACGTGCAATATAACACAACTTGAGAGTGACTTTCGAGTAAAATTATGTGATCGGCAGTATTCTAGGTGGATTATAAATGTTAGAAAATACGGAACAAATCATAGTTTTCTAAACAGAACTGTACAAAACCGGCATAATAAAATCTATAATTTATATTGTTGTTTTATCGTTTCGAACGACTTTCTATGTTTTCATGTAAAACGTATTAACTGCAGTCAATGCTGTTAAAATGATCACTTAATAAGTGCTCTAACACAAATTTACGACTTACACGACAGGTTTACTTAAAATATCATTCCGTTTAATCACAATATTAACCGTTAATAGTATATTAAAAATTTTAATCCATATGCGAGGACCGTGGACCGAATTGAGACGTAACGTCCTATCAGTAAAAAAACTGCGATAGTAATTTTACGATCATCGTCGGTTCGTTGTTTTAGGACTGATAATATATTATTATTTTTAATTGTAAGACGCATGTTCAAAACGTCGGTATAATATTTGAATATAAATGAGATTACTTTCTATTAAAATTTAATCGAAATAAATCTCTCTTGAATTGTATTTTATTTTGTTATTCTACTATAAATGCGTATATTTTAACAATCCGGAGTGGTTTGCTGCTGTACGGATACTATAATATGCTCCAGGCCACAGTTGGACTTAATATTATTATAAGGCCGCAGTTTGTGTTATCGCCATTTAATTAATTTTGTGTTATTAAAAAAAAAAAAAAAAATGATTCAAAACAGAATAAAAAGTAGTCTAGAAACGTGTTGACTGAGAAGATATTTTATATTTTATGCTAGTGTACATGCGTTTGACTTAATGATTAAAAACTACGTATTAAGACTGTTTTGATACGTAGTTTTTAATACGGTGTTTAAATTTAAAATATTTTTGAATTACTTTTTTTTTTTAATGAAACATTTGAATATTCTTTAATTAGTGCTTGAATTACTAAACGAATGTGATTATTTCTTTAAATAATTAATGAAAAGGACTGGGTATTTATTGGAAATATTGGATGGGTTTTCTATAGAATCTGGAGTTTTTTTGTTCGGGAATTAAAATGTACCTAATTTACCTTTATTTGGAAATTTTTATGTGGTGTATTTTGAATACGTTAAAAAAAATTTTGACACCATACAACTCTATAATTTACCGTCGACAAAAAGTGTAAGTAAAATATAAGGTGGTAAAAATAAGACAAATTTGAAAATCGACGAAACATTACAAAAGGCATTGTTGTAATTATTGTTTTGGATATATTTTGATGTGTCATGTATAAATGTAAAAATCTCAGCGTTCTCATCTCGTTAATTTTGTTTTTACTCTAGAAAATAAATTACAGAATTTAATTTTTCGGGTATGTTTGTTGTTTTTAAACGCCATAAAGTGACATATTATTTACCTTCATGCTACAAATTACCTATAGTAATTTTCGGTGGCACTGTTTTCGTTATATCACTTTGGTTGAAAAATGTGTTCAAGTTCGAATTATAACTACCATATTAAATCAGTTAGTATATGTACTTATTTCACATAGTTTACAATGGTTGAATTATTATAAAACCGTATCTTAGATTTATTTTCCTATTGTTTCTATATGTATTAATGAGATATTAATAGTGGCAAGTGAAAGTAAATAATATGACCATAAATAAAAAACTTGAAATTACGATATTGGTCGCTCTTTGTTCGATACGTGGGTTGACGGATTAATCGTATAAACGTTTATTTAAATTGGCTTGTCTAAATAATTATTGTCTGTTGACAATTATTATTAGTTGTTTAGTTAAAATATTAGTTTATATTAATAAAAACACAGAACGTAGGCAAGTGATAAACAAATCTGTTTATTTAGTTGCCTATAAGATACATATTTAGGCGAGTAAAACATAACATTTTATCGTTATTCGTTTCATGATTATTGGTTTGTAAATCGTGCCGTAAAAACAACATAAATTATTTCTATTTTAAAAGTAGTGTATGACCGATCCAGAAGTATAAATCAGTTGTATTAATGATTTGACGCGAAATTTAAATTTTCTAGTTTATTTTCTTTTATTTTAAAGTCATTATAAAGCAATTTTAATTCATCACAATATTGTTAATGAATATAATGTCATATTTATCTTGTTATTTTAAGATCTTTGTACATCAACAGTGTTTTAATCTCTTTAGACCACTAACTCGGTTACCGACCAAAAAAATAATTCTATTAAATTTATAGAAATAATTATACGAATATTTCCATTTCTAACATTTATTTTGTAGGATACGAAAAATTGAGATAGTTTTTCGCAATCAAATGATATGAAAATCTAATATATTTTTAATTATAACTTAAATTATAACTTTAATTATAACTGTAAACTTTACTTTCAAAAAAGTCAAATGAATCTAAAGTTTTATTTAGGGCGTGAACTGTGAGTACAGAGAATGAACTTTCAAAATAAACAATAACAACAAATTGAAGCTAGTGCGAAGTAATTAATAACTGATTTATTTTAAGTAACGAGTATTTTTGATATGTTGACGTTATATATCAACTTGAAGTCGATTACCTAGAGTAAATTCAATTAAAACCCTTTTTTTTTGTTGTGAAAAAAAGTCATCAGAAATTTAACATTTTCATCGATGCAGTAGTGATATTAAATGTAGAAAATATATATATAATCACTGTTATTTATATTGGAAATTGTTTCAAACATTATGAAAAATCAGTTTATCGTCTTTGAAACTATTTTAAACGTTAAATACTGATTAATCCAGTTTGACTTCACTAATTGGCTTATAACTTGAAAAAAATAGCGGCACTGTTTGTTCACTGGTAGTATTCATTCGTTATAGTGTTGTTACCCTCCTAGTTGTAAAGTAAAAAACGATACATTTTCGATTCGTGTGCTGGCTGCAACTGATGCGTTGGAATTTATTGAATAAATCAAATAAAAAATATCTGAAAATAGAAGATAAAAAAAATACAAACATGAGTAGTATACTGCGATTACTCCGGTAACCGGTACGGTTATTGTAACGGTGTCACGAAACCGTTTAATTATTTTGAAAGGGAGAAATATGTAAAGAAATTGCGAATGATTTTCAATTCGATTGTGTATTGTAAAATTATTACATAAATGTATTCATTTTGTATAATACGAGAAGTCGTGAAATGGAATGTTTGTCTTTGAACTATGGTTGTGGGCCGGTCGGTAGGTAGGTAGCCGTTATTCTAATCACGCGAACGGGTACTTTTGCAACCATTCATGTTTTCTATCGAGAACCAATTCGCCGAGTTGGAGCAATTTTTACCCAAAAAATTTCCTTTCTCTTTTGCCACATCAATAGAAGTAGACAAAGCATATATACTTTTCTTTCACCTCCTTGGGATATTATTAGCTATTATTTAATCTATTTTTAAACAAATGTTTCACTCTCAGAGGACATTCGTTCGTCAAAACAATAAAATGGAAAATCGCTAATGTTTTAAGTTCCGAGAGGAACGAGGAACGTATTGATTTCACTAAGATTTTTTTTTTTTTTTGCAATAATTTTTTCTAACGAACTGAAATTGTTTCCTATTCAGAGCGTTTTTCTACATTTTATCAATTTTTTTTAGTTATTTTTCAAAAACAAAACAATTTTCAAAAAATATGCTCCGAACGACTTAAACATTTTCTTTTCTGTGGTCACTTTTTCGATAAGGAGGAGTGTTGCAAACTTTACGTATGACAGCAAAAAAAGATTGGTAATTGACCTGAAATTGTACTTTATTTGAATTTTGTTTTCATTTTTTGAGTTATCAACTTAAAACGAATACATTTTAAAAATACTCCAAATAATATGAAATTTTCCACGTCGTCGTTAGGACGGTTAAACTAACACACAAACATAATTGTAACGATTCGTTCAAATTTTGACATGAAATTGATACGAATTAAATTAAAACGACATAAAGGTTCAAAGCAATTTATACTAAAATTAAAACTTAAAACTTGCTAAGTGTTTGACTTACTGCGGGTTACTTGTTTAGAATCGTAATTTTCGTAAGAAATTCATTGCTTACAGATTCGATGTATGTATAAAACTACAAGTGATTTACCACTGAAGCAACTCCACCGGAACGTCATATAAGTTTAAAAAAATTAATTCTAAATATAACAATCTAAAACTTAAAACTAGCCATACTTGTTCAGAATCGTAATTTATCCATTGCTTACAAACTTAATACAAAACCATCGACTTGAGACCTGGCTCACCAAAGAGCTATCGAAATCCGATTGGTATAGCCGATATAATTTTGTCTTTTACAGAAATAAAAATGTAACGAAAATCAAGACTGCTGCGTGATTAAATGGGAAAAAGTAAAACTGTAAAAGATACGTTTAACAAATCTTAATGGCATCGCTTATATTGTATATTACCTACTGTTATGTGGCCGCGGTAACCAGCAACTTATTCTATTAGACTTAATACCATAATTCCACTCTGAACCTCACCCAATTATGTAACCATTATTCACACCGATATAAATCTTTTTACACCAACAGTCCCGAGTGCCGACCTAGTTGTATGTTCGTTTATTAAAAAAAAAACGAAGTGTAAAATGTATGGAAATAATCGATATTGTCTCAATGCGTGGTTTGCAATTCGTTTTGTTAACAAATACTTCCTAAGCGTATTTCTGTGTCCCTGCAATAAACTTCAGTCATTTATCCATAAATACACATTAATGCGTTACTTATTTTAAATGTAATATTTTACACGGATTTTTTTTTGATACACCTGTCTTATCCTTGTTTTTACACGATCACTGAGCGCAGATATCTATTTTGTTTCCATGATATTTGGTGGCGAGATTTTCAAAGATATAGATTTGGATTAAGCTCTGCGCGATATTTTTGTACAATATTTATTTAATTCATATTGTATGTCACAGTAATTTTCGGTTGGTTTTCTAATTTATAAACTTAGTTCTTAAAAAATAACTGGATTATATATGTATACGCTGGTTGTAAGTGTTTTTTCTTCCTTTTTATTACACAAGCATTAACAGCCGCATAACACGATTCAAAATGGCTCAGTTCGAATATCTTATTTCCCTTAAAACATTAAAATCGCGGTTTAACGATTCGATTAAAGAACACGAATATGTAAGTGTCTGGGTTGTATACATACAGAGGTATGGTACGGCCGTACACGAATAACATAATATAGTACCATTTTTAATATTATAATACAATGTTAACGCGTGCAAGTGAATACGAGTACAAGATCTGCGAATTATCTACTTTCGTAATCTCATTTAAAGCCCTTGGAAACTTTCTACGCGTATTGTTTAATAATAACTGTTAAAATTTAACAAACAATTTATACGTGTTTTGAATATAACAGCTAATATATATAACTTGTGATACGACTGAAGAAATCGCGTAACAACGTGTATGTATATTATCGTCAACGGTATTTTTGAAAAACGCGTTCATTAATATATAAATTAGTAAATTGCATTTCCTCGACGGTATGCGACCCAGTGCGATATTATTGAAATATACTAGGTACACCTTACAGACTGTCTTAGCCTACCTTAGATCACGTACAGGGAGCAGACGCGGTGTAATTTTTTGATTTTTCATTCGTTTTCAAGGGACTGCACAAATCGACAGCGGTCAACTATTTCTAAATTCTAATTATTGTTATGTTTTACACTATTCGCACTCAACAGTGTTCAACATTATTCCACGTTTACGATTTCTGTACTGTATTGCTGAAAAGAATAATAAGAATATAGTACGCGATTAAAAAAATGTAGCGTTTGTTCGCAACTATTGGAAAGACCGCGTCAAGAATAGTGAATGAAACGTAGGTTAGGGTATAGAGGTGCACACTGTATCGCTAACAGAAAAAACAAAGTCGTTGACGACGATCTCTATACTGATCTCTGTTTCTATAAAGCTATATCGATCAATAAAATCGTATTTATTTCACAAAATATGATTATGAGGAATACCAAAACGCAATTCTAATGATTTTGGAAACGGATTTAATACAGAATAAAATATTATGTTGACCGAGTTGGTGTTTGGCATTTTTTTAGGTATAAATCGCATTTAAAATAATCTGAAATTTGTTTGACATTTTTCGCAATACGGTTCTTCAATATTTTCATAATATTTTATTTTATTCTATGCATTCTAAATAATTTATTTTATTTTAGATATTTTCGATATGTATATCACGAATAATATTTTAACACGAAAAAGTGGTTTCAATGATAAAACGGTTATTCAAGGCCAGTTTATCTGCAGTATTACAGTAAAACGGCTTTTAATCAATTTTTTTTGTTGTTCGTTAATTGAACAGGGGTCATTATTATTTACGGTATTTTTTTTTTCTCATAATGACTTTTGGTATTTCAGTATTTCAATTCGGATTTCGTCAAAAACGAGTGCGCTCCGAATACTTGTTCCAATGATGACGATATAATTACGGCGAGCTATTCGTGCACATAAAGCGCATACTGACTACTGAGCGAAAATAACTAAAAACTTAAGAATTTAGGTGAAGGTACGAGATAATTGGTAAAAATAAATCTAGATACAAATAAAAAATCGTTGATGATCACTCATCATATAAAGGTTTCCAAAATATTATACTAATCAATTTGATGTTAAAAAATTTTGATAATCGGTTGATTTATTAATTTGTCTACGCATTTATACGTCGTTTTATAAATATACAATGTCATTTATTTGCTCATTTAATTTTTTTTTTTTTTTTTACTGTCATTCCATCAAAAGTATTTCAAATTAATTTTAATTTGTTTACGGTAATGGAACGATTGAGAAGTACAAACGATGTAAAAATTAAAAAAATTATCGAATGACTTTGAACTAAATACAAAGACGTTTAAAATTTACGATTTGTCGAGTAGTATTTAAAATTAAAGCTTAAATTTAACCTCGCTCAGGAGTCAGAATCGCAATTTTCGTGTGCAATTCTCGTTGCTTACAAAAATTTAATATAAACCGTTAAAGCGTAAAACTGCTAAACCATGTCACCCCGAAACAGTGACCCACTAAATGCTGTGACCCATTCTAAAGGTGAAATCGTGAAAACTTAAAAACATGCGTGCAAAATCAAAAAAATTCCTACAGAAAATACTTTTTTCGTTTTCTACCTTATTATTGGCTTGAGTTGTAATTATTTTGTTCAGATCAACGTTGCCAGAATCTAATTCGATTACTACTATATGGTAACAGCGCGGTTGAGCTTTCTTTGTAGACTAGGTAACGAAAAGCGCGTGATCATTATTACGTTTTAAAATTGAAAATTACCATCATGTATCAATGTAAAATTATGAAAATTAACAATGAAATGATTTGTGTTATTTATTTTGATAATATTCAATTATTATTACCTGACGGTCCGTCCTATATTAAGTACTCGTAGTTTTGTTATTTTTCGAGCACCTATAATATAATTCTAATATTATTGTGATAGAACACAATACAGTTGGGGTTCAACGCTTTAGCTTTTATCAAACATATAATCTTATAAAAAAAAAAATACATTATTTATAAAAATGCAACAACTTTTATGCGATTTATATTAAGTTTAAGTCAAATATGGAAAAAAAAAAAAAAATTACCGAACGGAATCTACGTATTAGACAAAACGTGGACATTTTTAATCCTAAAGAATATTCCAGGTAAACTGTATATTACGCGTTCGGATCCGGGCCTCAGGTGCTATATTTTATAACCTGCGCTTGCTGTCGTTAGGAAAAAATAATCCAGGGTTATCATTATTGTGCGTTTTTGACGTGATCCGCCGGCCCAAGTCGCCTGAGAATAGTTAGCGCTAAAACGCATCAGATACAACGACGTCCAATATAATAATAACAATAATAATAATACGGCGTTTATGTGTAACGGTTATTATCGTTGCGAACGTCATTGAATAATGTTATTTTTTTCGCGTGTCATACACACTCGCGTATATGGCCACGGAGAGTACGTTTCATTTGTTTCATTTTTTTTTGTGAAAACGAATCGAACGTAATGTGCGTACCACAATAATTTTCGTAAACCGTATAATATGCCGCACGATATTGTAGTACATCAATTCGATGCCATATTATGTTTCGTTCGAGTGTACACTTGGGCAAAACACACGCGTCCTTGCACAGAAAGCGTAAATTCGTACGCGCCATCACAATATTTAATGCCACGCGAGTTCGTTAACCATATTATTTTTCCGTTCCTCATAACAATAGCTTTAACCTACCTATAAATATGTACCGTGGGCCATTAGTCCACCACGAAAAAGTCACAAGATCCATACCGGAGATTATTCGAACCCGACGTCTAGATTTTCGAAATCGCTCTGCTCTTTGTACGTACAACGCGTGTGTTGTGTACATATTTGTCGTTATTATTATTTTTTGTACGATTATTACGGAAAGTGAGCCAAGGGCGAATCTGTATGTTTTTTTTGTTTTGCTCAATCCGATACACCGCGCGAAATCGAAGAGGAAAAACGTGAAATTTACTAAAAAAAAGTACAATAAGACTCTTAGAATTTCTTAATTTTTCGTTCGATCGTTTCCCACGCAGTTACTGTGGGAAAATTATTACCCTTACCTACCTCCAGTGTGTCATTACGATTCGTCAAGTCTCGTTGTACGGATTAATTGAAAATAAAGTTTATACTTGGACGGCCGCTGCATTGTGTGGTGATCAATTAAAGAATATTTTTCATGATTTCAATCGGGAAATATTTTCCGTCGGTTTTTCTTTTCACCCGAGAAACGTAAAATTTTCCGTTGTTAGGAACGACGAGAGGAACGAGTCCCTTTTTTTGTTTCGAAGATATTGGAACGGGTCCGGAACTGGCTCATTTTTAACAAATGACGAACTTATTATTTTCTAAAAAGAACTTTCCGAGAGCCGAAAGGCACATTCTGCAGATACACGCTCAACACGGTGTACAGGGTGGTGGTTTTTTCACTCTCGTGACGCTCGTTTTTTCCGTTTATCTTGTACGATTTATCGCGCACCGTATTATAGTGATCGTACGAGCAAATATGTATGAAAAAAAGATTTTTTTGGTGTACCGTTAGCAGTTTCATTATTATCATTATTAGTTACCGAAAACGGTAACGTACACAGACTGCAGTACCTATCGGTAAACGCCGATGGTTTATTATTTATCTGTTACGCGTTATGAGTACATTGTATAGATACGATTTTTCGAAGAAAACTCCGAGCCGTCGTTTTTAACAGTTTATTCAACCGTAAGTAAATTTGTCTTTTTGATTTACGAAACTATAGTACTTTTAATTCATCGGAGCCGTGGAGAATTTACCCTGTGTAATAAACGTGAAAACTTACGACCACGCGATATGTACAGCGTACAATATGGGTGTGAGAAATCGTGTACGAAATGGTTAAAAACAGCACAATATTATAAGGAGATAAAAATCTCGTGTGTATACAATGTGAGTAGGATTGCCCATAAATGTTACCTACAGGTCAACAGTGTTAACCAGCGCGTGCGCCATTTCGCGAACAGAAAACATTTACGACCGAAACTTTTTAAATTTTTTTGACAGATTCGATGGTCACTGTATAAGCTGTCGTACAATACCTGCGTTTACATACGACAACAGTTTTATAGTTTAAACAATTTAACGCATTGTGGATACACGCTTTTTAACGTTCGATCGCTACGCAATATTATGTTTTTTTTAAAGATCAGATATTTTGTCTACTAATTCGCATTTTACGACAGTTCGCTGTATTTCGTTGCATACTATTGTTATCAACGTGTGTGTGAAGTTATGTGTCCTCCTCCCAAAAAGTTCCGTCCCGACCCACGCCAGTTAGGTTTTGCAACCGTCATTTTAAAATTTGCAATTTCAGCCGCGATTGAGATTTTTGGGAACAACAGCACCGATGTTCATTTAACGTTTATTCAAATTTTTTACACATCATTTATACTAATTTTTCTCGGACGTCGTAAAGACATATTATCCGCAGTTCCTCTCTGCTGTTTTGGTTTTGAACCGTTGCCGGAAATGTTTTTGTTTTTTCAGCTAGGTATCAACGTTAAAATACCTACTTTATTATTATTGCAGGACGTAGTACGATTCGTAATAAAACTCTCGTGACGATAATAATAAAAAAAAAATCGTTTATCGAACGGATCACTGTCGCCACCAACTTTTACGGTCGTTTACTAACATAACTTGTAAAACACCTAACAATTTATATTATAGTTTACGTATGAATCGTCCACACGCACACTTTGGTCGTTCGTTTGGCAGTTTTAACTCGCGTTCCTGTACGGGCCACGGTTTAATAACGCGACTTATCGACATTGCGAAAACGGAATTTCAACAAACCCCGCGCCAACAATAAGTGCGGCGATCGCATCGTACACACCCTTGCTGACAGTGAGCTCGAATCTAATCTACCGTTTCTCGTTGGCCCTTTTCGAAGTCCGATTTATTTTCAATTTTTGAATCGGAACCACGGGAAAACTCTGTTCTGAAAACGTCTCGAGATGGCGCGCGGTGTAAAAACAATATAATAATAGTATTGTGCGCCACGGAGCGTACTATTCGAGAACAGAGACGGTGGTAATTACAAAATATCATTCGTGTACCCGATCGCGTTGCGCAACCGGCGGGATATATTCGCCGTGTTCCGCGTTGCGCAACGCGCGCGGTAAAATAATATTTATAACGGCGGTGTATAGGGTTTTTTTCAATTCATTATGCACCATAACACAGCTATTATTAGGCTATCGGTGTTAGTTTTTTTTTTCTTCCGCTGACGACGGCGTACCCGATGTCTTCTTTTATCCGGCCATCAGCGGTTTTTATTTTTGCATTCATTTTTTTTTTTTTAAATCGTTTCGGACGTACGTTTTTATTGTTATCACTATAGTACAACGCACACACGCGCGCGCGCAAACTATTTTGTTCGATTTTTTCTCCTCTTTATCTTTTCCTCCGGGCCAATGAAGTGTGCACGATGTGTCTCACGCACGGCACTCGCCGACGATCCGACGAGCTGCAACGATTATTATTGCTGTTGTTGTTAACTCGGAGCGGTGCGCGAAGACACGATCCACGACTGGGCGACGGAGAAAAATAATAGTAATAATTTTTACGAGACCGTATTTATTTATCATCGCTCACACCCGATATTTATGGCCCGCGTGTATTGTACACTATAATAATAGTGTACACGTTTCGTCGGCATTTTTATCGATTACTTTTGATATTGTACGCAAACATCGTATACGGTAAGCCGGTTTGATCCGCGTGGAAATACGCTTGAGAACAACAAATGGTCGTACAGCGATAATAGCGGCGATTTTCTTCGCTTTCGGGGGGCGGCTAGAAAAATTTAGACGCGACGCGCTCCGTCCAAGCAGAGGTGCACGGCGCAACGTACAAAACAGTTCCGCGCTTATAATTTTACCGAAATCGGTTATTGAAATCATTTCGTGTACCACTTGGCGCTGTTTACCACATCGTTGTACAATCACTCAGAATCGAAATGAACATTACTAGTTTATTGTTTTGAAAACTGTTAATGATGAAAACAATTTACAATAGTTCTGTCGGGAACGATGTACGTACCACATCGTTGTAAATAATTAGACAACGCTCAACGTAACGAGTTTGCACAAATAGTTGGTAAATTTTTTTTTTTTCATAATCTGGTCGACGCACGGTCGTTTAGATACTGTAAAAACTCAAGTAGTCTTCTAATGATTTTGTGGTCGCACTTGGCAAAATCATTGAAGTGCGTCATCAAATATCAATAACCTAACCTAACCCAACCCGACCGACGACCAAATTTTTAGAATCTAAAAACTTATAAGCCTGTAACCAAAAGTATTGTTTAAATACGAAAAATGAACCGAGTCCCATTACGTTTAATCCGTTCCTGCGGGTTCGTTCCCAA
>CM029362.1:17514749-17588778 GCA_017140985.1 Hormaphis cornu
TTCTAACTTTTAGATTCCGAGCGCAGCGGGGAACGTGTTGTTTTGACAATGACGTTTTTTTTTTTTTGCATTTTTATTGTCAACCGTCTACGGTAGGAACGCTTTTCGAAGTCACTGATTGGTGTATATATGGATTCCGGGGGAACTTCGGTCGAAGTATTTTTTGAGAATTCACCGACTTTTCGAGTTGTACCCCAGGAACGAAAAAAAAATCTTTGGAGAATTTTCCGGCTTTTCAGGTTCGTGGTGAAGATTTCGTTTGGAACGTATGCTCCGATTTTCAGAGTCCGGTATCTCTAATGAAAGGTCTACGGACCGCGGCGGTGTTTTGGTTTGTGCCTGCTTTTAGAGTAATACCCCCCCCCAAAAAAAACAGAAAAATCGAGAATTTTACGGCGAAAAATTTGTAAATTTCAGCAGGTTTGTAAAGACGTTTTCGGGTAGAATTACGAGTGCTCCACGTCGAATACCGCACGATGGTCGTGATTTCGGCTTTTTATTTGAAGTATTTTTTTTTGATTATTTTTTGAGTTGTGTGCCGAACACAACTCAGAAAATGGCGAAATCGGCGTCAGAACGGTTATAGGTGTTTTTTAATTTTTCAACAATTTTCCAAGTATATTTTTTTTCAAAACTGGTTTTTACCAGGACGTATACTAGACGACCGAGCCCGCTCAAAATCGTTTTTTCGAAGACAATATCATTGCCACGTCCGTAAAAAACTCAACCCTTTTTGACGGGAAAAGCCGCGATGTATGTGTACGTCCATTAGTATAACTGCAATAGGCGTGAACTGCAAGATCTGAAATTAAAATTTTTGGGGCTGCTAATTTGTGTTAAACGCCCCTGAGACGGGCTATATTCTGTGTTAGACTAACCGGGACGCGCCTATATATGCCTATTAGGTTTTCGTTTTAACAATGTCGTTTTAATTTTTTAAGGATAAGCGTTGAATTCAACAACGAAATGTAAATACCCTTTGTTTGAAAACAAGTACAAGTACTCAATTTATACGGTTGTAGTATTAACTAATCTTCACGTCGGTAGGTACACTAATTTCGCAAATTGTATCCTACGCTGCGGTTATAATATTTATAATTACGAATCAGCTTCGTGTGTCATCGAATGCCACTGTTACAGTTTATAATGTAACCACCATCGTTTTTTCATTTTTTTGGAACAAAGAGTTGTTTATACACGGTTCTGTTTTTTTTTTTAAAGCATTTGAACAGTGCGGTTAAAGTTTAAACTTCTTTGTATAGTATGGTGTTCACGGTAAATTTAAATCTTCTCTAGTTATGTACGTAATATTTAAAATAAGTAAAAGTTATATCGGCCCGTGTATAGTATTTTTATTACATATATTATTCATGAAAACGTGATATATTTTACTCGTAAAGTTTCGTAGACACGCGTACACGCATTTTTCCGTATACATTTTTATTATTCAGAACAAAAATACCACACTTTATATGCTGTTATAAAATGAACAGCCGTATCAAACATTTGTTAATTTGTAACAATTTTTACATTGTAACAACTATCGTTAAGTCCTGTATGTACAGATAATAATAAAAATAAACATGGGCAATCGTTGTTGGTGGTTGTTGAGTTGTTGAGTGAATTTACAACCCCGCCACGAGTGATATCGAAATAGCTCGTAAACGTTTAATAATGCAAATTATGTAAAATATTTTTTTAGGTCAGTATAAACTTCGAAAACGATTTTGAATTGTTCGAATTCATTTTTATAGTAGTAGATAAGATACGCGCTGCAATAAATGTAACAAAATGAATATTTTTTCCTTGTACAGAGGGAATTTAACTTATTAATTTCTTAGAGTAAACTATTTACCAGTAGAAAAATAATATTCAAGTCACAACGTGTACGCTCGTGTAAATCGAGATTTAAAATTTGCAGTTGACTCTGTTGTGTTTTCGCGATCGATTTCCTTTGGCTGCTGCTAGTGATGATACCCGTGTTGTACGCCGACTTACTGTACTTCTGCAGCTGTTATCACTTGTCTAAAAAACAATTATTATGTACTGGACTGTGTATAAGTTTTTTAGTTTAAGTCCGAACGACATAAAAATATCGCTGTTATTCTCGTCGGAGATATTAAGTGACGGTAATTATGATAGCGTTTTCTCGGCTAGATGTACATTATATATTATTATTGTACTATACGTTTGAGTTGAGAAACAACAAGTCGTATACATACGACATTTAGCTAAGTGTTCGAGGTGTATGACCACAGTTCTATATTACGCTATATCATGTTCTACGACCGAAATGACCGTCGTCTCCGTCGTCGTTTACGTATATACATCTGCATCCCTATATTGTGCCCAAGGCGAGCGATACAGATGCACATTTGTGGCGGTCACAATCGTTACGCGAAAGAAAGAAAACACCGTTCAAGACGCTCCTATTGGTACTCCCCTGGTATACAGGGTGTTCACAAAAGAACGCGGTTAACATTTTTTTTAACAAAACCGACTAAAATGCGCTAAAAAGTATAAAATAATTAGATGAAAAAAAAAAAGAACGTCATCACATTCTTTCGTAGTCGGTGACGTTCAACGATTAAGAATAAACTGTACTGCGAAAAGGTATCAATGATACAGGAACGGACGGAATAATTTAGTATTTAACCGTACAGTAACAATGTTCTTTAAAGTTTCACGGAGTTTTTTCGTCATACCTAATGTGTTACGCTCACGGCGCACCGACTCCAAAAAAAAGCGATAACTAATTTTTCTTTCAGTTATTTTATATAGCGATTTTCGTTTCTGAAGCCGGTTTTATTTTTTCGTTTTTTACCGTCCGTGTTCACAAAATTCGTCCGCGGCTCAAAACCGTTGTTGATTTTTACCGAAACGGTTTTTGTTGATTTTTTCAAAAAACAGCACTTTCTATAGCATTTATATGAGACCAGGCGGATGAACCTACGTAAAAAAACAATTACACGAACATAGAACCTCCTCCTCCTCTTTGAGGTCGGTTAAAAATCGAAATACGTACGCCAGAATATTAAGCGGGCAGTTTTTTTTCTTTTTCACAAGTATCCATGGTGTGAGCGCCACAGAAGTTCATCCCTGCACACATTCGGTCGTGATCGATTCGACTGCTTTCCGATCCGCTGTTTTAGCTCGTCCTGCGAAGTAAACGGGGCTAACGGGTACGAAAACTCGATCTTCAAAAATAATATGCGGAACGATATCATCGCGATCGACGGATTTTCCTCTATCAAATCCTTCTGCGAACATCCTATACGCTCCGTTCCACACCGCGATGGGTCTTTATTTTCGTTTTTCTTCGCCGCACAGCACCGAGGAGAAGGTCGGCGGCAGAGCTTCTATAGGTGTTATTATTGTTGTTGTTGTTATAGTTTTGCGTGTGCACGCGAAAGGTTAATAACCAGTTCACGGGCTCGTCGGCTCGGCCGGTGCCGTGTGAGTGTACCGTACGAACTAATACGGTACGGATGATTGCGACGAGATGGATAAATAAATAAATAGAAAAAAGTATAATGGCGAAAAAACGCGCCGTGCAACGGCCTCGCCGCGAATTAGTGCGGAGTTTTATAATGCGTTCTCGGCCCGCTGTCCGCCGGCACGCACGACGGGCTCGTGGACTATCGTGGAATAATGACTGTTTTGAAATGATGTACACCACGGGCGTTTTTACGCTGCCGTCACAATATTTGGCGTGGTTAGGCAACCGCCGGATAATCCGATCGAAAATTTCGTTTCAAAAATAAACGTTTTTCGTTGTATCGTTGTACCCATTGCTATACGACGGCTGATTTAATTTTAATTATGTGAACTGCGACTGTTTAAACGCAGATATTTCCAGATTGTTAAATTATAATAATTATTCCGTGCACGTCAATAAATATAGATGCCTACCCGCTTGCATTACAAATATATATATATATTTTATATAAAAAAAAATCGAGATCGCTCTAGGTCACGCGGGTAGTTTGACGGTGTAGCGACCACCACGCTTTATGTGGGTCGTTGGTTCAACCGTATTTTATTTAATACGTGAAAGCAACGACGCGTTATTGCCATTCGAAAAAAGGATTCTGACGCGAGCTATATTCGTTCTGACGAATTTAAAAAAAAAGCTTCAATCAAAGTTTCACCAAAGTACCGTGTCAGTGGAGGAACTGACTTTAAGAATCTGAGGAGGGTATTCCCACGACTCGAAAAGTTGTCGACAGAGAAAATAGGCTTCGAAACCGTCCAACCGAAATTCTTTCATCAATAGAGAGCTGCATTACTCCTGATTGACTACTTTTTTTTTTTTCGAAAATCCGAGGGGTTGTCTCAAACGCAAACTTTGCAGCAAAAATTCTATTATTTTCTTTTGTTTATTATTCGCTATGTGTCGAATCGTAGTCGTTTGTTCACCGTATTTTTTACCGTTTTTTTCTAAGTTTTGTTTTTACGTTTTTTGGGTACAGCCTTTGTGGAATTGAAAATGTTTTGAAAACGTCGAGTGCACCAAAGATAAAAGTTTAAAAAAAAACACACATCTTTGTAAAATCAATAGCTTCCTGGCTATCGATCAGAATCTAAAACTGATCGATTGACAGTGATCGATAACGCGAGACAAAACAATCGCGGAATGTATTCAAATTTAACTGTACACTAACGTTTTTTTGACGTTCCCTCGTTACGACTTATGCGAGTGCGCAACGCAACCAAGAACTAAGTGTACTTTGTGATTTTTTTTATCCTCCTTAAAGATTGTCCGTGTTTTTTTCTTTTTTTGCTCTTGACCGATATTTGCCGAGTTTTTTTTTATCACGTCCACGTAACGTTGCTGCACGGGCCGCGTTTACCCACGATCCGCGACACGAGTCCGGAGCAGCCCTCGGAGGGGTACACGATAACGTGTTGGATCAATAAAATATTTTAAAGTTGAAACGAGATCATTCGGAACGATTATTACGCCATCGTCGTAATTATACCCAGGCCCCCGGAGTCGTCAAGATCTCTTGTATAGTGCAAGCTATCGCACGCGAGCGCATCGACATAATTGCAGTGATCGGTCTTCTGGGAACACTGCAAGACTGTTATAGCTTGTGGTCATAACAATTGATTGTGGTGCAAACGAGTACAACAGGGTACGTACAGGGTACATGATATAACTGTATTTTTAATTGTTTAACATGGTATTCACGGTTAATATTTTTGTTTTTAATAATTTCTAGTGTAAAAATCATTTACGAAATGTTTAAAATGCTGAGAACATTTCGCAAAAAAATTTAAGTGTATGTTAATGCACATTTAATGTGCTTAAAAAACAACAACCACTGTTTTTAGTTTTAAGAGAATTTTACGTCCAAAACCAAAGTCCAATATTGAATCAGTACTCAGATATACAAGTCTACATCGTGAAGAAGTCAATTATGTGAACTGAGAGGATGTCTACTTTTTTAAGTCCTGCACCTATTTGACGTCCAATAATAAAAAATTGAATTTTTTACATCGACTTTTTAAAAATTTAATTTTTATTGTGCGTACACTTAAAAAAATGTCCTTAATTTTTATTTATGACTACACTTAAAAAAATGTCCTTAATTTTTATTTATGACTACACATAAAGTATAACTTTATACGTCTAGATCGTTGCAATGAATGTTATTTCATACTTGGGAATAGACCAAACATATTAGCCGATAGGTTTATCAAACAAACTTCGTACGTTTTCTCATACGTGCGATTCGATTTGTTCTAATTTGTTCGTGTTAAAAAGAGACTACCAATGTCTGTTCCCAAAATGTTTTAAGCAAAATTGTACTTTGTTTTGCCAAATGCAGACGTGAACGATCTCCTAAAATTACTTAACGAATACAATGATTTAGACCCGTTCTTCCTGTTTGAATGAGAATGGTGTATTTGATATCATTATAATATGTACTAAAATTTCAAATTCAAACTTTGTAGTAAAAACAAAAAAAAATTTCTCAAATGTTTTGATTGTTTTTAAATAAACTATTTATCGATTGCAATTCAACAAACAAGAAAGTAAAATATCCATATTTATATGGTAATAATACACTTAACGATAACATTACATATATACATTGTTCAACGGATTATTAAACCAATGAACGTTTTAATTATCAGACATTTAATAAATATAATTGAACTTGATACAAAATTGACAATATACAAGAGGACAAATTATTGTCTGGAACCATTAAACCATTCGATTTGGGCACTGTGGGGCCAAATAGACGATTTCTTAAGGGGTTTTTTTTACCCCCACATAATTTATGACTTCCGATTTATAATTTCTAAGCTTCAAAACCTAAAATAATAATTATCGTTGTGGAAAACAAAATGTTAATGTGATTTCTTTGTAGGATAACGTTGTGTGTCAACAACACGGCCGAACACCGTTTTATGGAAAACGAAAAAAAAAAAACAAAACATGAAAATTAACTGCGAAAATTAAAGGAAAAGGATGAAAAAACTCATCCTGTATAAATTAACCATCGTACACTAGCTGTGCAAAGACGGATTACATTAATTACTATCGTGTTTGTGAGTTTAACCCGGAGGCATTTTTACTACTCCATTACACCTGTAATTTGCACAGACTTTATATTTGAACTTTTTACGTGTAAGCATTCAGGACGGTGAGCAATAAGCGATTTAATCGGTGCAATTATACCACGAGGGTTTTCATTTTGTCGTTCAATGCACGAGGAAACACGTTTTATGTGTACACGCGTAACCAAAGTTGAGTAACAATTAAAATTGATTCGTCCTTTACTGACTGTGTGTCTAGGACAATTTAAAATCAACTAAATACATCTTTACTTGTTCGCCTATTTACGGACTTTATAGATTATAATTGAAGATAGCATTAAAATAAATGTTTGTAAGCTCATCATCGTTATTTTTAGGCACCGAAAATAAAAGATCACACGTTCCGTAGGTACGTACAGAGAAGCAAAAATAACGCATGCAATGGTGTGTTGATAATTGAAGTTGGTTCGAAAAAATAATTTGTAAGCTACTTACACACAAATGTAAAATTTTTACACACAAAATACTTAAAAATCAACCGGAATAGTGAGAAACTGAAATGGATTGTCATCAATGTTCGTTTTAAAACGATTTTACTCGCGTCTAATTAAAAATAATGATCTAGCTTGTACGAATTATTTGATGTTAGTATTTTTTTTTTTTTTATAGATATATAGTATGGCTTCCGATTTACATACAGTTAAAATTTTTTTTTACAATTTCGTTTTTGTTTTAACAAATTTTCGCGCAGAAGATACAACAATGCTCTGATTTTCAAAGTCAGTAACTTTTTTAAAAGGTTTGCGGACTCCCATAGTACTTTGGTTGAAGCTTCTCAGGGGTTCGCGATGACGTTTTTGGGTCGGAAGGAATGCTCCGATCGACATGTGCAAGTCCACTGGTTTTAAATTTTTTTTGTTTTTATTCAAAGTATTTTTCGACCATCTTCCGAGTGCCAAAAACGACGGAAACGGCGGAATCGTCAAGTCCGGTGTCAGAACGGTTGAACTAAAGTTACAAAAAAAAGTTATACTCTGTCGTTTTCAGTCTATTAACGCGTCACGAGTTAATTTAACACGTTAAAAAATCGAAAAAAGTTTTCGCTAAGTATATTGCACCGTTTTTTTTTCGTTTTTTTTTTACACGTATAGGAGTGAATCGCAACCATTCTCGTTTTCGCCCAGGACTTGTTTCATTGGGACAGCACGCTCAGAATCGTTTCGAACGCGACGGTTCGCCGTTGCTTCCATATACATATATTCCAATAATACGGATAAACTTTGAAACCGATGTCCAAAGCGTGGTCACTGCTGCTGCACCTTTATCGTGCTAAAGTTTTTCTTTTTTTTTCCTACAAGTACATCACAGTTTGACGCGGTGAAAATGTTATCGGGACGCAGAAAATAATCGAATTCACCCGCACCCGTCGAGCCGCGCTCGCAAACTGCAACTGTCGACCGACCCCACGGTCGTTGGGAAAT
Organism: Hormaphis cornu; assembly: GCA_017140985.1. NCBI lineage: Eukaryota > Metazoa > Arthropoda > Insecta > Hemiptera > Hormaphididae > Hormaphis > Hormaphis cornu. The sequence continues at coordinate 17,522,783 of CM029362.1, forward strand.
CCGCGCGGAGCAGTGTCAATTGTAATAATAATAATAATTCTCACACGACTTTTTCACAAAAAACACAATACGATACAGAATAATGACGGAGAAATATCATAACATTATTATTATTATGTGTATCGTTGCGAACTATCCGAAACGCGATTATTGCAGTCCAGCCCCGTGAAACGGTTTCATAACCGGCGGATGAGGTTTTCGTGTCGATCATGTTATTTTCCGCCGCCTTAATAACGGCTGCGGAGGCGGCGACGGCGACGGTTTGACATTCCTCGAAAACACGACAGTCACGTACGTACGTACACCTCGGTATTGTACGTACGTCGTATTTACGAAACGTTTTATTTTTCCGTCGACCTTTCGCACCGTGTCTCCCAGTCATCCCGCCGCCCACAAGTTCAAACGTGTAACAACCCGCTCGCGCACGGATTTTTAATATCAAATATCATTCGTAGAGAGAGAGAGAGAGACACGCGTTGGGTATGTCGGGCGGGCGGGCATTGCAGGTTTTGTAGGCATAATAGAATACACAAACACGCGCTATGTATAGGTATTTTAACCGTATAATTTTGACGGGCCGTGGGACGGAACAAAATCGATCCGTATATTGTTCAGTCGGACAACAATAATAAAAAAAAAATTATAATCCGTGTACCGTTCTCGCACGCGGTCCGATCGTGATATTATAAGGTAATCATCATCGTGTCACTCCGCGCCACAAGGGCAAGTTCATAATAACGTATTGTAATAATTAAGTGCCCGCGTAATAATTACGTTGTAATCGCATCGTGCATGACTACGGCCGTTGCGTCAACCAACGCGCGCAGGGGTGTGTAGTTATATCTTCTCGTTATGACGTTAAAGTGATTCATACTTTTTGTATAACTCAGCTTGTCCACTATACGTTTTCGCGGTTACAAATTCCAACACATCTCAACATTTTCTTATACGGTTTTAGTGTGTTAAGCTCCCAAAGTTTCCCTTGTCGCGCGATTACTGAAACTCTCCAAATTTTATGTAAAATCAGAAAAGGTACCCTGAAATTCGCGTTTTTTTCCCGTACTTACGTCCCCTTCTTTAATAGATTTCTGGCCACGCCACTCTGCGCATTAGTGAAATCCTAAAATGTACCGAAACGAAACTGTATGCGGACCGATGCTTTGTATCACACACTTTTATACGACGTAGGCACCTCTTTAAACTTTAAACGGTTCAAAGCATTCCCATACGATATTGTTAAAAATATTAAGTTGAAAAATATTTCGTTAGAAACTCGATGAAATCTGAACCATGCTGTTATTTTCAAAACTATTGTTTAAACAACCGATAATTTTTTTTTTTGCTTAAATGGTTAAGTATACCAGCTTTAGTTAATACTAGGCTTGCGATGACTCTAAAAAATATCTAACTTATTTTTTAGTCTGTTACAACAGTTTAAAAATTGAAAGTTTGCATTTCAAGTTCTTTCCCACTAGTTTAAGTTTTGTTGTCAGAAGCCTGTAACTTTTAAGTGCACAATCTATAATACATATTGCTTGGTATACTGTTATGGTTGGCCAATTTTTAAAAATCGATTTTTCTAAAAGTTATTAGGGTTTAAAATTGACACCTCGCCGTTGAAAATTAAATTTCACGATAAGTCGTTTCCACAAAAAAACTAACTCAACGTCCGTATACAGGTAGCACAATTCTGAATCGTCATCATTTTTCAAAACAATTTGATTGTTGTTTAATTTGTGTAGGAACTAAGATTCCATGCAAACACGGCCTAATGCTATAGAAATACAGTACAGAACGCGTATAGTAACTCTTTCGGATATTCCCCTTAAATACTTTTCATCAGAAGTCATTAATAATTATAAAACTATGATTAGCATTTTTGTAGGTAAAAAAAAGTTCTCAAAGTTGATTTTCCGGAGTTGAAACAAAATATGTTTACGTCTTATACGTTCGTATGTCCTACTTTTTTTTTTTTACCAACAGCAAACATACATAACAATATCACATAACGACTCATTTTTGAACACTTCCTGAAATCATAGCGGTGTTAAACACGAACTCACTTTGTGTTTTATTAAACAATTCTACAACAAACACGTTACACAAGGCGTTAAAACATACGTAGGGAAAACATGCGGAGTGCACACTGCGGCCATCATCCGCGCGGTGCTTAAAATTGTGTGTCATACGGAAGAGATAACGAGAAACGATTGGAGAGAAAAAAAAGATTTGAGCAAGAGGGAAAAAAATCAGAATTCTGGTAATTTTTGGAAATTCGGTAAACACAAACAAAACGAAATTCGTTGATTGTGAGGGGCGTGCCGCCACTGGTCGGTCAGTACTCGGCGGTCGTGATAAAAAAATAATCGATGAAAACGCGCTTTTTCGATATGTTTTCATCTCGAGTGAAATGACGCTCTTATTAGATAGATAAATAAATCAACGAACGAAAATATACATTATTCATCGACTCGACGGTAATTCTGTTTGGTTCATCTCTTACTAACGTGGATTCGTAGCACGACGAATCCGTAAAATACAAAGTTAGAAATACACCTAACCGAGAATAGCCACTCGCTGCGGAATGCAAATCGTTTCGAACTGGAATCGACAGTAATTTATTTCACGCAGTCTTTCGGCAAAAGCATAACGAACATCGGTTTTATTGCGATTAAAAACGTCTACAAAACACTACTGACGACGCACGCTCTACGTTTTCATCCTGTCGTTACACAACGAGTAATAATTGATTTTTACATATTTTATTGTACCACGTGCAACGAACGCCTTATTGGTCAGCTCGAAAAAAAACGAAAAAAATCGAAACGTTTCTCACGCACGATGCCTGTGGTAACGTTTGAAAATAAAATAATAAAAACAATATAATACGACTTACGTAGGTACATACGGCGGCGCACGTCATAATATTGAATTGAATTCTCCGCGTTCTCCGAATGACGGAAATGGATAATACACGAACGCGCGTAATTGACTGCAGACGCCGTGCTCGGGGAATTAATAACACACAATAATTCATTTCATCGTTTATCACGATGTTTTGCATGAAATTCGACGGCTACCCGTGTTCCACACGACTATAGTGAAAACTACCGGAATTCGAATGTCAACTGGATCATCGTCGTGTTGTACGAGACGAAATAATTGTGTTTTTGATTTTTTGCGTCGCGGACAATACCGCTATGAAATAAGACGTCAGCACAGTATGCCTAACAGTCGCGGCGGTCTCGCGTCTACGGAAGGTATAATCGTCGAAAAATCCTGTGTTTTGAAATTAATTTTTTTTCTGTCGAAAAAATCCACCAAACGCGTTTATACGATGATAAAATTGGATGCTTCGAGTAAATATAATGAAAATATCGAAAGGAAAACAATCCCAGAGTATTGTGGTATCATCAGCGCTAGGTAAAAAATATGAGTGTATACGTGTCGGTAAGTAAATACGAGTGTAATAATTTGCGCCATTTTGTACCTATATGGCTATTTACGCCCTATACATACCATTGGTACAGATGAATTATAAAAAATGATATGTGTACCTACCGTCATTTGTTAAAAGAAGCGGGTATCGGGGTTTTTTATACGTCGTTGTTATTATAGTTATTTGTTTAACTTATCGTTGTTATATTGATTATGATTGCCAGAAACCCTATTAATCATTAAAAGTCGATTATACTAAACGCTATATATAGGTACCTACTGGTGATTTTAGTTTGTCCACTGTGTTGCAAACAATTTTTAAATTTCCTCGAAAATATACATATTATGAGCTATATCAGTTAAAAAACAAAACCTTAGTACTCCTGAAGTTAAAAATTAATACGTCAGATGTTTGTATGATATTGTGTAAGGTGGCTATACAACGATAATAATGACGACGGGACCAGTTGCCCGAACTAAAAGTATTTTATTTGAACGAAAATAAAACCGTAACACGAGCGTCGACCACATTTTTTTGATATATCATGTACAATAATAATGGAACACATTACTTGTGAAAGTTTTCCATTAACACATTGTCAAATAGCTGTAGCAATGGATGGACTTTGATGAGCTTGGTAAGTTCTGTTATTGCAAATGTTCTCTAATTGGAAAAATGTACAGAAGAGCAATGCGACGGTCACTTTCTGTGCAAGTTATTCGTGTTGTTATCATACTTACCAAAACTCGATCCTAAATAGCTGTCACTCGATGCGTTGCGGACGTGGGCGGCCGGTCGTTAAAGTAATTTGACAAATAATATCCAAACGGGACGTGTTCAATGTATATACCGCGTAAAGACAAAAAAAACCTTGTCCACGGATCAGCGCGTATACCTGCCGTCGCATTGTCGGGAGCGGTCAGTCGTATTTTTTTCAACTTTTTTTCCCCGCACGGTTTTTACGCATTTTTTTTTTTTATCGAACACGCGTATCAATCGTATTTTTTAGACGTAGGCACTTATTCTGACGTGCAGCTGCGGCGGATTAAGTACAATCTCGAACCGTTGTTTTCTACTTTTGACCTCGTTTCGAAAGCACATTTTTTGAAAGAACAGACGTGCGGTTATGTCACACGCCTACCGAAGTCCTAATTGTTGTCGTTAAACAGCAACGGCGGTGGTGTGCGCCGATACGTTTGTCCAGAAAACCGATATCTGTGCACACGACATTAAAATATATTAATTGTACGGCGACGGCGTACACCCGAGACTTAAAAACAGCTTTCCCTCCTCAAAGTCGGAGATTCCGTCAGAACTGACAAAAAAAAAACAATAGATTAATAGTAGTACGTAAAATAAAACGAAATAAAATACACGATTCGGCATGCGTGGTTGTGAAATATACGAGCGAAATATAATATATAGAGCTGCAACAAGAGATACCAAGTTCAAATTGAATAATGGAGAACACTTGCGAAATAGAATCGGTTGGACGGTTATTTTAACAAGGCTATTCGAAACTTTAATTTTTTTTTCCCCGGTTTTTTGTTACATGACTACAGCAAAATTTTATATTTCGTTGGAAAACACAAAAACGTATGAATATGTTTGATGTTATGAGGAGCACGTACGACGTTATAAATACAAGTCGAATACACCTATAGTTTGAAGTGAAATAAGTAAACAAATTACCATCGAACTTTATTGTATCCGACAGTTTAGAAAACCTTCGGTAAAATTATTTTCCGATTTTCTTCACTAAAATTTCGAAACGAGCGTTTTGTACAGCTGAAAAGTTGAAATTTTTTATTCAAACATATAACCGTTATATATAAATATTCTACGTAACGCAATAAATTCTATTCGTATTATTATTATGCAATGCGAAAAGTTCTAAACCGTAGGTCAAACTATTAGCCGTTATGTTTTATCTATAGGAAAATCAGTGTTTTTTTACCTAGAGTATAATAATCATAATGTATAATATCTGCAGATGTCATGTAAATTCAGTAATAAACATCGTCAGGCATATATACGTACGCTATAAGTTTACCTACAACCGATACGCGTTCTCGTGTAGATTTATCATAGTGTATTATTTACGGGTTTCGATAGAAAAACACGGTGAAAACGCGTGTTTTTTTTCTGTTGAAAAATATACAAAAAAAAAGAGTCTTTCAGTAGACAAGAAAAACGTGCCGCTAATAATTCACATGGAAAAAAAAAAAATCGAGCTCGACCCATTATAATATCGTATTATATTCTAGATGTTACGAGCCTATTTCCCCTGGCTGAGGAGTTCACCGCGCCGGTATGTACTCTCGTTTCATGGTCAGTGTAGTATATCTAGCGAAAAACATGAATCGCATCACGTTTTTTTTTTCTTCTGTTTTTAAAGACACAAAAGTAAAAGTGCGTACAGCTACGACATAACATTATGTGGCGTTGTGCTGCACAACCAACGCCGCCAGAAAACGTGTAAAATGTTTTCGATTTATTTTCACGCGATTCGACAACAACGATCCGAGTGTATTACTTACATGATGTGTTTTTTTCCTAGAAGTGATCGCCTTGTGTGTGTGCACGCCGTGTAAACCTCGGGTTACACACACATTTTTTCCACGACGAAAAGTGCACGAAACGTTTTATCGTGCCGTGTTGAATCTCGACCTTTTTTTTTTATCCATAATAACTGCCTCGGCGACCATTGGCTTTATAAAGATACTTTATATGTTTGTTTTAATAATAATAATAATACGTTATGAAAATTATGCGATACAATAAATTTTGTTCTTCAAAACGTACTTCCTGCATTCAGTTAGAACGTGTTTGACCGTTAGAGGGTAGTTGCAGGTTGCGCGAGTGGAAGGATCTTCTTTCTTCATCAGGAAAGAGTGTGTTAATTTGGTGTGTCCTATTCTGAGCCTATTTATATTCTTCTTTTCTGTCGAGTGCATTGTTAGGCCGTGGGAGGACACGATTTCATTTAATTCGGTGTTTGATATTTCCCATTCGTTTGGCCATGTATTGCGGATTTTTTGTTTCGTTTGATGTCTGATATTGAGTATACTTTTGGCACCGAATTGCGTTTGCCGACGTTATAGCCTCTTTTGCAAGTCTTTCGGCTCTTTCGTTTCCGGCGATATCTGTGTGGCCTGGTATCCACATTATTTTTATAGTAAAATTTTCTTTTTGTAGTTTGTATATTTGGTTCTGAATTTTTCTGACAATATCATTTGGTCTAAAATAGTTTTGAACGCTCACGATAGTGCTGAGAGAATCACTAAAAATAATAGCTTTTTGTACGTTTTTACTTTTAATGATATTGAGGGCTTGAACTATATAGCTTGTGCTTCAGCAGTGTGTACGGAACTTTGGGAAATCTTATCAATATTTCTTGACGTGCCACTGCCGCGCCAACTCCTTTGTCAGATTTGGAACCGTCCGTGTAAATTTCAGTGTAATCATCATATTTATCTATTGTTTGTAAAAAGTGTTATCTATATACATATGTGTGGTAGTGTACAGTTTTTTTGTAGTGTATTCATTTCAGAATTAATGTTTATTTCGGCTATCCAAGGAGGGGAGTTTTCTCTATTTATTATTCCAACGCGGGAGAAATTTATTTTTTTTGTAATACATCCTTAATGTTTTCCATTATTTTAAGTTTGTTCGAAGCTCTTTCCGTTGCTCTTTTCTCGACCGTTTAAATTTTAGAGTGACAAAACTGTAGTTTTTTTGTTTTTTTCAAACGTACGATTCATTAAAAATTAAACAAATCAATTCAGATTTCTAAATAATCGGACAGTTGTCCGACAGTCATGAGACTTCTAGCACGATGATGATAAACAATTTACACTATTCTAAAGTACAATCATCATTAACTCCCGCAGAATTCGGATAGCTTCTGTTCTTTCTCGCCATGTTTAATTGCAAAAACCTTACCGTATCATCGTGGGTACTCCGAATCCGGTACGACAATGCTGCGGCGATCGTTTCGCGTCCGATGTACGAATGAAATTATATACCATAGGTGCGTATTGTTATGGCGATTTCGTGGTGTAACGGATTTCGCGGCTTTACAACATACGCGTGATAATATAACATGGGCCGTAATGGTAATATATATATATATTGTACGATATTGTATACCGTCGGACGGGTCCATTGAAACGATTAAACAATTGTGTACATATTGTGTTTTATTAAATTGATTTTCGAAGTAATTGAAATATCAGACCGGGCCGTTGCGCAACCGAAATCGTCCGACAAAATAAAAAACCAGCGTACATATATATATATGTATGTATTACGCCGCAGTATTATTACACCTGTTTACGACGGTGAAACGGTAAAAAAACAACGATAGCGTTTTGTGAAATTAACTTTCAGCGCAGGTACCTATACGATTGATTTTTGGTTTAAAAGTGATACGTACGTATTTTAATCTAACCGTATTATTATTATACTCAGCCTGTGGCGTTTACTCGTTTACGAGCGTAATTTTACACGTCGACATCGTACGTTTATAGAATGTTACACATTACACTCGAACGGTACCAGAGTTTTTCTCAGACAAAGAATCGTCAAAACTCTTAAACATTAAAAATAATAAACGAGTTTCGAATTCGCATTATGCTCGTACATAACGTACAGTATTATAATAGTGTTGTATTTTGTATTGTACCGTTTCCAGTGGCGGATGTCTTATACATCTAAGGTGTTGCTCTGGCCGCAAAACCTCTAAGTTTTGATGGGTGGGTTAGTGGGTCGTAGGTGGTATATAAAATACCATTAGAATTCACGGACCTATCTCGTTAAAGGCGCTGACTTTGAAAATTGGAGCATTTTTAACTACCGTTGTCGACTTACAAAAAAAAAAAAAAAATTTTTGCTGCGCTCAGAATCTAAAAAACAACATTTTTCTATTCTTCTCGGAATACGCTTCGCAATCCTCTGTGTAACATATAATAATACGTATAAATAGCACACATGACATGCCATTATAGCGTTTCACGTGTTACGAATAAATGCATATAATTAATTATATGTATTAATATGTTGCGGACAATGTCGATGGATGATGAGCTATGCACACAGTCCGAGTATTCGCATAATCAAACGTGCGTACATAGTATGTCGATTCATGTAGTAAGTATAGTTTGTTGATTATACTGTAATTTCATGTACGGGTTATGCAAGACAATGCGATGCTATATGCAAAATCGCAGACGTGTGAGAAAAATCACGGTGGGTAAAAAAAAACTATAAACAAATGGCCTGATTTCGGTTGATATAACTACTATATATACGAGGTAATAATAAATTTGGTGCAAACGACTATATTATTCGGCAAAACCGTTCACACACACACACGTGCTCACTAAAATCATTTCTGTTGTTCGCAGCATAAACTATAATATTCTGGGTATTTTATACTTTTACAATATTTCCTATTGTTTTTCAACTATCCGAAACGGAATTGTTCCGGCAAATTTACATTTCTTTTTACAACTATTTGCGATCAACGTAAAAAAAAAAAAAGCCGGGATCAGTCTATAGGTAGCGTGGGTGGTTTGGCGGAGTAGCGACTACGCTTTGGGCGGGTCACTGGTTTGAAAACTGTTGTCTAAATACGTACTATTTAATACATGAAAGCAATAACAAATCATTGCCTTCGAAAAAACTATTCTGAGCAAGCTCAGTTGTCTAATATACGTCCTGGCAAAAACTAAATTTGACCATAAAAATGTTCCGAAAACTCCGAAAGTCGTATCCACGTAGGAAAAAAAAAATTGTTAGTTTGAATAAAGTGTGAACATTTTAATACGTAATGGCCTACCGACAATAATGGTATCGGTATTTCAATTCAATCGGACAATTAATATTCGGCAATCCAGCGGGAGTTTTCATTCCTCAATATGGGTGTTTTACCTATTTATTTATCTGGCTGTCTATCCTCGGAAATTAACCATCTATGGAGATCTGTGCTAATATCATTTTTTACATTTGTTATTTAACCAATTCGGCATAACTTTTTGCTGAAATTCTTTTTGTTATTTATGTTAACAGTTGGCATTAGTCCTAAGCTCATATGTTATATTAATAACGATGATGAATTACACTCCACTCAGATGTATAAATAATATAAAAATAATACACAATATATACGAATGCGTCCCATTTTTTTTTTTTTTAATAATAATTGAATTTTATAATAAGAAAAAAAAAGTTACATAAATAAGCGCGGTAACCAGTAGATATACTGTTAAAAAACAAACGTGTGAAAAAGTTTTGATCACATAAGATATTACTAGTCGTTGGCAAAGTGTTTATAACGCTAAATATTTTTTGTAAAATAACGAGGAATAAAAAAAAGTTCTTTGTTTCACACATCGTGATGATTAAATTTGTAAATGAAATGAAACAAAATATTATATGGAAATACCATCAATACGAGTTTATAATATTTTCAATGATTTACCTTAAGAATCGCGCGGCTAAAGAATATTGTTTATAATTGTCTACAAATGCCTTTAAATGATCTGATTTTTGGTGGATATCTTCACTTGAGAAAATACGATTATTTTGATAATCTTCTCAAAACATTTTTGTTCTCGCGTTTGTTTGATTTAGCGTTCAATTTTTTTTCTGAATATCAAATCAGTAAATTATCGTGCACGCGTTTCGTACAGACTTTTTCTACTTTTTACCACGGCGATCACAGTTGTGAGCGAATATTCTTATGATTTACCGTTAACACGATAGTCGTGATTATGGTGTAATATTTTGTCAACGTATTTTATAATCGATTATGATTTATGACTTATCGTCGTGTTGATCAGTCAGCCTATCCGTATAAAACAAGTTGTAGTTATTGCGATAAAAACCGATTCGACCAAAATATTATACGACTGCACTGGAAGTCTTTTAATCTTATGTGGCAATCGAAAATAATATTGTTTGTAGCCGAAGACAGTGGGTGGATTTCCTCCGGTATATTGTTATGTTTGGCCGAAGTTGCGCAAACGCGCGGCGGCGACAAAATATCAGTTGCTAGACTTGAAATGTAGTGCGTTTTGGGCTCGTGCGGCGTGTACAATAACGTCCAGCCTTGTGGGACGATAAATAAAAAAAAAAAAAGTTATTAATTTAAGTTTTAAGAAAATATACATAGAGTGTACCTACATAATATAATGTATTTAGGGTCACTCATTGTGTTTGTCTCCGTTAAAAACTCTTTCTAGTTTCTATAGTCAGTGCTCTTTTAGGTGTGTGCGGGTGTTCTATATACGATATAGACGAGTGTTGATCGCGTACGGAAACAGCTGACGAGTTTACCAAACAATAAAAACCTTCTGCTTTAGCCTTAAAATAACAAATTTGACGTTTTACATTTTCAATTACACTATGACGTACAATATCATAATATACGAGCTACCCTAGTTTTTCGTAGACACAAACACTGCAGTTTGTTGTTTTAATTTAAACGTAGATAACCACAAAAAAAAACCAGTGACATTTCTATTTATTGGCAAAACAAGTTATTGACATGGAATATTAAGCAGAAAAAGACATCCTGTACACACGGATGCACATATCATACGTTGTGGTCTGCACAGCCAGTAATATTGTTTGGCGATAGATCCATTGAGATCGACAGTATAACTGCTGCGTTTATGATCGCACTCGAAGTTTTTACAATACGTTTATCATTATTTTATACGGTTTTGTAACAACGTAATTGTACATCATATATACATTCTAAAAAGCCCATATAGCTTCGTGTTTGGTCGCGTACATCGTATTCGACAAGATTTCGCGAACGTTAAACGTTATAATTTGCTCGTAAATGTCATTAATCACAATTAGCTAAAACAATTTTACCTAAACACAATGACCGCGGCTGTAAACAAGTGCGCTATTGCGTAATATACAACCGATTTTAACAATTTAAACGTGTTATAACTGTCTCATTGGTGAAAAATATTGGTAATTATCAATTAAACACGTCGATTATTTTTAAAGTGGTAAGTACAGTTTTAATATTAAAACCTGGTTAGGCGATTTTTTAATTAATTAATTTGAAATTCTTGTTTCCGTCAAGCGAAAACTTAGTGACAAAATTAAATCACGACCACTGAATATTTCGAGTATTATAATATTATTTCAATCCAATACTACAGGTCGTAACGCAATTATATACAACTTAAATTATCGACGTTGTTTTTACGAACGCGACGATAAATTTATTGAAATAATATTCCGCGTAATACTATGATAATAACCTACTTTATTGAAATATAAACAAAACAAATTGACACGACGATTAAATAATAAGCAGAGTATAATAATAATTTATTAAACCAGATTGTAGTTAATTGTCTACGGTCCAGTGAGATATTCTTTTATACACAAAACGTGTATAAAAATAACGATTGTTTTATTTCCACACGAACTAATAATATAGCCTCAAGACGTTATAATGATTTAATAATTATTGATTTTTACATCTGTATTGTAATTATTATATCAACTAATAATTTATATTACGTTGCAACATAAGCTGCGATAATTTTAGAACTCCAAATAATAGGTACACAGTAACGATCATATTATGATAATGTAAAGCGTTTTGAACAATTTAGCATAATCATTATTGAAGTTAATACAATCTACGGAAATAATTTAGATATTACTCAAGCACAATTTGGCCTATGTAAAATAAAAATTAGTTTGTTTTGTTAAAAATATATGACAATAGAGAAGGCTATTTAGATATCAGATGTGGATGTATAGATTATTGATTAAGATAGAACAGCTGTAAGTAATGGAAACGATGATCGTTTTAGTGTTATAAAATTTAAATAAAATATTTGTTGGTGTAGCACTACCACTCTAAAAAATTGATTATAGAACGGTGGTATTTTTAACATCCATCGCAGTCTGTGACAAAGTTTTGATTGACGTTTGATGCAGTCCCTTCAAATTTACTCCCTTTCTTCCATTCCTTTCTTAAAATACACTCCATTTCTTTACTTGTTGATGTGAAGTATTGAACTGTATAGTTCAAATTTTTATGGGCGTGTGCGACTTTTGCCGTGTAATCGGACTGGGAATTTTTTTCAAACAAAATAATGTTTCAATACGTGTTTGTGTTTAGAAATACAAAAAATAATAGCTATTTGATCGAAAATCATGATTGGAATCATAAGAATTTCAATTTTTTCGTAAAATTATTTAGATGTTTCTTATAACGATAAAAGTATAAAACATCTTTGCGGGGATCTATTAATTCGTATTAAAATTCACAACGAGTTGTTGCAGGAATCAGACTATATATATATATACAGGAAAATGAAAAAAATTAACAACGATTCCTATAAGGTATACCGATCGACCGATTATCGGAAAATAACGAACGCATTTTAATAACATTTTAAAAGTGTTGATCGACAGAAAACCTTCATCATAAAATCATAAGACACCCGTAATTAGATATACAAATACTTAACCAACGTATAAATTAATTAATTAGATAACGACCCATTTCTTCAGTAAGGACGTAACGTCTCATTAAAAAAACTTAATACTCGTCCGAACAACACAAACTAGCACTTAATAACTGACGTAAAATATAGGTAACAACATTATTATAATAACTAACAATAATTTCACAAGTTATGTACGTTTTATGTGTAGAGGTATCGTATCGGCATACAATTGCATAAATGGACAGAACTTGGGGAGGCGGGACTAAGCCCCCAAAAATTATTCGCATTTCAGTCTAAAGTAGTCTCTCGTCACATATAACTCGAAATACTTACGCTTACAACGTCATACGAAATGGCAGTGCTGGATATGTTAACAACTTGATGTAACTCGTTGAGTAAAATAAATAGAAAAAAAAAAATCAAGTTAAGTTGAAAGTTAGTTTTTAAACTCGTTTATTAAATTAAAAGTTAACCGATAAAACAAAAAATTAACTTAACTTGAAATAGTGATAATATTTCACATTTTTCATTCCATACTCCGTTTTAAAAAAAAGTTTTCGTACTTATTTAAAATTTTCTTCTGAAAAACAATTTTATTTTTTAAAACATTTATTGTTACAGATTCGCTTAAAGTCGACACGTTGAATTAAAAAACAATTTATTAAGTTAACGAGTTAATTATCCTAATTTTAACTTTTGACGAATTAACGAACAATGCAAAATGAACGAGACGGGCTCGCTCTAACTCGCTCAAGATCCAACGACCAACGTGCGGATGAATAATTGTTAGTAATGACGAACTCGTTACCGATTAGTAAAATAGCGAGTGCATGACGTTGTAGGCACCCTATCTGTACCATAGGCGCAACAATATTTTTTTTCGGGTCGGGGTAGTAGCATTTTTAACTGAATAAGTCAAAAACAAAAATTGTTGTCTAGTTAACGCCTTTGCTATTGCTGGCGTGAAGGCAAAATATCATGTGGCAACATTAAAAAATACGGGGTTCACGATCGGACAGGGTCGGGCACCTCTAATAAATCAGGCTGCATCTTACGAAAATCCCCGCGAAATACGTGCAGAACGCGTTATTGTGACCACACGGGTAAAGAATATATATTAATTATACGACAGCGTTGTTACGTATTGCTATTTTGGCAAATAAACGATGGAATATATCCCGGGACACGTTGCCGGCGCGTGTATAACTGATAATAATAATAATACGGTATGGTATACGACGCAATATGGTTGTGCTTCGCCGGAGAGGAATAGCAGATCACGATTGTTATTGCGATGTGGTCATATTACGGAGCAGACGACGGCCTTTTGCGATTCGCGACCAATAACGCGGTGCTCATGGAATCGTGCACATACCTAGTATAAGTACATTACACAGGGTGTTCACAAAAGGGTGTTTCGGTATTGGAAATCCGTCGATTAACGGTGATATTGTATTTTTGTTGGGTCACCGAAGATCGAGTTGCGCGTGCACCACCGCCCGACCACTTTGCAGGACGAGGTATCAGAATAACAGCGGATCGAGAATCAGTAGAATCACACGCGGGATTCACTCGCAGCGAAAGTGTGCAGGGATGAACTGAACAGCCCGCTTAATTTGTTTCGACACACGATACATTCTGAAATATGAGCTTTTGAAACCGCGAAGCATTCTTTCGTAAGCACCCTATACGAGCACTCTATATATAATCATGTGTCATTATGATGTATTGTTGTTATTCAGTATTGACGGTGAATTCGTAAGTTATGTCCAAGCAATGGGTTTTGACCGAGTATACTTGCCCCAGATTCATAATTATATTGCTCTTGGAAGTCGTAACCTGACCATTCTGCACGGGTGAGAAATGAAAATCACCCTGTTGGTCCTCGTTATTATACACACGGCTCGCCACGAATCTACGAGCTACGACGATATTATATGGGTGCGCGTTGACCAGCAAAAAGAATAATGACCGGAATGCACTCGACAGTAACAAATAGCCCTTTGAAATCGTATAATATAGGCCTTGAACCATTTCGGCGCGTATTGATACGAAACGATTCGATGTTTATTTAGACTTTTTGTATAAACGAATCATTCGGATCCTTCAAAAATACACTTAAAATAACACGTAGGCATATATAGGAAGTATATAATATTATTATAACACGAGGTATAACACTCGTGTACCTACTGTCAGATGGGCCGTGGCACTGGTTGAAAAATCAAGGCAGTATATATTATACTTCAACGAAATAATAATAGTTGATAAATACGAGAAAAAATTATAATAATAACACGAGTTTTTTTTCATTATTATCGTTTAGTCGACGAGTAAACATAATACACGGGTAGATTCCGGCTAAGCAACATTAAAAATCTGTTTTTGAGCGACTGCACCAAATAAATACAAATTAAAACCGTTGTTTTATAACATCGCCCAATGTTTTTACGACTACCGAAAATTCTATGTAGAGCAACATATCTCTCATTTTTTTTCTGAAACATTCGAATATTCGATAAATATTGTGCATATATTAGCTTAATATTGTGTAAATAATGAGTGAATATTGGGAAAATATTGCGTTAGTGTATTGGGGTGAATTGAATTGCATGCAAACAAAAAATCTTAAAAAAAAATAGTAGTGATACATCGTTGAAAAAACACCACGATTCTGAGCGAGCTCAGTTGTCTAGTATACGCCCTGGTAAAAATCAAATTTAACAATAAAAATGGTCCAAAATTCCAAAAGTCATATCCACGTTTACAACATTTCTCAATACTTTTTTTATTCGCTTTCAGAATCCACAGATATTTTTGAAATTCTTTTTATTAAAAATAGCAAATTTTGTTTTACAAAAAAAAAAAGAATATTCAATTTTTCAAATCTTAACTAACAGATTTGTTTGAATTACGAATTTTTCTTCTAAAAACAGGTCAAAAGTATGACCAATTTTCGACAAACAATTTTCCGACTTTAAACGACTAAAAAAAATTGTAACAATGGATTTTCGAATGTACATCATGTCGTCATCTTGTGTTATCGTTTCAAAACTTTTATCGCGTAGAAAATGCTATAATCACTTGAAACTTTTATTATACTTTTATTTCGCTTATTTCAATATTTCGTTAAAGTTACAGCTAGTTTCGTCAGTTCTTCAGGAATTCATGGCCAGAGAATTATGTCAATAAACACGTTAGCCGTAATTTTTAACGTTTTTCCCCGTAAATTTCACTCGGATTTGTCGCTTTTTCAATAATTTTTAACTCTAAAGTCTGAGAACCCCGTCAAAGCTGGTACCGGAATTCACAGACCTATCGTGCCGGCATTAAAAATCACCTTAGCCGAAAAACTTTTGACTGGAAAAAAATAAATATGAATCGTCGTCGCAAAAACGAAAATACGTTCTCCTCGCCGACGCCCGGGATCCGAAAACACCCGTTGAATTCGGTCGAACGCGATTCGGGCGGACTCGCGGGCGACGATTCAAAACGGACACGACCGCTCATTAAAATAATATTCTCTTCACGGTCCAGTAGCGATACCGGCTGCACGACGACGACGACGACGACGACGACGTGTGCAGTGACTACCCGTGTGTGGTAACAGTATGCGACATATCTGTGCGTGTAAACGTATAACGTTATTATGTACTGTATCATAATCGCTGTACGACCGTGTGTGTATGATAATGACAGTAATCATTCTGATGTGAAAAAAAAAAAAAATATAGCGGCTAATATAATAATAGTAATCGTAGAGAAACGGGCGTATTACGCTGCTGTGCGTATCATTATGGTCGGTGTCGAATTATTAGAGCGAAACGTCTTTGCGGGGGCACGTCGGACGGCCTCCCCAAATTCCGTTGTGGATTGCGCGCGCGTGTTTCGGTCGTTATTGTTTGGTGTTGTTGTTGTCGGCGGTGTTGTGGTTACAGACGCGAGAAAAGCCGTCGTCCGACGACCTTAACCTTTCGCCGGCCGAAACGAAAGATTGCACGACGAAAACGGCATTGTTGTTTTATCATGTTTTCGCGAAACTATACTGAAACGCGTGAAAATCAAGTGGACGAGTGGCGGCGGCGGAGGATTCCCCGCTGTCGAACAGGCGAGTTTCGTTTGTTGGCAGATTTTCGGATACACGATCTAGCTCTCGAAGAAACCGCTTCGGACCGCAATCCAATGCTGCGTTCTTTATGAGATCAGTGTGGAAATAATCTAACGAATTTGGGAGAAAAAATAAAATGTAGACTTCTCGATGAGATGAGGCAAGCGTAACACCACCACTTGTTTGACTATAACATTATACGTTCAGCTGACGCGTACAGAAGACGGTCGATTTCATAACGTTATACATATTCCCGCGACTGTGTGTTGTGAGTGTAGGTACGACGTGTTGTGAACTTCCGAGCACGCGAATCGTTTTCGTACGATTTGACGACGGTTAGATCCTACTTTCGGACGAAAAAAATATTTCGTCTATACTTTGTGTGTACAGCTTGTTACGCGATAGAAAATCACAATGGGTCGTATCCAGTGACAACAATTTATTGCGAAATAATTCGCGCGTGACTTTAGGCGCCCGGACGACTTTGCCTTCAAAAAATTATTCCATAATAGTTTATTTTAACACGCTACGACGGGATAATTGGAAGTTTTAAAAAAAAAAATGTAATCCTAGCTGTACCGTATAAAAAAAAAAAAACACTTTATACGCAGTAAAACCCTGTTGCGGGTATTTGTATCATTGACGTGTACAACTATTATTATTGTTAAACTATAATACTTATCTGTATAATACATTTGTATGCTTAAAAGAATCCCGAATATTGCCCGTTTTTCGTCATTGTTATTTCAACGTATTTCGTCTGAGTTTATACTATCATCTACCTAAGTACTTTGCAATGTTCGAATTCAATACAACTCGTTGGGTTCATGATTTTATAACGAATATAGTTTATTTAATTAATTGCGATTATTCGGCGATTGACAGTATTACTGACCCATAAAATCTTAAAACGTCAGCGTGACAGTATGTACTACGTGTTATTGACATATACGAGTCCACCGTATCTGGTTTAATCAGGATGTTGTTTTTATAATTTACCGTGATTCGTTTAAAATTAATTTAATTATGAGTAACATAGCGTTTGCATAAATAGTACACATAATAAACAATTTAATGGTACTAGTTGTTTTTTTTTATAAATTGTACAAAACACCAATGTATAAAATTACTTATTTTTTTTAAAGTTTGTATTTTGTTTTTTTAATCGTAAAGATAAACAGTTTTTTCTTTCAAACAATACGTGATAACATTAATTAAAAGTAGGAACGTACAGTAACGCGTTTGGTAAAAATTTACAATTTTTTACGTCATGCGACAAAAATTATCATTATTCATAAAAATTATTATGAAATTCTTAATAGTCTATATTTATCACAATTTTGTGAAAGTATGTGATTTCATTACGTAAAATATAACTTAAGAAAAATATCATTAGTATAATTTCACCTCAGTTAATTTTTAGTTTATCTTTAAAATATACCAATCTCGACTTTTTTCTTTACTGGGTGGATTCGGAAAGTGTAGATTTATATTCAATTTGTATGCGATGCTTAAAAATCAATGCTGGTGAAAATCAATGTTCTGAGCGAGTTAAGTAAGTCAAATACTCAACAAATCGTAAATTCAAAATTTCTATATAATTAGCTTAAACTGATAAAAATGTTAATAACTATTTATTTCAATAATGCTTGAAGATTTCAATACTATTTTGAATCGATTTTTGGTGAATCGACAAGAATAATAAAAAGTAATATTACGATGTGTAAATGTGAAAAAAATTTCAAAAATATTCAATAATTAAAATGTTGTGGCGTTATTAAATATTCAAAGTTCTATTATATTTTATGTTTTATACCGATAATTTATGATATTTTAAAATTTTTAGATACGAGTGTTATGGCCAAAAACATAAAATGATAAAAATAACGATATAAATACGAAAACTAAAATTATTATGAAAAACGATTTTCAAATTTTTATCTATATTCGTGGGAAATTATGTTGTTTAGATTGTATTAAAGTTTCAAGATTTTCAACGGAAAATCAAAGCTTTTATGAATCAGTGTCTAAGAAACTAGACAAATTCCAAAATGTTAAACCTTTAAATCATTCGTCATCATAGTTGGTTAAGATTCATTTAAATGTTAGTTTTATACACCCCACCCAACAAACATTTCGCGACATTAATTTTGGAAATTTTAGTTTTTTCGTTTTTGAACCATAACTCAAAAAATAAACAAACTCCCCAAAAAAAAAACTTTATCCCATAAAAAAGGTGAGACCAGAAAAAAAAAATCACTGCGAGTTAAATTAATTTCTGGCTACGCCCAGAATCTAAAAACAAGTAAAAAATACTTCCTAGAAAAACGTCCTTATTAAATATGTAGTGAAAAATTATCGAGTTTTACGTATAAACGAACTATTATTTTGAGATGTACCATAAATGGGGGAGGCCTTCATTCAAATTCATCATATCACGCCCTTCAATTATTGTTATTGGTGGCCAATTTCTTTTTCGTATAGAGATCCGTCGATACAATGCAGACAATACCTTGGTGGATACGCGCAGTACAATGTTGACTCAAAGACGATTTTTCTTCACAATCGGGAAAATTGGTTATTCATATCAAGGCTGCGTCGTATCGCCTTTATTTATTTATTTTTTAAGAATTCATCACACTGACTCCGCAAAATCATCGTGTGCGTCACTTATGCGGATTCGGTGTTGTTCGAATGCGGATAATAAAGCGATTATGAAAATTTACAAAAGAATAATAGCCGTTATAGATTAATACCGGTTGTACGTGAAACACCTATAGGTCACATCAAGTTTCTGGCGAGTTTGACGGTTCGTTTACGTATTGAACCTCGAGTGTACACGTTATAAGTAATCAAATTTTCGTCAACACCCCCTGTACTCCGATTGTGTAAAATATCGAATTTGTTTTATGATACGCGGAAAAAGCTGAAATCGTTCTTTCGCGCGTTTTTTTGAAGTAAAACAGTTTGGTCTTCTTCAAATCGCATTTGTTACATATCGATATGCCGCAGTCGCTACCGACGATTACTACCGGACAACACGCGATACTGTACGGGATATACCGCGCAGTCGCTTGATTGACAAGTATTTAGTCCAAGGTTTGTCGAATTCGGATTTTTGATTATATTACGCTCATTGTGTCGTCGACAATAATATGAATAACGATAATAATAATAATGAAAAACCCGAATAGGTACAACACGACAAAAACGATTTGAGCAGTTGTTACAATATAGTGACGGTCACTATAATGCGGTGCAGCAAGCTGCGGCGGCGATGGTTAAAGAAAAGAAGTAATACTACTCTGTGTAATATTATTATATCGGCGGCCTAAAACGACCGCGGACGGACAATATAATAATTGACCAATGGGAGACCGGCGCGCGTGGGGACGGACGGGCGTCATCGGCCTTTCCGGTATAAATACGCGGGCCCGTCCGCCGAACACATCACACCGAACTCAACGGCGTTCCCGCACGGTCGCAGTTTGTAAACGTCGTTCCAGCGATTTTATTTTACGTCTCGAAAATGGCATTCATACAGGTCGGTATTTTACGTACAAAATTACTAATATTGTAACGCAAATGTGTTGCGTACGTTTTTTGTTTTCTCGACGTACTATTACTAAGTACTGTTATTTACACGGCTTTTGCGAATAACGTCGAGTCGACAGTGTCGTGCTATCGTCAAGGGTTGTAGTTTACTTTTTTTTTCTTATGTAACGTACTACTAAGTCGAAAACGAGCGAGGAAAATCTAAAACGTCAAGTTTCAAAAATTGTTGTCTTTGTCACAAAACCGATCAAAAGTCTTATAACCGTGGTACACGTCTGTAGTCGAGAAATCAAACAAAAGTTGTGGTTCACTTTCAACCGTTTTATATATAAAAAAAAAATGTTCAGTTAGTTAAATTCTGTAAATTTTATTTGTTCTTTTTTTTTTAGATTTAAGTAACACAATTTAACTATATACTATTGGATAGTAATTAATTATTTTACGAGTCAAAATGTTGTGGAACGTGAGTTTATGATTTTATAAAACAATCGTAAGCGTTATAAATTTAAAAGTTTTTAACATTTAACAATATTATGTTGGACATTTTCAAAAGTTTTTTCGTACGCTTTTATTTAACTTAACAAACCGAATGTACAAGTTCACAAGCAAGACACAAAGCTAACGCCTAATACTTATATTATAATAAAGTCATACGTACTATAGAGACTTAAACGCCCGACACGAAGAGTAGTAGTAATTTTAACTAATTTACAATACTATAGTAAGTAACATAGGAATTAAATTAAAACCCTGACTCAATACCAAAGTTGTGTACTACCGTTTATCGTTAAATAACAAAAATATTGAATCGAGTCAAAGATTTTATTTGTTGTACAGTAGGTTATGAACGTTATGATCTGTACATAGGTTTTAATCCTACGTGAAAATGTACGCATACAAATTAATTGTTTCGCAGCTAAACGAAAATATTTTTTAATTTTTTAAATTTTATTCTGGTAGTATTTAGTGAAGTTTTCATTTAACTTAAAATACGTCTTTCACGTTTGTTACGCGTTCAAATTTCATATATTTTTTAACTACACCGATATTATAGTGTATATTGATATTTTTGCAATTTTTTCCCGGGTAGCATCGTTTGTTGAAACTGAAAAAATGAACAAATTAGGTTTAACTACAATATTGAAAACACTCAACAAATTCAATACGCATTACTATTGTCATTGTTATTTTTACCGCATGACAAAATACAAAAATCTTACTTCTCGCGGATTTCACGGGTACGCACGCGAGTTCCTTCCGTATTTCCGCGTTTTTAATTTTTACAAGACACCAATTCGCGAGTTAGTTTAAAAAGTTAATAAGCACACGTTCCCCCCAAAAAAAAAAAAAAAACCATCAAACTATCGTCGTTGTTATGTCAGCTAAATAGTAATAATAATAAAACATTTATTTTTTTATTTAAACGCGAATAATAGGTGTGAATCCCGCGAATATTATATCATTCCGAAATCGCGCGGAGCGTAGTGCGCGATCCACTTTTTGACTTTCTATAGAAAAATATTATTATCCTGACACGGAGGAGTCACGCGCGCACGTGCATCTGGCCGCTACTAATTGTCGTCGTCACGACGTTCGCGTTTTCCACGTGCCGCGTGACGCGCGCAAATCATAATACGTCGTTACATCATTTTATAACAAACTTTATAAACCATAAACTATATAAATACAACATAAACAATATAAACTATCATAAAAAATCAACTATCGTCCAGCGGAGGGACGAACTCGAAGTGCGATTTAAACGTCACCCGACCGCAAATATTTTCCTTCTGACATTTCCTTAATAATTCCTTATTTTTTTTTTTTTGTACACATACATTTGAAGTGTCGTATACGTCATTGTCCTCGTTTTTTTCTCTTCTGATTGTATTTAGCTGTATTGTTAATAGTGATATGGTCCAGTATATAGGCACCAGGACGAAAAAAAAAGTGGTTCGACTCGACCGAAAATTCCGAGTGAGACCGACTTTATCTCCTGTGCGAGAATCCGGCCGGAAAAAGTTCGTTAGGAACTATTCGAACCGATACGCCGAGTCCCTCCGTTTGTGTCGTTTTGGCTTCAACTCTCTTAAAAAAAAACGGACCGTGAGTTTTATTTTTTCCCGAATCCAAAAACACGGGCAAAAGATTCACGACGACAATACGACGATCACTCCGTTTACCCGAACTTCTCGTTCGTAAATTTTATTCTGGCCCGTCCGACTTGATTTCAGGCGCAGGCCTCTAAATCAGGCACTTTACTATTTTTTTTTTTTTTGTTCACAAGTCGAACACTGTTTTGACGAAAAAAGACCGTCGTCGCGACTGCTGCCGACATCGCGTAACCGCGTTTCTTCAACACCGAAATAACCCGATTATAACGCGTTTATAACGTATATTTTCGTTACTACAATTCATACAAGCGCGTGCATCGTCCGTTCTTTTTTCTACGTTTCGTTGCGCGTGCTCGCCGCCATATTGTCGTGAGAGAAAAAATTATTGCACGTCTGAAAAGACCGTGTTGTTGTACACACAGAGCGCTATACGAATATCGTATGTACATAAATTATACTACGTACTATTATTATTATTTTTTAATGCGGCATTATTACGGTCGTGATCGGCTCGACGAAAAAATTCCGATCGTCGTCGGCCTCACGACTCGCCGCCAAACGGCACGCTATCGGGTACACACACGGCCCGGCTCGTCGTGCCAAATGAATTTTCGCCTTTTTCGTGTTTTTTTTTTTTCCATCACAACTAATATAAACTCGACAGCGTATACGGCGCGACGCGTGTTAATTTTTTTTTTCGCGTAAAAATTAAAACGGGCCGTCGTTAAATGTCCCCAAATCGAAGCATTATCGAAAAAGTCATCGCGCGATTACGTAGCGGTGTATAAAACGCACACACATCACGTCGTGTGAAAACACAAGTATCGCTTCGTCTCGCTCGGAATCTAAAAATCTTCCCGCGTTGCACATTTTATTGTGTAGGTTTTATTACGGTGAAACAACGGTTTCACGCGGCCGACTTTATCGAGATGCACGACGAGACCGCAACGAGACGGTGGCGCAACGTTCAGAAGACGCACAAGAGGCCGGGAGCGACAAAAGTTGTGCCTATAACGTCGTTTTACATTATTGTTATTATAAAGATCGGTCGGCGAAACGAATATTATATTATTGATACACTATCGACGTACCCAGCAGTGCAGCACACGCGGCTCTCGATTTCCCAACATATTTTCTCGTCCACATGTATACCATTCTCTCCTTTTCTTTCGAACTCGACTCACTCTCTTTCCTAGCCGTGTTAAATCCCTTTCTTTCCTCTCTTTCGAGAACACCCCCCCGCACGAAATTCCCGGCCACCGCAGCCTCTTTCACAGGGTTCGAACGTTTTCAAACGTCCACCCCACATATATTTTTTTTTATAGGTGCTGCACGCAGCTCGCGTCGGCAATAATTTTACGCGTTTTTACCGTGGACGATGTATCAGGAAAAAACTTTTTCTTTAACGTTACAAACACGCGGTGTCGGTTCTTATCGATTAAAACGGTTTAAAACGAGTTTTGTCACAGAACCTCGCGTTCATGGCGCTGTTTTTTTGTTGAAAATTTTACGACACGTAGTTACAAGTTTGTACAAAATATTATGTCATATCGTTAAGATGATGAATTCAAGATAAGACCTAATTTTATTAAATACACAACGCTTCGTTGTAGAGTACCGATTGAGAGTGTTGTACATTTTGTTACATCAAAAATATACTCCGCGGTAGAAAAAGAAGAGTTACTTTTTCAAAAAATAACCCCGCGCATATTCAACGATTTGTTTCGCATTAAAACGGTCTTTTCGCGTTTTCGCAGTGCGCACTCGCCGCCACCGCCGCTCTCCTGTTGCACGTGGCCAACGGAAGCTACCTGGCTCATCGCGCGGCCGCTTACCACGGCGGCGGTTACAACCACGGCGGCGGTTACGCCGGTTACGAGTCCCCGTCGTACGACTACGCCGCGTATCCGGCTTACTCGTCGGCCAGCACCTACCACCACGCCGGTTACC
Source organism: Hormaphis cornu (assembly GCA_017140985.1). NCBI lineage: Eukaryota > Metazoa > Arthropoda > Insecta > Hemiptera > Hormaphididae > Hormaphis > Hormaphis cornu. The sequence continues at coordinate 17,547,443 of CM029362.1, forward strand.
CGAGCTACTCTTACTCCTCGAAACAACCCGTCGACTACTACGTGAGTGTGATTTTTTTTCCGCCCGAAATTGATTTATCTGCGAAAAACTATTCGACTGCGCGCGTTCGTTCGGTCGGTCGAACCGTTTGAACGCGCCGTCCTGTCCGGTTGTCGGCGTTAAAAACGCACACGTTTTTTCGACTTTTTTAACAGTCGCCGCCCAAGTACTCGTTCAACTACGGCGTGAAGGACTACCACACCGGCGACGTGAAGGACCAGTGGGAGGAGAGGGACGGCGACGTGGTCAAGGGCGAGTACAGCCTGGTGGAACCGGACGGCACCACCCGCAAAGTCACCTACACCGCGGACGACCACAACGGTTTCAACGCGGTCGTCCACAAGTCCGGCACCGCGCACCATCCGACCGTGGTCGCCCACGCCCCGGTGCCCGCGTACGGCCACCACGCTTACCGCCGCCGCCGCTAAGAGCGTTACCGTTTTGCTTTAGTGCACACAGAGTCACCGAATCAAAAAGGATTTTTAATTTTTTTACGATCGTAACATTTTTTTAAATAGTATAACATATATAATATAAGGACTTCGGGGGCTTTACGACGGTAACACACTGTAAACTATTGTCATAACACATCTGTAGATAATATCATTTCGATCCGTCCACACGACGTACTTCGCAACGATCTCCTCTCTCTGTTTTTTCGATATAAAATCCGTTCGACCGCGAGTGATTCGTATTTTTATCGTATTTCCGCGTCAGAGGAACGCTCGCGGGCCCTTGTTTGAAATTTTAATCGTTTTCACGCTGTCTCGGTTGTATACGACGTGTAACACAATACCGGTATATAAAAAATATATAAAAATATATATATATAAAATATCGTGCGGTACCAAACGCGGTCGAGAATTGTATACCTACCGCGTGTTCGGGGTGTAATATTTCTCGATTTGTCAATCGCGTGGGGAAAACGCGAACAGTGTCGAAACGCAATTCATGACGTATTGTATTAACGTTTGCTTTCCTCTCTACAACGTTTTGTTTTGTACATACATACTTTTTTTTTACAATAATTGCTCATAATATAAATATATATATAAATATCATACGTACGTTTGTTTTGAACTGTATAATTCACTGACTTATATTTTTACCGTTCTCTATAACATCCCATATCGTATAACACGCGTCCGACGGTTGTTGCGATCGCTGTTAGCTCTAGGTTTGCACCCGGCGGCGTACATCCAAACGTGCTCCGGAGAGGGTACGGTAAAAATAATCTGTACACAATAAATAAAACTTTGTTTGTTTTTTCTTCGGTCGTTTTAAAATTCTGAACCGAGTTCAGGACCAGCCCGGATTCCTCCCCGCGCGCACGTCACCGCAGTCTACGGATAAAATGCGTTCGACAAAGGAACGGAGCTAAGTAAACGCGATTAAAAATACGATCCGTTTCGACGATTATCAAACGTTCCTAGAACACGTCGAACGTTTTTAGTATAACCGATTGACTGTGCTCGCGGCGAGGCCTCCTAAACGAGTTGTTACAGTTTTTGCCGAGTTACACGTTCGAGTTGAGCGAGCCAACACATCCCGTTAATCGTACCTGTAACGTACGCAATTTCGTTCGGTGTCCGTTTTTAAAACGCAAACGATACATTTGAATTGCATAATATCACAGCAATATTATTTTAACCAGGGGGTGGTCGTTCGTGCGTAGAGCGTTAAATTAAAGAGCCCGATGCACGCGTTGTTAAGCTATCGCGTTAAAACGGTCACGTGGTATCAGAGTGATCGGAGGCGAGAAAACGTTTCGGGTACGAAACTAATATAAAAAAACGGTCGAGTTTAATTTATTTGAAACTCGTACGCTAACTTGAAAGCATTTTATACTACGGAATGGGTTCGAACCCTTAAATCCCTGTGTTCGCCATCCGAAAGTATTTGAACGATTCGTTTCAACTGATAGAATACAATAAATTCTACAGCCCGCATAGCTTCGTTTTTTTAATCTCAAATTTTGAAATAAGTTTTTAAAAATGATTTCGAGCATTTCAGTTATTTATGTTATTATTTTAAACAAAATATTGGAGTCAAGACTGCGAAAACGTAAAACATCGTTTTTTTGAAAAAAAATTTCACCCAATTGCGTTAATTCTATGAAACTGGAGATCTTTTCCCGAAAAAATCAATGGTGTACATTTATGTGCATTGAAGTATTAGCGATTGCCTACGTTTTGCCCCTTTATACGGCGTATTGGCTTAGAAAGTTTTTATAGAATGTGTTAAAATCATAGGAATACAAAATATGTAAGCGGAAAAACTTTTCCCCCTAATTTTTTCCCGACTACTTGATCATTAATTTTAATGTAACAAATATAGTTTATTTAAAGAAGATAAAAACATTTCAAATTTTATATTTTAAGAAGGCTATGACAAAAATGTACCTGTCAGTTGGACTTTAATTCTGTACAAAGTTAAGCGTTTTTTTTTTTTTCTAGGTTTGATCCGGATTTTCGATAGGTATTTAAATTTTATGTTTATCAAATTTGTGTAAGTTATTTTCTAAAAAAAAAATTGTTAGTTTTGCAATCGAAGATTCTAGAAATTTGCAGATAATGTATAAAATTTTACTCCCGAAATAGCCTGTGCTAAAAAAATTACCAATGAATTGAGAGTTTTTTGCCGTCAAAGTGGTCGTAATTTTATGTGATTTTTCTGGATTTTCTCGGACCGTGAATTTTATCGAAAACAAACAAAACTCGTATAATATGCTTATGTTTATGAAAACTGCCATTCAGACGATTTACGCGATATCGTGTTCTGTCATTATCAAGCACAGGTTTTTGTTTGTACAGTTATTTTATCGATTCAAACTATGTATTAACTACGAACAAAATATTATAAATTGAAAATTAATAAAAAAACCTGTAGTGTTCAGGGGATTTAATTTTTTTTATAAAACAGTAACGCAAAGCTCCATTAAAAATGTTGAAAAACGTTTAATACAAAAATATCGTTTGCTTAATATTATACTTTCAATTTTTTTTTGGTATCGTTCCCGCTGGAATCTATATAGTCGCGTGCGCCACGATATTATTCCAAGTCGACTCAGAAATCCTGCAAGTGGAAGGGTGCCACAATGTGTCTAGTTTTAGATTCTGAGCGCAACGAGGAATGTATTGTATTTACGATGATGATTTTTTTTTCTGTCAACAACTTTTCGTACAGAAGGAATGCTCCTATTTTCAAAGTCAGTACCTCTAATAAAAAAGTCTATGATATCCGGTCCCAGTGGTATCCCTTTGGTCGAAGTTTTTTTTTTTTTTAAATTTCGCTTACTTTTTGATTTTTACCCCAGAAACAAAAACTAAATTGAGAATTTTACGGCAAAAATTTGAAATTTTCAGGTTTTTTAATGACGTTTTCGGAAAGAAAGAGTGCTCCGATCGTTACGTTGAATATGGTATACAAGTTGGGATTTCGGCTATTTGATATTATGATTATTTTTTGAGTAATGTGCCGGAAACGGCGAACGTGGCAAAATTACCGAATCGTCAGATTGTCGATTCAGGCTCTTCGATAATATTTGAATGGGCACGAGATACAGGTCTGATACAAATTTCAAGTGATTTCGAAAATTTTCGAGCTAAGTAAAGAACTTGGAATTTCTCGAAATATTTACCCCGGGACGTGTACTGTAGACAACTGAGCTCTAACAAACTATAGCCACGCCGCGCGACTAAGAATGATGCCGGTTTTTTTTTTTTTAGAATTTATCGTTAGAATCTAAAGTCTTAAAATCTTTACATCTCTCGAGAGTTTTATCAGTTTCCGCGTGTTCGTGACGAGCCTGTATGAAGTACAAATACGAAGTTTAAGTATTACGCATATTTTATTGAGCGAGAAAAGAAAAATCGCCAAAAGTATATTGTTTATACTACGTCCGTAATCCGGCCCTGCGGTCTCGGGAACCGGGAGAGCCGTGCGGAGAAGAACACTTGCAAAACGCGCGCGGCCGTGTCCCACATGCGGATTTTTCTCTCTCGGCGACGACGAAACCAAAAAACGATTTCACCGCGGCCGACCTCATGGATACAGTGTCGTACACCGGCAGTGACGACAATAATATCGTACAGTTGTAACGACATACATGTATACCGGGAGAGTCAAATAAAAACGCGTTATACGCAAACCATACCTATTATATTCAATAAAATTGTATGTTAACGTCGCTGTTTATTCCTCCGTGTTATATGGTTGTTTGTTTTTTCGTCAGACCCGCCGGAGCGGAAAAGCGCGAGTCCACCGCAGAGGTTAGCCGAAGAGAAAAAATAGAATACGTTATTTTCGTTTCGACACGCGCGCGGTTTCGGTTTTCGGCATAAATACCCGACCGCCGGCCGAGTAGACGTTCATTAGCGCCGCCGTCGCCGCCGTCCGTCCGCCGTCTTGGAAGAGCACTCAAGACAACCCGAAGTCGACGAAGATCGTTTGTTGTTCGACATGTCGAGATCGATGTTACAAGTGAGTTTTGTCGAGATGTTAAATGGTTGCGGATAGCGCCTGATTGTCGAGGACGAAATCGTACGAAACGTACACCTCGCAATCAGGCTATCGCGTTCGAAATAGAAAATTTTGCACGTTTGAGGCGGTCGTAAGCGGCGTGTTTTACTCGCGTTTTACACCTGCGATCGAAGCCTAGGGACAATTCGCAAACTTTTAGAGCGATTCGATACCGGAAAAACGTTTCGACTTTGCCGACAGAATTTCAATCGCGATAATCGTGGAGTTACTGTACAGGCAATTACTTACATTTTGCGATTAACACTTGTACGGATCGAGACACTCGAAATAACCTATCGACCCGGTCCCTAAGTACGAGCTATCCAAGCCAACCATTTTCGTTGTTTCGGAGTATAGGTAATATAGTGTAGCGTTCACACAAACGATCAATGACGACTACAATTTCAGGCATAATCAAGTAAATTTTTTTTAAAACAGAAATTCATTATCTCGAATAAACGTTTTTTTTTTTTTCATACTTTTCAGTAATCAAATTGACATTTTTACGCGATTACATTGAATACTCGAACAAAAAGCGTACCACTTAAAATGTCTTGTTCGGCTCATTTGGTACAAAACAAGAAAACTATGGAAGGGGTGTCCAAATTCAGTCAAAAGTATAATTTTTTTTTTCCGCCCACATCGATTTTTCGTCGGAACATTATTTCACTAACAAAAATAAAATTATTTGATAGTAATATTCATCTTTGATAGCGTCCAAAGTTACTTTGGTTACCATACACTTACTAGAATCGAGTTGATCTAATTTACGTTCTTTACGTTCTCAAAAAACCTCATTTCGTACACCGTTAAAGCACAAACTAATTAATATAAACACGTTACTTTTAATTTGGATTTATCTCGATTTTTTTTTTAAAATTAATCGCAGGTCGCTGTGCTCGCGTTGACGGCGCTGGTGGCTTTAACCCTAGCCGAACATGACGCGACATCGTACGCGTTTTACCATCCAAAGTTCCACAACACTCATCATGACGGCCACGACCATTACGTAAGAGAAATATTATCAATTAGTTTTTTTTTTTTTCATTTATTGATTCGTTTGCATATATATACCTATAAAGCCGTGTTTCGTTTATTCTATTGACTCGCGACAATAAAAGTTCACGAACGGTTTTATAAGAACTTGGATGATGTGCAAACACAAAATATCTAAATTTTTTTTTTGTTGTAATTTGGAATACATTTGAAAAATTTTTTTCCTTTTTGCTGTATAATTGTGAACTATGCACACGATATAGTCGATTTTAATGTAAATCAATACCACTGGTCGATATTTTGGTGTGCACAGGCGCCGCCCCATTACACGTACAAGTACGGCGTCAAGGACCCGCACACCGGCGACCACAAGCACCAGTCGGAGCACCGCGACGGTGACGTGGTGCACGGCGAGTACAGCCTGGTGGAACCCGACGGCCGCGTCCGCAAGGTGACGTACACGGCGGACAAGCACAACGGGTTCAACGCTCACGTGCACCACGAGCACCACGCGCACCACCCGCACCACTACGGACACCACGAGGAGGAGTGACGAGTGACGGCGCGAAACGATTACAGAGGACCAGAGGGTCCTCCGGTCTTCACCCCTAAAAAAAAAAAAAAAAAAAAAAAAAAAATACAACCCTTAAGAACGTGTGTAAACGAGGAGAATACAAAATTTTGCAGTATTTCGTACATTATATAACGCTTTTTGTTCACTCTTGAAATCGCACAAAGTCGACAGCGGGTCACAGCGGTCGGGGAAAGCGGAAAATTTTGTGAAAAACAAAAAGAACAGAAGTCTAAATTTTGAACTCTTCCGTTTGATGATTACCGCGAGACGTTATTAAAATCATACGGTTATTATGTGTTCTGATAGCGATTGTTCGCTCAGTTTTTTCGCTTACTAACGATCGTTGGGGAGTGTAATATGGCGAGTTGTACAATGTAGTAAAGTAGAAATTGTTTACTTTCGTTTTCCTTAGAATTTCACCCCGGGAAACGTTTAAAATCGTGTACCCCCTGCATCTCTAATACGGGTCCTCGATCATTAACTTTATACGGTGTAACGAAAATCCAACGATTAAAAAACCAATCCGTGTTTAGAGTAGTTTCGAAACGGTCCCATGTACATCATTGCGGATTTTCAAGGTGAAAATGAATTTAAACGTTCTGTAGATCCTTCTTAATTGGAGAAATATGTACCTATGTACTGTAAAAACGAAAGCGAAAAACGTTTTAAAAATCGTTACGATTCACAAATATTAATTTTTCTGCAAAATGGGTTTTAATTTTCATTGAGTTTTTTTTTGTTCTCTAACCACTGGAAATCAGCTTCTTTTGCTATCACTTTTCATACCAAAAAAACTTGAGATTTTAAACCATAATAATATTGAAATATTCTTTAAGAGTACCTATTCCACAACTGTAGATTTTACGAAAGAATTGCTTGTCGCGCGTACTCGAAACACTAAATCTAACTTAAAAATGTGATGTGTTGTACACTAACTGTTTTCTCATCCCTTCAAAGTGTATCTCAATTATTGTAATATGAGAAACGGTTTCGTTGAAAATATATATATTTTATATATATAATAACTAAGCTCGTATTAGTTTACACTTAAAATTAATGTAAAAATATTGTTGTATTTTGCTTTATTTTTGTACAAAAATTATAGTTCTACGATGAATTTAATTTTAACACACAATGCCGTTATGTTTATATTAACTTTTTTTTAAACTAAATTTTCGTGTTTGCTGGTCCTCTGAATGCGACACGCTGTATCGTATGGTGTTCACGCATACGTAGTTTTCATTGTTATTATGTTTATAAAATTCTTATTAAAGATTTTGTTGTTATTGAATTCATTGTTTGTATATGTCGTTCGACTTCAGAAATGAATTTAGTCATTTCAATTTAGTATACATATTTACTACAACTAACAGAAGCCAGAAGACCGGAGTGGGCAGATCACGTATGGCGAGTAAAGGGCCTAAACGGCCTGTAATACTAAATAGGAAAAAAAAAATGCACCCAAACAGCGTTTACGTAACCACGAACTGTCTTATAATATTTGATTTTTAAATCAATACCGTTTAAAACATAATACTTTTATGTTAAAATTATTTTCACAATAATTTCGATTTTACGCAATGTTAACTTTATGCCACGTTGAGTAGGTACGTTTCAATAATATTCAAACAACTAATATGTTGTAATTTTTTTTTTTTTTTATGTACCTATAACATGATTTAAATAACGTCATTGTTTTATAATTTCGAAAGTGTGAAGACTTGTAATGACTAATGTCCAAGTGTGTATCAAACAGTATTATCTCTTCTACATTAGGTGATTATATCTACCCAGGGACAGATATTTGCTCTTCGGGAAATTTTCCGGAAGATTGTGGCTAAGTAACCGACCAACACGATCACGGCCTTTGGCTGACGACGACGAGTTGGAGAAGTAATAAAGTTCTGCGAACTGCCGTTCCACTGTCACTCGGCCACATTGGTCATTATTTATTACTCATTTGTTATGATCTATTAGTAATTATTGAACGCGTATGTCAAAGGTGTCATTATACTTCACTTTCGGTTTCTTTCGTTTTGCGGACGATTCGAAAATGGCGAGTGAAAATTAACTCCGAGTACGAGCGGTATTTTGGCTGCGATTTTTTGTTTTCCGATAGCTTACCCGTGTTTTGTACAATGTGCACGAAATAAAAAATCTAATATTGTAAGAAACTTGAAAAATTATTATTTTTTAAAAATATGTTTGTAGTAGTTTATACTATATAAAATACATAAAAACTTTACGACACAGCTAAAGTTTTCCTTATTAATATCATGTAATATATTAATTTGTTTACAATGAGTACCACCTTGGAGTGCACGTACCGAATAAATACTACCAAAAATAAAAACAATTAAGAATCATAATGTTACTGGTCGGACACTCTTAATAACACTTTTGATTTTTTTGTAGTAGGTATATAAATATAGTAGCACTAATTTTTACACAATTTGTCACTTTAAAAGAACTTTCAAAATGATGATTAACATTCCCCGCCACACATTGAGATTGTCAAAAGAACCACAGTTTTCGTGTTTTTGTTAAAAAAGATTAGTATTTTTTTTTTTTCTGGACAATAAAAGAATTTGACTGTATAGTATAAATTATTTTAAAGAAATAATAACACATAATTTTACGGCAGTACGTATAATTTATACGATTATAGTTTATAATATTTTATAATCAATATAATAATTATTATATTAGAAAACAATTTTAAAATTGATTATATTACAGAAGTATTTATTGAAAAAAGTATTTAGAAGGAATCCTAGTGCGTCATGGCGGCGTAGTAGGTTACAGCTTTGGGTGAGCCGCTGTGGGTTTGAGAGATGCAGTTTGACGTTCGTATTGAATTTGTGTAAGCAATAGATTGCTTGAAAAGTTATAGTGACTAACACGTAATATCAAAAACATACAACGAAGCCAAAACGTTTATGAACGAAAATTCTGTACACTAATTTCCGAAAATTTTCAACCACTTGTAGGGGGTAAAAGGTATGTCGTATAACAGTTTTGTACATTTTAGCAGAAAATTAAAATTTTTACCAAAAAGTAACTACGAAAATAGATAAATCCCGAAATTTCAAAAAGAAAAGTTCAAAAATGAACAAAATATTTCATGACGATTTCACGCACAGACGACCCTATTCTTAGTGATGTTTAAAAATGTCAAGTTGTTTCGAAAATTTTCAGAAAATTTTTATTTTTTACTCATTGCTCAACATTTAAACCGAAACTTGAAGTACAGCGGATATAGACTTATCGCTTTTGTGGTACCGTACGATAAGATCGGAGCAATAATTCTACTGCTCGAAAGAGTGTCTGCAGAATTCCGATCTGAATAAAAAAAAACACTTCACTGTTAAATCCGTGAATTCGCCGTTTCGCTCAGAACGTAAAACAATTTACTTTTCATTGAGATGAAATTTCAAGAGCTCTAAGACAACGGGGAAAACGTTTTTGAACGGACGAATAAATAATACTAGTCAACTTAAATAGTTTTTCTCCCGATGAAAATCAACGATTTGCCCCACATGGACACGTGCGCGTTAAATTGTTACGCACGTACGTTACACAATATTTAGTGCACGATACGATTTCGTTTTGTTTCTAATTAAAATCAAAATGTATACACATATACATATATATTGTGTTTTCAACAAAATACCAACAGACGAACCGCAGAAATGCACCCACCGCAGAACCCACAAAATAAACGCATACCGACCGTCCTGAAACTGCAACGCGAGTATTTCGTCATTTTCGTTCTTTGGGTGATCCAATAGCCGCGCACTGTTGTCGAGTCTGCACTATAAATAACAGCTGTAATCGTATGTCTGCAGTAGAGTCAGTTTTCGATCGACGAACAAATAATACCTACGAAAAATTTGTATCAACACCAGCTCCATGGCTAGTCAGCTATTGCACGTGAGTAGAAAACATTGTGTCACATTGTATTATTGTGTTAGCAAAAATTATTCTTCGTCCGAATATACTGCAAAACTTACATTACAACGTGTTACCTTAACTTATATTACAATTAAATCGAAGTCAATCGAATAGAACGACGCAGCATAAATGCTCCGAAAAAAAAAAGAAAACGTTACTTTTTATTCCAGTGATTACAAAATGCATTCAGCGGTCAAAATCTATGATACAGTTATTGTAATAATATCGAGTTTCATTCATTTATAAACAATGCATAAAACGATAACGCATTCATTAAAGTATTCTGATACGTGTCCGATTCAAAACGATACCGGCATACACAGAGGCCTTTTCTTTTACGTTACAAACCTTAAGCAAATACGCCATAAAATCGTGAAACCAAATCAATTTCATTTATTTAAAAATTATGCGTTTCCATTATTACTTTAAACTGTTTTAAATGCGATTTAAATATTTTTTTTATAAGACCAAACAAACTCCTCGCATGACCTGGCTGTATGGAATCATTGGAAGTATTTTTTATCTTCAACACTGCACACGCGATCGTAAATCAAACTCACGTATATCGTTGAACTCCGAGCGGAGCAAGAAATTTCTCGAATTCACTAAGATTTTTTACTCTAGTTTTTTTTTTTTTAAACAATTTTTTGGATAGAGGGAATGCTTCGATTTTAACGATAAACACCACAAAACGACAATATTTCAACTCAGATGGTACTTCAGTTAAGACGTTTTTTGAAATTTTGTTGATTTTTTTTTGGGTATCAAGTACGCTCTACGCTCAGAATCTGAAACCTGAAAGTTTTGAACAAATACGATGCAATATAAGAATTATTAAAACCAATTTTAAATACTATAAAGTACATTTTATTACAATAAAAAGATTTAGTTTCTATATCAAATGTCGTAAGAGTGTTAAAATTTTTAGTTTAGAGAAGCGATTTCGTATAAAATATTAATCACGTTGTTACGACCCAACAACTTTTACTAAGTAAACCGATGTTACTCGGATTCATTTTTTTAAGGAAATAATGATATAATTAATTGCTTTCGAATTTAACGGAGTAAGTTTGTATTCCATCATCCAAAAAACTAAAAAGTGATCCGCCTCAATTAATTCGATTTAATCCATCAGTGGATATCAACTTTTAAATTTTGTTCTCACGGATACGTCGTGCACTAATGTATATTTAGTTGACGCTGTAGTATATTCAAGGAGTAAATTATAATTTTATTATTATTTGATACAAATTTAAATATCTCTAAAATAATTGTATAATAACTATTTTGAAAACAGTATCGATTTATAGAAATTCTTTTACAGTTTCAATATTACTACTGTGGTCTGCGAATAAGCTGAATTTTGGTAAACGTAATAATCTTTACTAGTATTGATATTATATATTAATGCTGATTGGAAAACACTCAATTGTTTTTCAACAAAACTCGGTTCTGTTGTTCTCGTATTTAGTACTGAGTTCAAAACCGTAAGGCTTTTTTGCCGGTCGATTTTTTTAAAATTACCTACCGCGAATGACCAAATGAACTAACGAAAACTTGAAAATTACAAACTTCAACTTAGAATTTGTTTGGAACGCGCGATTTGGCCCGTGGTGTCCCCTTAAATTTGTTCATTGTTCCCGACTGAACTGTGGGCAAACGATTTCAAAAACAAACTAACAAATTATACGAATTTACGATTTGTCGAGGTGAGGTGGTGGTGCACCGGTCGATAATTATTAATGTACTTCAGATCGCCGTGATCGGCTTGGGCGTGCTGACCACATTGACAACGGCTTACCACGCGACGTCGTTTGCGTTTTATCATCCGATATTCCATCACACTCAGCACCATGGACACGACTATTATGTACGTATTCGGTTCAAACAATTTTACTTTTTTTTTTTTAATAACGACAACGAAATTTTAAACAGTTTAGAACGGGCAATTTAGGCTAGATAAAGCTTCTCGAGTGATTTAGTAGTCGGACCTTGACTTTTGGCGTAAATGTTTTTTTAAAAAATGAAGGGCGTTCGCCTTTGGGCGTGTTTCCGATGCATCAGATCGATACAATGTATACGAAGATTAAATTAGTGTAATAAATAACTTGCGCGTTTTAACGTGTTCGACGTTTTAAAAAGCGTGTCCGATGGTCATTAATAAATACGTCTGTCAGTCAGGTTATGCGATCCTACAGTTGAACCGGAAACTAAAGGCTAAACGTCGTGGTCTTAAATCATCCGGGGAAATCGTTTCGAACTCAACGTATTGTACACAATTAATTTTCTCTCCAAAGTTATTTTCCACTATTTTCCACTACCGAATAATATAGAATACCACGGTTGTCTATTTTAAAACCGTGCACGTAAACACTGGCACACTATCATAGCTGACACGTCGTGTTAGTAGAAATGTAGGCCGTACGGAGTTACATTCTAAGAAGTTATGAAATTTTCGAAAACATCTAGCCTATAAAGGTAGTTTGGCGGTCAAATTCGCTATATCATTGATTTCACGTTTTTACCCTATTCACCAATAAATAATAATAATAATTATCGCAATACTATGTGATCGATACGGAGTTCGGTATTTCATCTGTATCCGCCGCTCGAGCGTTTCGTTGGAACGGGTGAAAATCAGATTCTGTTCTTCTCCAAAAACGCCGAGTTTCCCTAAACCTCCACCAAAAGCTACCATTTTTCTTCGCTTGACATTTTCCTTCGATAAAGGCTTCAAACATGCCTACCAGGCGTAGTAGTGCTGGTAGTCGCTGAGGCTAATAAAAGCCGACCTTGCCCTTTCAAAACACGGTACAAGTGCATGCGTCAATAATATCCGTCGGGTAAGGTTGCAGGTGAAAATAAAGTGTTTAGCCGGGGCGGTTGTAAACGGCGTACTCTATTGGTGTTTTAGACCCAAAAGCCTGGGAAAAATTCGCTAACCCAGAGCGATTCAATTTTAATACCGGAAAGAGTTCACCAGCAGAATTACTACGTTATTATGGAAATATGTTTTCGTTTTTTCGATTACAAGTGTGTTTTTAACTTTTAAAATTTCGTGAATGTACGTTTCATTGTTCTGAAGTATCGAAAAACTTTTTAAAAATTCGGCTTCCACCTAGAAAAAAAAAGACGCTTTTCTGTACAACAGATTACAAACCGGTTGACTCCAGGTACGTGTATTTTTATCAGGCTTTTATCGCGTCTTATTCGGACGAAATGGCTAGTTAGGCGATTCGTGTGGGTAGGTTAGGTGCGCGAAATTACAAAACCGTGGGCCTGGACACTTTGGGACGGCAGCTTGGTTATCGCTTCAAAAAAAACATAGCACACGAATCGATGTACGACAAGTCGCCCATATCTCCTCAGGCACCAAACACCTTTATACTCAGTGCTCGGAGGGGGGCGCGGGGGGGACGGAGCTCCTCTTGAATTTTTTCACATTTCAAACCGTTTAGGGTTAGGTCGAGTTTATATCCATCGCGAAGGGCGGTGTTAATTTTTTCAAAGTCTCGGAGTCCCCGTTTCGCGTTTTATTTTCCCGATTCGAGCGCTGCTTAAAATCGACCGAATACCATTCATTGATCTCGACCCGTGTTGACCTGACCCGCAGTCGCCGCCCAAGTACACGTACAAGTACGGCGTCAAAGACCCGCACACCGGCGACGACAAGGACCAGTGGGAGCACCGCGACGGTGACGTGGTGCACGGCGGCTACAGCCTGGTGCAGCCGGACGGCCGCGTGCGCAAGGTGACGTACACGGCGGACAAGCACAACGGGTTCAACGCGCACGTGCACTACGAACACGCTCACGCGCACCATCCCCGTCACCACGGCGGACACCGTTCCCGCGGCCAAGTACAGCAGCAGCAGCAGTCGCAGTTTGCTGAGGGGTAGCCGTTGCAATGACTTCTATAACGCATGTGCTCTTTCCACACCGTATACGTGTATTAATTTTGTCATAATATATATACGTATATTGTCGCCGTCAAAATGTTTTGTTTCGCGCCTGAAAAATCCGATCGAAAAAACGGTCTTGGCTCACGAAGCGGTGTGCGAATCGCTAAATTGTAACACGTGCGCGTAGTCAGTGGAGCGCGCTTAAATTTCGTGATCCTGCCGTTCAAAACGAACCGAAAACGTTACATCGATACATATTAGCTGGTATCGTAGCCAAGGGTAAAAGCTAACGACGTTGTAAAGTATTGAGAATGTGATGGCCCACTCTATCGATCGTCTCATGACGTTTCACGGGTTTACGCCCGTATAAATTTAGCGCAACACAAATCGTCCTCTAAAACCGAACGGAAAAAATTCTGTTTTCTTTGTTTCGCGTGTAAATCGTTTTGAAACAAATTGTAATGCGTACCTACACGTGTTATACATTAGTGTTACTTTGTTAATAACACAAGTTAACTGTTTCAAGTTGTAGGACAAGCGAACTGCCCGAGAGCGCTAATCAGCGTTTTTTGCAGATTGCCTTTATAGTTTTGACTATACGCTAATAGAAACGAACGTCGTACCTGCACAATACAATAGCATGAAAACGTAAAAAGTTTAATTGGCATCGACATAATAATGTGCACAGTTACACTCGTACGAATAACGGTATAGGTGGTCTTATTGAATCAATCAGCGTGAAATGTGCTCAGATCCGTCTACTTTTACAACCCCTGAAAATCCCCTGGAGACAACGTTATCGTAAGTACGTCCGCACTAAGCGTGATTCCGCCTCCGCGTCCGGGTCCATTGATGTATTTCATTCCCCCTCGAGTCATAATGTAGTATCTGCGCGTTTAGTTCGTCGAAACAACCCTTTATACAACGCTTTGATGAAAGCCGAAACCCGAAGGGTGGTGTGTTGAGGTTTAACTGCGCGTGAGTTCAAAACTGCAGATTCGCAGCTGACATTTTAGCCGTCTCGAAACTATTGGTACCGTGCTCGACAAAATAGAACTCATTTTTACGGGCTTGTGAAAATACGCTCGCCAAATGAAATAAAAGTCGAAACGATAAAACGAATTTTGTTTACAGAAAATATTACAAAATACAGTTAAATACGAATACAAGCGAAAGAAAAACAAACGATTAAACGTCGTTCAACGTCTATATTTTTAGGATGGTGACTTCCTATTCGACAAACATTACGTTTACAATTTAAGCGACCCACTTATCTATTAAGTAGGACATTTTTTCACGTTTTTCGGTATTTTATAAATTGCTAGGTCCGTAGGAAAATAATTTGATTTATAAATAATGTTTTACAAGTAATCTGATGGCCGTGTACACATTGTGCTGTTTGTTATTTACGGAAATCTTGAAAGCTCATTAAAATATGTAAAAACGAATCATCGTTTATGTATCCTAGCTGTTATTATGAAATTTTCTAATTCGACTATAATACGTGGTTACAAACTACGGTTATGATATTACCACAAAAAATTAATAATAATAACTACTAGTTGCGTTATGCCGGTAATCGGTTTTAACAATTATAATTTCACTACTTCTTACTTGTAAAAAAAAAAAAAACCCAGCTATTTTCTAAATTTTACATCTTAGCAGTCTTCTAATCTAATTCTAGTCTTCTAATTCTCTAACCGAGTAAAAGTTGAGTTATCTTATTTATAGAACTAACTCAATAGTAGATGTATTAATGTGATTTTACGAAACAAAATTTTTTATTCCTCATATTTAGTCGGGTTTTTTAGAAATTAATCATCATGACTAAATGTTGTTTTTGCTCACTAATCAGATAGCCAAACTGTAAACAAATATGAGAGACAGTGCACTTTTTTTTTTTCCGTTCAACGAATTGGCTGATTTTGATTTCTATGCGCATCAGTCTCGTGTCACAAAACATTACTGGCAGATCGCTAACCTACGTAGATACAGTAAATTAGGTCGCCGTCCCTATCCGCTCCGATGACGACTGTCCGGTGCAGATCTCTCTAATCGATAGATAAACACATAAAGACATAACCTTTTGTTAGTCGACAACTCATAATAACATTGAAAATAGGTCTATGTCAAAATCCAGACAATTTATATTGTATACGACGTATAATCTTACATCACACGGTAAAAGAAAAAAAAACTTGCGGATATAAGTATTTTTCAACTTATATTATAATTTTAATTACACAAAATGAAAATATCGACATTTTTTAGAGTTTATAGTTTCTGGTTCTCTTGCACCATATCCATGTTTTTCCAACTCTGAAAATTTAAAAAATATCGGGTACGATAAAAACATTTCGTAGAAGTTTTTTAACCGTTTTACTTATTTATTCATTCTTTTTTTCGTCAAAGGAGATTTTCAAATTACACGCGATTAAAATATTTAAAATTTTTACAGTAAAAGACCGTGTTGAAAACATAATTTCCTTAAAAAATAAACTACACGTGCAGGAGTACGTGTATAAAATGTTTATTTGTATACTTTTATGACATACTTTTTAAAATTACTATTTAATGTTTTTAGAATACATATTTTTTCGATACTTACAGTCGATACTTCTTATTGGCTTATAAACTATAGAATTTACCATCGTTTTAGTTAATACTCCTCGAACAACGCGTGACGCATTACAAATTATCGTTCGACTATTATAGCTATTATTATTATTATTCATCGGAAGCTATGTAGTTTTTACGTCTTAAAAGACGTTTTGCGGACAGAAAAAAATTCTATTCTTTTCTTTTGTTATTTCTAGTCCAACAATACAGATCGGATTCAAGGTCAGACGGTTTGTGCAATTCGTCGGTGAACAAAACGCAAGTGCAACCGTATCATATAATATACAATATAATATTATACAGCTATCGGATGCACATTTTCAAATAACAGTACCTATAGAGACACCGCTACCGAATACCTTGTTGCACAACTTAACGGCAATACGATTGAACTATTCTGTTGTTATAATATTATACATTGCGCACGCGCAGTGTACTTCAACGTTTCGTACGGTGTTTTATATTTTCATTAGTTTTTTACTTTCATTTCTAAGTTTGAATACGCTGTATCTTTTCATGATATTTCGTATCTTTTTCGTCGTCGTCGTTCTGCGGATTCGCTTTTGCTCTCGGCAAATAATTCAACTGCACTATCGTAATAATAATATATGTACACGCAGGATGACTAATTATCAGCCTACGTCTCTGTCGGCCGTCAATCAGAACGGTTGACCGCGTCTCGCTATAAACCCGAGAGTAGTAATATCATTTATCCATTGTGTATAATATGACAACTGACAAAGAAAACCAGAGTATATATTAAGTATATTAAGTAAGTGTTCGATGTTTTGTTTTTGGTGTCGCAAGTTTAAAGGTTAACAATTTTTTTTACATTGTAATACAGCTGGATAGCTTATTATTGGCAAATTTTACTCACCTCGCGAACACTAGTTTTCGTCGTCTAAAACATGATATAAAATAAATAACTTGTAGTTAAAAATACATTTGCACGAGGTCGAGAAGTTTGTGTACCAAAGAATCTTTTTCTTTATTTTTTTCTTCCCAACTATTCGGGGTTAGGTCCTGTTCCTCCACTTGTCACGATCATTCACATTCTCTACACGCACATTAACAACCCTCACGTCTTTTTCGATTGATTTCATCCATCTCTTCTTTGGTCTTCCTCTTTTTCTTTCAACGTTCATTTTCATAACTGCTCTTACTGTTTCACTTTCTTCTCTCCTCATCACACGTCCGCCGAACCATCTCAGCTTATTTTCCCTCATCTCATCCACTATTGATGCAACACCAACATTACCTCTTACACACTAGTTCACTCATTCGTCTAAGCATTCTCATTTTCGCTACACTCATACTCTGTTCTATTTTCTCGTCAATCATCCAACTTTCCGAACCATACAACACGGTTGGTCCCAACCACACTCCTGTAAAACTTACCTTGTACCAGAGAATAATTTTTAAAATATCCGGCTGAAGTGTATTAACCTATAAGTAATGCATTGAAATGAAAAAATACAATATTTGTTTTTATTCGTCCAGAATCACGCGCTACTTCATGATTCAATGTCAAGCGCGGACTCGTGATTTCCTCCTTTTCGCGGGTACGACGCAATATGCAGTGACGTGATTCATCGGCGTGAAACTATTGCTGTTATACCACGTTATACGTATATAAGCATCTACATTCTACGCATTATATGTCTCAATATAATTTATACAGAAAACACTTAAATTTTACAGGGTTATCAGTATTTTAAGTTTTAACATATGCAAATTTATAAAAGCTAATAAAAATTATTATACTCCACAAAAACATTTACTGCAGACCGTTATATAAGCAAGCTGAATTTACACGAACACCATTAAATAAATTTAAATAATTCGATTACAAATTATATTTGAAATGCGTAGAGAAATCTCAGTGCAGCTATTGGATTGTTTCATTTCGATATAAAACTAACTAATTATATATTTACAACACACGATATCCAATTACTGTAGTATGACTTCATATGAGTAACGCGTAAAGCTGTACTTGACACGTTACAAAATAACAATATATTATTACACCTAATTAATTTTATAGCTGTAAAAAACCCTATTACCGTAACCGATTTCATAAACAAGTAAACAGGTTTACTGACGAAAAAATATAATGAGAGTTGCGAGGTCTTCAAAACAAAATATATATAATATATCCATATATTCAACCAGCAGAACCGTCTAAAACCACACGAAAATATTACAATGACGGTTAATAATATTACAGTCGTAAAAATTATCGATAAATATTAACAACAATATTGTTACGCCGTTACGATCGTACGTTATACAATACATAATTATAACAATCATTCGAGTTTTCCTCATTTTGGATGGCATGAGCAAGTTCACCGTGTTCGCCCTAGCTGAATATTTTATTAATTACACTAAAGAATAAGCGAGCAATTTATGTACACGCCTATACTTGTAATAAGTATATTATTATACAGGCAGTAGGTACTCAGCACTGACAAAAACCAAAAAAAAAAAAGATATAATTACAGTATTGAAAAAAATGCGTGTGTTTCCAACGAAAATGACGGCTGTCTTTTGCAGGGCCATAGAAAATTCGAATCATCATCTTTGATTATTGCAATTGCTTTTTTTTAAATCCCTAGAAAATGAATGTAAATTGTTGATAGTAGAATCGAAAACGACGAAACTCTGGTAACAAATCGGATTTGGAGAAAAACACTTTTTTACGGAATTGCCGAGCAGAAAATCAGACCAGTACACTTTGTCGCTGAAAAAAAAAAGCTAATTTACACTATCGTTTACACTTCGTGTACACCGTGGATATTATAAGAGGTGAGTCACTCGTACAGAAAATCGCCAAAATCGCAGGTTTAAAAATACAATCGTGGAAATAAAATTGGGTCGCGTCCTTCGTTGGTCCGGGAATAGAATCGCGTCTGCCACCCAAACGTTTTTCCAAACGAACATCTCGGTCGACTTAGCTTATGTGTGGTGTTTCACGCGGCCAACACGATAATATTAATCGTGCGACGCACAACATTATAACTATTTGTGCACTACATTTTTTATTTTCTTTACATTCAAGTACCTATTCATATTTATACAATTTTTTAGGTTTATAAAAAAAAGATAGGCAGTTAGAAACGATACAATTTGTACAAAAAAATATAACGACAACTTCGAAGATTTTTTTAGTTCTTGATGTTTTTACAAAGTTTAAAAATTTCTTAGTTTCCTTTTGATAATTTTTTACTTTTAAACATCAAACAGGTAGTTATAGTAACTAAGGTAAATAAAAATAAATAGTTGGTAATTAGTATTAAGTACAGATTAAATAGCTGGAAGGTTTAAAAGTTTTAATAAGTAAATGGAGTGGTATCTAAGTGGAAAATACTTGACTCCACGGTTTTTTATTTGGTTGCTGATCAATGTTCATTATCACGCCTATTGGTGTTTTCATTTTTTCAATGATATCATATTTCTATTGTCTCGGCTCGGCAGTGTTTGTTTGTTGGTGTACGTTTAATTCTACGAAAAGTTTAATATTATAATGGTAGGTATGCAACGTATTCAAACATATAATCTGCAACGGTTTAGTGCGCCAATAAACAATATTCCGAATGCTATTAAACCAAATAAAATTTTTAAAACAACTTTTTTTCCATCAACTCCTATCTTAGGAGTTTATTCTACTTTATTTACGAATAGTTACAACTCAATTCAATGTTAATGCACTTCTCGATTCTGATGAAGTTAAATAAAATGAGGAGGTACTTACAATTTACACAAACAAAACATAATTTGTAGCTTAAAACGTATCACGAAAAAACAAAAAAATATCCAAACGTCTATGAACCGAAAATTGTTGAAATCGTTTCCGATTTCGTTTCTATGTTAGTATTACCCTTCCTAACAACGTGTAAACATTTAAAGTAGTTTGAAGCACTTTTGTTAATTTTTTTCTTTTTCTTTTTTGCTATCGTGCCAACCTAATAGTGCAAATAAATGTGATTTCAAAAAAAGCTTCGACCGATTACCAAAGTACAATCTGGGGATAATCTTATCCATACAACAATATGAGCGAATGAGGGTTTATTTTTGACAAAGCGTTAAAGTAGGTGACCTACTAACTTTTGAGCGAGAATATTATGTTTGATGAAATAAACATAGCCTCCTTAACTATATTATTTCGTAGATATAGCTTTCTCGAAAATTTGGTCAAATTTGTACGCTTTAAGAAAAAACCGTTGACTTTTATCTCTTCTTCAAAATATTGACTAAATTTGTTTTGGAAAAGTTTTTTTAGTAATCATTTAGACTCTGGTAAAATTATAAAAAAACAATTTGTGATTCAGAATGATTGTCATGATGAAAATTGTAAAAATGGTCAAAACAATTTAAAATATGTGAATATCTTTGAGTTTCACACTAAAATACGTATTGTATTGATCCAGTATAAAGTTTTAAACACTTTTAATTGAACATCTCAAACTAAAAGGGTTTTTATTTGAATAAGTAAATTTGATTACAAACGGTTTGTTGTACGTAAAAGAGATGAGCATTCTTATAAGAATTTACTGGTCTTAAAAAGTACTACATTTTTTGTTTGCAAAATTAAACTTTTTTGATGTTATTTCTACATTGAAAAGATGAACACAACTGCGTTTTAAAAATATGATGTATACAAAAAATTAAATAACCCACGCAATTAATCAAAAATTTAAAACATTCGCCCTTTAAATGTTGATCGTAAATAATTATTGTACATAGCTGACACAATAACACTACACCACATATTGCGATACAAAATAACGTTTTATGTCCTAATAAAACTATCTATACTTTTATTGCTTAAGAGCTATACGATTTTTTCAAAAGAGAATGAATTTTAAAACGAAATAGTGTACTGTTATAGGTACTTTAAATAATCGGAGGTCGGAAAAAAACTTTCAATACACAATATTCAAGATCAGTTCGCAGTTAAGTTACATGTTAATAATTGTGATGAAACGAAAGCTCTTATAAGAGTTCTGCGCTTCGTGTTGTAATAAACCTAATGAAATTTTTACACATATTATACTTGTTATTATTTTCCAAGAGCAAAAATACATATTACACTTTCGCCTTGACACCGTTTGCTGCAGTAAATATTTATGCGTTTTGCGATAACGATACGTATCAAACCATCTCTCGAATAAGTAGCTGGTAATCTTTGTATTGGGAAAATTCGCATGCAAAAGTGAATTCAATGACTGCATATATACGAGTCCAAGTTAACGTCGTGAAAAAACCATAATATTTTATTTAAAACGTATAATACACTCCAAATACACATTCCGTTAACTTGATTAATAGGAAAACTTTGTACGACTTTGTACAAAAACGATAAAATAGTCTAAAACATAATAATAATCGTTTGCGTTGTACATAATATAAACTCAAGTATGTATGACACATGACCTTGGTAAATGCCAAATGGTCCCGTGGTCAATGTTTTCTAATATTAAATTATTGTTACTATCGCATCTTATGCCAACAAAATAATATGTACCTACGCGTATTAACGAGTCTTAACAGCTTAAAAATTTTCTGGCGGTTTGTTTTGATCTAATTTTAGCACGATCTCTTTGCGCGTGCTCTTATAGACAAACGCAATCCAGATGCAGACTTGTGCGAAAATATTGTAAACGGTTTGTTGATCAATTTTTCTTTTTCATCACTGATGAATTACTTCGATGTAGGCATATAGGTACCAATTAAATCAATAGTTTACTGTTTTTGAAAATTGCGAACAATCCGTCCAATGGTTGGTTCATGACGGAGATTCTCGTGGACACAGATTTTTAAATTTTTTTTATACTTATTAGCGAATATTGCGTTTGAACTATAAATACTGCACTGTCCGTCGTTTGATTAGGTAACGGCCGTATTTAGGTGGATGGGGCAAATTTTTTGAAGACAAAAGCGTTCAATGTTTTCTAAGTGTACAAGAGTTCTAATTTAGATTCATGTGTCATTTTTTTTCAACACTAGGTATTATAGGATAAGATAACCTACGTTCTGAAAATGTATATATATACATATTATTATAATTGTGTAGTTGTGTGTTACGAATGTGGTTTGTAATATTTAAAACAAGTGTGACAAAAAAAAAAAAAAGTTAAAATTACATTGCAAACACCGTGTTTTATAATATTCTTTATAATGCTGTTCTACTTGGTAATAAGAAACGTGGCTGTAAGTTGTAACCACACAGCTGCGCACCGCGAAAGGAAAACTGCGCTTCGCGTTTTAAACACTCAATTTAAATAATTTAGCGACAACTGTAATTCAAACCGACCTCCACTTTGGCAATTTATTTTCAATTGAACGTACATTGTATCGCGACGGTGGAAAAAAATGCTCGCCATGAAATTCACGAATGCGTTAAGGTGTATCGAATTTATTTATTATTCGTCGGATTAAAACTTAAAGACGATCGCGTGGTTTACTCGCACCTAACTAATTTCGTACTCATACTTTTAATTCGTGTAATCAAAGTACACTTGTAACCTATTCGATTTTACCGAACGAATTTTACCATCACAATATTGTGACGGCGATTGACTGGACGATAGCCGGTGAGATGATAAGTAGGTACATCGTTGTTTGTGACATACAAATATATACACCAACACGACAAGACCATTACTGTTATTGCGATTTTGGACCGTTCTAAAAACGCATATAGTGAGATCCCTTGTAGGTACACATATATGTAGACTCCAATGTGCGAACATATTTGACATTTATAACCTTTCTACTTTTTTAACGTCGAATGCTCGAAAATTAATTAAATTATACTATACGCAAATCTGTTGGTGACCTACTTTCGAATCGATTTTAAAATGACAATACATATTCATTTTTACGCAACTTGTAAGGGTTGAACGTGCTGCACAGTGTGACGATACACGCGTTATTCGTCCCGACCGGATTTACGCGTTATAATTATGGAATTCGTACGAATATTAATTTACTTTCATGGCGTTTCGGTTTTCGTTGGTTTTAAAATGAATTGTCTGTTTTGTGCGTTCTTCTACACACGTGTCAAAAATAAACCAATTAAATAAAAGTGGGGTTTCTTCATTCACCCGTTTTTTGTAAGCCCCCGGGTTTTATGTGTACAATATGCTTTCTCTAAACTGCGCAGCACCCTTGAAAACAACACACGGTACAACTATATTCGATTAAAAATTGAACTAGAAAAGCGAAATCGTGCGAGTCCATTGAGCACAATGATAACAACGTGGAGGTATTCATGATATTGTTATGATTCGTGTATCCTTAGTATTATAATGTAGTTCTGCGAACGTTAGAATACCAAAAGTGTAACCTAAAGTTAAAACGACCATATATTAACTCCAACAGTATGTACATAAAAGTAAATCATTTAAAGTCGGTTTATTCGCAGTGCGATGTGCAGTGAACTGGCGTACCAGAATGCAGTAGGTATTTTATAGACTAAATATACCTATACTCGTATGCGTACACGACCGATAATTTGTCGTTACGAAAATAGATGACTCTCTTGTCTTTGCTTTTTAAGTGTCACTACTATTCACACACACACACAACGGTAATGTCAATCGCAATAATCCAAAGAGCAATAAAACATTCAACTTATCGTTTAGTAGATACCTTTATTAGCGCCCGTGGCAACCAAAAATTATAATAGTGCATTACGAAATGTCGTTAGAGCAGTGGCATTTAGAGTTCTAAGGCGGGAGTAGAAAAGCTGATAGTAGGTAATGTTTTTTTTTAGGTACATTTTGGAAAGTGTGCAGTAGGTACGTTGATTTTCAAATCTTAGGCTCTGAACTAAACTCAATCGGTCGTTATTATTAATTATCGAGTCATAATATTATATTGTATTCGATTGTGTAGGTATATCGACTTGTGACTTTGTTTTCGTTTATATGGAATACGGGCGAGTGACACGGATTAAAGAACAATAATATACTGAATTTTCTACGATTTTATAAAACGTTCTAGTCATCGCAGTTACTGTGTAGATCATATTCTGTTTCAAACGTAACAAAAGTTCTACTTTTTTTTTTCACGACGACTGCAGTGTAATATTGTTAACTCATCGCAATGTCAAACAATGTACGCATATTGTTTGACAACGTACCTACCTACCTACCTACCTACGAACCAGCCGCGACTGAAGCTAATATTTATGATAAAAAGCGATTGTCTAAGAAAAAATTCGTACACAAATAAAATAACGCGCAATACATATAGTTAAGTGTACAAAACGTAAACTCGCTGACAGTTATAATGTGTAGGTAGTATACCTACTTGGCAGTTTTACGCGCATAAATGACAACGATAGGTAAAATTTTTTGCGTTATATTAAATTGCGCGTGACATTATGTCGAATTATTCCTGTTTTTCGTGGGTACCTGCCACGTTTTGTAAAATAAACTTCTACTTCGAAATAATAATAATAGATGAACTATCGGATCATTTTAAATATACAGTGAACAAGCGCACACAAGCGTGTAGAAACTAGAATTTTGAGTTTCCTGCGTCCGCTAGTAACTTTGTACATGGATTTGATAAATTCTATTTGATCGAAGCATAAATGATTTTTATTTTAAATCGCATCATTTCCGCGCACAAGGGATAATGATTATATGTGTTTAGAAGACCGGTCGTGTTTACACTGCGTGTCGGTCGATTACAAGTATGGACGTGCGTGGGCTAGAAAAAATATTTCAATGATCGTGTGGGTTCGCAAACTGGCAAAAAGGGGTTCTCCTATACGTTTCGACGAACGTTATAATTATTTTTTGCCGAGAGAAAGTCGTCCGTCTGCTGCACGGTAAATCGATGTGTTATAATTATTTTGGCAAGCATAAAAATAAAAAAAAATACGTTGAATAAACGTACGAAACGGGCGACTAACGACCCGAGTTTCCTTTATGACGACGTCGTATGAAGTGATCAAACATAATAATTTCGTCTCGGATTAAATCATCCAAAAATGAAGACTTTTAAGCGAGCGACGAGAGGTCTGTGAACGACGATGCGGAGCGTGAAGAATCGAAAGTCCGCGGAAACAAAAAAATAAACAAAAAAAAATTGAGCACACCAGAATGATTGATTATAAAATTTCACTCGGTTTCGTACACCTAATCCGTCCGGACGGTAATTACATCGAAGACCTGTAAAATACGTATAATATGTTTCTCGTCCAGAAGAAAACGCCATTACACCGCGATTACAGTAATCATCGTGATGTATCCATCGTTTCAATCGTTATACGAAACGTAAATAAGTTTGACGTCGTACTGCCCCAATCTTATTTGCGCAAGACGTCGGACCGTGTGTCTCATTTTCGAGGATTCCTCTACTCTTCCCACTTTGTTTAATAAATTGAACTTAGGGACGTTTAAAG
The DNA here is from genome assembly GCA_017140985.1 of Hormaphis cornu. Classification (NCBI taxonomy): domain Eukaryota; kingdom Metazoa; phylum Arthropoda; class Insecta; order Hemiptera; family Hormaphididae; genus Hormaphis; species Hormaphis cornu. The sequence goes on from CM029362.1 coordinate 17,573,471, forward strand.
TTTAATTTGGAATTATTGTTTTTACGGTGCTGCAACCGCGGTATTTACGGTTTGAGCACTCCTTCTACCGGAAAACGTCATTGAAAACCTGAAATTTTCAAATTTTTCGCCTTGATTTTTTTTTTTTCGGTTTCCGCGGGGTAAAACGCAAAAAGAGAGCGAAAGAGCCAAATTACCACCGGAGTCCGCATATCGTTAGAGGGAAGTTGTTGACGGAAAGTAAAAAAAAAAACCGTCGTTGCGCAAAAACACTGCGTTCCTCGCTAACGCTCAGAATCTAAAACACAATCAATACTCTTTTGAACGTTGTGACATCAGCCTCTCGGTTTACGCCAAGTCCGCAACCGATATAAAATCTACTCTAAGGGATGCTTTAAAATAGTAAAAGCTGCACCCTCCTCTCGAGCGGTAAACTGAACATGGCGTTATAACAACATTTTTTTGATTTTTTTCATTCGATTAACTCTGGCAACACTGTTTCCATCGATGGGTACGAGAATCTCATGAACAGTTTTACACGAAAATCATCGTTGCAAGAGATGTTAATAAAGTATTACTATACCGTGGTCGAACAATGCGCACTAGTTCGTTCGGACACGTTTGCGCAGACACGAAAAATGTTACGACGCGTAGGCAACCGGTACGGCCGGTGTCGTCTTTCTTTTTTTATTTTCCTTTGTCGCGTCGTCCCGGCGTTGTCGGGCCACGGACGCAACGGCCAAAGTCGACGGTGGCGCTGCGTGCGGCCGCGGCCGTATCGGTCGATACCAGACAATGGCGCGACGGACGACGGCCTCCGTGTGGTGTGTGTAGTAGGGAGATCGCGCGAAGAACCACCCGGCGGCAGTCGGGTTCTACCACTTGTCGTCGGCGGGTCGACGTTTCCCGACGGTATTTTGTCGACGGTCGTACTGTTATCGGTACTCCGTGAAAATCGTCCGTAAAACGCTGTAAAACGATCGTTTCTTTTCTATTTTTTCTCGTCGGAGTCGGTCGCACGCGAGTTTTTACGGGATTTCATGCGTACGACGCGTGTAGTGCGTGCCGTTCGGACGCGCCGAGAGTGCCCGAGAGAACAGAGAACCGCAGACGGACCATAATATCACAGTCGTAACGTACAGACAGGTACGTTGTTTTTCTTATTCGGTTCGTATCCGAGAGTTACCAGTGCTCTGGACTCGGGGGATCAAACAAAACGTTTTTGTTGTCTTGTTTAAATATTGAAAAAAAAAAAAACTGCCGATTACGCGCGTGGGCGGCCATCCCGTCTCTCTGGACGCGAGTAACGAACGAACTCGATTTGATAGAACTGACGCGTAGCGGCCAATTTAAGTTTAGAAAATCAACGGGTATTTTTTTGTAGTTTGTTCGTCGGGTAGTTAGTAAAGTCCAGCGTTAACAATAATATTAACAACCGTCAATTATCGCTATCGTAAAATGATAAACTTTATTCGATAAACTGCACCCCTGTATGTGCGCGTTTTCGACACTCGCGGTGTGTGTATAATATAAGCGCTGCCGTGCTTTCTGTTTTTGGAAAAGCAACGCAAATCGCGACGAATTCAAAGAGAGTCGTCGACAGCTGCTGTTCAAACGAGCATAGACGATATAATTTTACAGAACCGTCTTTGCGAAAGCCGTAAAATTTGGATTTCCAAAACGGCGAAACGTTACGACGATAGGCGCACGCTTCGAGTGGCGAAACTCACGAGAAACCGACCAGAAAAAGTCGAAACGTCCTCGGTCGCAGTCTCCAGTATTGATATTGTGTGGATACGTCGTCCATATTTTATGCTCAACTGGAGTTGAAAAAATGATCGCCCGTCAAACACGATTTCGCGAACGAAACACGTTGCAAAATCGCGATCGGTACGCGAGCGGCGGCGATGGCCACTGGGTCACCGCCACCACCGCCACCTGCGCCGCCGTCCGTTGCCTCACAGCTGTTTTCTATTTACAAACACGGCGGAACAATAACAACGACGACGCGGACGACGCGGACGGCCGAGGGGAGAACAACGAGTCGTGCGCTCGTAATAATAATAATGTTACGTCGTAGTTTGATCGGATTATACGCGTTTCGGCGTTTTCGAGGTCGACGACGACTAAAAAATTAAACAAAAACTACACGTGCTTTTGCGTTACCGTGCCAAGATATTATCGTGACCGGTTTGTGACGGTGATCGTGTATAATTATTATTTGAAAACGCAGATACAAGTTCCAAAATATAATCGGATTTTGGCCGCGCCTACTTAATATATCGGTATATTATACTACTTGATATATCGGTACCTATTTGAAAAGTTTAAAGTTACGAGTATGTTTGTCTGCTTACGGTTATGATGTGAAATTTTCGTGTCTACGCGTATGTGTTTGAAGTATATTATATACCTCTATGATTCGCGTTTAATATTGGTTATAGGTTTTAACGTACGTGTTAACTGTTATTCTTAACGCATGCCGAACAAGTGTCCGATAATAAAGAATTATTATTGTAAAAATGCTCGATTTACTGGATTTTCGACAAAACCATCTTCGCGATAAACAACGATCCGTACGCGTTAGGTACTAATACAGAGTTGGTGGAATTTCAACTACTATCTATAATAATTTTTACAATATTCTGTCAAGTGTGTGTGTTCTTAAATCGTTCAATTGTGGTATAAAATATAGTTAGTCGATTTTAATGGATGTCGTAAAAGTCTGACACTAAAGTAATTTACGGGGGACGGAAAAAAAATTGGTGTGGAAAAAAGGCGAAATCGTTCAATAATCTTTTCGTGTACTTATCCACGAACTAATCGTCACGTATACGTTAAATTTGTCGGTTTTCTATAAACTCTAAAATGTATATACAGCCGACGATCGCGTCCGGATGATTAATGTAATTTTCATCGCGTGTTGGATTTGGCTAAATATTTTAACGAATAAACCTGCTGCGAGTATATACGAGCCCAAGCGTATTTATTGTTATGGTGTTTGCAGAAGCTCTGTTATATTATATTAATAATTGCGGTTTTCCGTCGAATATTTTTACATCGTGTCACGATTTTTTTTTTAAAAAATAAGGTCTCGCGGTCTGTTGAATAGCTACAAAAATATACTATTATCGTGCAACAAATAGTTTTTCGATGCACAATAAGCCGTTAACAGCAAAAGTATAAAACATTGTTGTGAATTCGTGTGGATCGTCATATTATTATGTATAGTTAAACGGATCATGTATACCGTGCCCAAGTATTAATTCTATTAAATAAACTATACTGTTTATGCTGCGCGTTTTTATAATAGAAGTCTGACTATTCATGTACATCCGACTTTTTTAACCATTAAAATTACTTTTTTCCATTAGCTTTTAGCTATTTTTATCTTTTAGCTTAGTGTGCAGCGTTAGGTTATACGTATTAGATACAATAAAATTCATAATTTTCCTTCTATTTATTTTCCAACTTCATCTGCACCAATTCATTCAAACGTTTAACGCTTCGAATAGTTCAAAATATTAATTTGCGTACTATGTGGTAAGACATTTTTTTTTTTTGTGAACAACATTTTTGAGTAAACGTATATTATATAGTCACATTTTAACACGAGTAGATAATATAATATTGGTAGGTAATTAGTACATATTGTACATACAATATGCATCCACGGTTCTGCACGATGAGTATACGAGTATATACTTAGGTAATAATAAAACAACTTTTATTTTTATTTGCGTAATTTTAATCAATTTCGTAAGAACAAGATTATTATACGATATATTATCACGATCTTATACGAATCGACGCAGGCTAACATAATACATCATCGTTATGAACATAACATCAAACTATTAAGAAATTGCCAATTTACCGATAATTTTGTTTTGTTTTTTTTTTTACGCTCTCTGCGCACAAATACACCACGAATTTCTCAGATCAAACATTTAAATTCATTTTCGAATATCATTTAAAACCATCTAACCTCCTGAATAATCCAACGACAAGTTTTTTTATACCAGTATCTTTGACCTTTAGTTAAAAACATAACGTATAAATACAAATCTTAAAAACCTATTTATTTTTTACGTTTTTTCATTTTCTAAGTACATTTGTGTACTGCTTTAATAGGTGTATACAAAAAATAGGAGTACTATACGACGTCACGATTCATTTATTGTTTTGCTAACATCAATTTATTAAGTTTCATAACCCTTGTGTTGTGTGTACCTATATTTCGTGAGTCTTTAGATCAATTGTTACGAATATTGGATGAATGATAAAGAAAAACATAATCAACTATTAGCTGTTTGTATCTTTACGCGCGCCTCGAATAAATCGCGTTGTAATACAGTTATTGTGCAAATTATTGTAACATAGCATAAACACCAGATAAACGAGTTTGTGTATAATTTTACGTGCAGCAGCACTTTGTTAACACACGTTTTGTTTTTACTGTACTTTCGATTAGGTAATATCATTCGAAACAATATAAAAATTTACCCAATCCTCTTGTTAAATTTTTATTATTATACTGTTATGATAAAGGTGTTTTATTGCGACCGAACCTTTAATTAAAATCAAAATTTATAAGAGTAATAAAAAATGGTATCAATTTGTTCAAGTTCAAATTTTTTACGAAAAATAGAAAAACAAAAAAATGTAGCTTTTAATTATAGATAACGCATACTTCAAAACAAGCTGGTAAGAAGAAGGCATGTCTTAACTAAATATCTATGTATAATATAATACAGTAACATCAAGGAACCAAATCGTACTACTTAGGTAATGAACTAATAATGAACAAATTTTATTTCGTGTTTTCTGCAAACATAAAACATATACAATCATAACACAAAGCCGCAACTTCAGTTTGAATTATTATAATAGGTAATTCATACTGTAAATCTTAGTAGAATAATTATTTCGTTATTATCGAAATGAGTCCACCCACGGTTAATTAGTATGATTATTTGTATTAAAATTTCGATGGAATACTGTAATAACGTGTTTTACTTGTAAGTCGTAACGAGCATCAAATAACAATGCATTAAAGGATCATTCATACTACGTGTAGATGTACTATAATGTGTTATAGTTGAATTGTAATCAGGTCCCTTAAATGCATATTTATTTACCTTGATCAAATCGACGTTGAATTGGTACACGTGTAATGTACGAAAAAATGAAACGATTTTTATTCTAAATTATACTTGAGTACTTGTGACTATTTATATTAAAAAATATAAATAGTATTATTTTGTGATTCGGGTATTTTTATTTTTATTATTTGTGTATATATATATTGTATCATAACTGGACGTCCAACTAGTTACACGAAAACATCAAATGGTCAAGTATTAAAACACCATTTAAATTTACATTGAACACGTGTATATGACGTGTATAATGTACAAAAAATGAAATGGTTTTTATTGTTTGAGTATATATTGTGACTGGACGTCCAACAAGTTGCACAAATCATTAATAAATATGGTCAAGTATTAAAACGTCATTTAGTTTTTATTTTTTAACCCGGTTCGTGTTCAACCGCAGTAAACTTGGTTTCGTTGGATGATATATATATAGGTACCTATTATTGAATTCCGTACATAAACAGTATTTTTCCATTATACGCATTATTGTTGTACATTTGACAAAAAAAAAACGACGTGTAACTTCAGAATGCGTATTCGTTTTAATTGAGAAAAATTGAATATTGTCCGAAGTTTAAGCTGTTTTTGGACGGAAATAATAAATAACAAAAGATTATTTTATTACTTTGAATATTGACTATAATTTTTAAATTTTCGTTATGAATATGTTATTGGTACTGTATAGTCTATACGAAATATTGTAAACTATATGAAAGTTCACCTAAAATTTAAACGCGTCGTCTTCTCCGTCTTCCGTATAAAATATTTTGTTGAGACAATTTTCTTCTCTTGTAAGCAATCAATTAATTTGAAGACTGTTCAAAAAGAGTAGGTACTTACATTAATATTATTGTATGCAGCAGGTTGTAGGGAAACAACCTGCATATTACTTTTTTTGATCGTTTACACATTAAATTTATGACTGTAGCTAACTCATAAAATATTATATTTATGGGTCGTCGTTTTATAAATTATATCAAGAAAACATCTTGATCGGTTCTGTTTGGTTTACAAAAAAATTCTCGATTTTTATTTTTGTTAATCTTGGTTTTTACATTTACAAAATAGCATTTAAACCCGTTCAATACGTATTTTTTTTTACTACGACGTAATTTAGAATTTTTTTATGTAACATTTTTAAGTAACACTTTCAAAAATAACAACTTGATAAAACGGGCGCATATAACCATATAATAAACGTATTTCAGTACAGTAAAAGAGGGAAATTAATTCGTGTAATTCATTTGCATATGATTATGATACAATAATTATTCTCACAGCTCTTGCGGTAATTTATCGTTGGCGCTATTCCAACGCGTCAAAACACACAATTATTTTGAAACAATTGTTTTGCTTTGTTTACCGTACCTATATAAACGCATAAAAATTAAAATTTCATTTTAATAAATAAAAACTTCAAGAGCAAAATGTAATTGATGATTGGTAAACAGGAAATGAGTTAACCGTTAATATTAAGTGTATAGTACAAATACGATAGTTGGCATTATGTGAAAACAAAAGATCCTCGACACAAAGAAAATCGATTGGCTCCGATAAAACGTTCGTCACGTGCGTCTGAAGTATATAGTTTGAATATTTTAAGTTCAACTCAGTAATTTCTCCAATAATATTTGCGGTCAACCTTTAGGACCATATGAGACTCGTGTTCTTGAAATATATTGTCTAAAAAAAAAAAAAAAGTAACTTGGATTCGTCGAGTTGAAAGGGAATTATTATAGTAATGAATTTTTCGGTGTTAAAATTTAGAAACAGAACTATTTGATAGAAATACGTACAAAATTTGCGGAACTAAACAAAATTTATAATAATAAATAAAATACAAATAATAAACAATTTTTATTTTTACGAACAATTTCAAATAGTGCTCGTATATACATAGAAAAAAGCTGCCAACCACGATGACATCAGTATAGGCTTTCTTTGCGCCGACTGGTGTGAAAACTAAAATGAATACACTATAAAGGCGTTAAGACGATTATCATTTTATGCGATGGCGTGTGTCTGTGCGAGTCATGAATATTACATTTACTTCCTACTTTGTATACCGGACAAAAACGGACACTGGTCACGAATCGAATTCAAACAGAAATCAAAAAGTGTAGTCCCATTATAAATGATTTATGAATAAAACAAGTTTTTTCAAAAGGTATTCATCATAAGCATAATATACATAATATATATGCTTGAATAATGAAATACGTGTATCGTTTTGTTACTCGTGCAAGTAGATTATTGTTATAATTTTATTTTATTAGGCGCGTTGCTTGACAAGTATGCCAGCTGTATAAGAAATCGCAGAGGTCGTTTATTTAAATTGTAGTTAATAATTTACATTATTTTTAGATAATTTCATACATCGTCTTACCTCTAGCTCAGTTAGAGAATACATCATCAATGAATTCGTATTAAGTCGTGCCAATGATTTTCCTGGAAGTGCATTTGGTATATTTTCCTTCTACGCAATATTTTTCGTTGAAGAATTATGATAGTGCATTAATTATACACCATAATTGATTTTTTATACATTCCTTTCATTTTTAAACATTATTATTAGCTACCCAAATACATAAAAAAAGAAAAAAAAAGATATAGTATAACCATACATATAGTAATTATCGCTGAACACCACGCCCCCCAGACAACCTGTAGAAGAAGCGCTCTAAAAATCTTAACTCACCTTAGCGTGATTAACAATGTTGCGAATGATCTCAATGTGTGTATATTATGTGACTTGTATAATATTTTTAATTTGAAAAATCATTTTCTTTCTTTCTATTCAAAAAAAAAAGGTGAGAAAACGTGGCTGGCCCTAAGACGAAGGGTTCGTTACACCGCGGATGCACACTGTTGCGGGACGTGCAGCATAGCTTCAATGTTTTTCGAAGTAAAGCGAAATCAGCTGTACATAGTGCTGACAGACCTCTCTTTGCATAACATTATGTATTATTATTATCTACTGCACACGCAACAGAAAAGAGAACAATGCACACGTGTTGGTACATACTGAACTATTCAAGTGTCCACGTACAGAACCGTTCTGGTCAGCGGTTTCCGCGATCGTGGTAATTAGGTACAATATTATTATTAAACTCTCGCACGATTTTTTTTTCCTCCGAAAATGTTTACGCGATTCGATAAAAATTAACAAAAAAAAAAAATTGTATTCACGTGATTGCCAAAAAAAAAAATGCGCGCGGTGTAGTCGTGTGCCACAACCTACATGAACGCATTCCAAACGCCAAACCCTTTGTTCCACCGAGTTGATTCATTTAAATTTTCAACGAAAACGTACGATAATATTATAAGTGCAGTTAGTCGTTACTCCCGTTAGTCGGGTGCTTTTAGTTAGTGTAACGTTTTTTATGGTTTAGATCAAAAAATAAATATCGATAAAACCGTCGGTACCAGCTATATCCGCGTTCGCAGTAAGCTATTCGATTCAATATCGTGTATATAGTAAGTTGAATTGTAGTACATTATTCACAAAGCATATTAGGTACACGTATTTTTACAAAAAAAAAAAAAACAAATGATGCATTAATAAAAAAAGTAATTGACAACAAACTATAGTCAATTGTGTATTTAGTTTTATAACGTGATCGAACAGCTGTAAACTAAATTTTACACTTACAGGGTACCGTGTTTAGAGAGATAAAATCGTTGTTTGAAGATGCAGTTGCAGTGAACTCGGTTGAAAACGGATGCGATCGCAATGACAAATGTTTATCGACTATCGTTAATTAATGTTTCGAATACGATAATATTATTATTACCTATGCTGATATCGTGTGTATAGGATTTTTTAATTTGTCCACCGTCTTCTATCTTTATATAGAAGCTGCCCCCGCGGTCGTTTTTTAAACGAATCTATTATTATTATAAATAATATATAGTGCGGCGTAATCGTCAAGCCGTAGCGACAATTAATGCGCGAATTCATCGTTATTGTGAGATAAATTAACTGTATATTATAATACTTTGGTTTTGTGTTACCTATATTCATATTGTATACTTTGTCAACAATATGGGGAGGACAGAAGAATGCGCGTGTAGACAGACTGCAATCAACGCGCATAATATCATACCAGAATCTGTATTTTTATAATTCAAAATAATTATATTGCGTTACATTAACTGCCAGACGGTGCTGCAGACGGTTCACGCACAAAACGATGACATCTGGCTCCGACAATGTGTAATAATAATATTATACGCCTATAAGGAATATAATATCGTATCTATTGGTTTACAGGTTCCTGACCCGATCGCTTCAGGTCGTGTACCTTTCCGGATTTGAGAATCTGTATACCGACTCGCGTAAAGTACGACCGAGTTTTTCGAGATCGCACTATTCTCTTTCCTCTTTTTCATACATGGTGTGTTTCGCGATAGATGTGTCGGATTTCGGTTGGTGGTTCTGCACCTCAAATGCGACAAAATAAACCCCCTCGACCCGTGTATCGAATTTCCAATAATTAAGCGGAGATACTTTGATTTTTGTGTTTAAAACACGGGTTTTCTTCATATTTAACCGTACGTATCGTTTAAAACGTTTGTTTACAACAAATTTGAATATACAACGCTGAAAAGCTCGTTGAATTTTCATCTACAAAAAAAAATATCTCTAATTTCATTTATTTAGGTAAAAAAAAAAATAACCGGATGCTTTTGAAACTCGATTATTTTTAAATGCGAAATAATTTGGATTTCTACAATTTAGTTTCTAAATGCTGTGCAGTGTTCTTTGTGTAAACGAAAGTTTTATTTTACCGTGTATAGTAATAAATAAAATATTATATCGCGTATATTTACAACGCTATTTACAATAATTACAAATTTATAATACGTATATAAAATAGGTTGGTACCCAATTTTTTATTCGTTTCGTAGGACCTAACCTATAGTGAAAGTTTTTATGACTACATTTTTTGCACAACGTTTCAAGGCCGTCAATAAACCACTATTCTAATTATTTTTGGGTTAGGTCAGACCAGCCGTGTGATAGTATGCACCCGTCGACCGATTTATTCCCCGCGTTTTACATCGGTATATGAGCAGAAGTAAATATACTGATAAATATTCGTTTCTGAACAATATTGGATGGTAAAATGGTTTTTCACGATGGAGCGTTTGCGTATTGTATTGAAAAATACTATTTCACTCGATTCTCACTGTCTTAAATAAACTTTGTTTATACGTCGTAAGCTATTACCACCAGGCACAAGCCACTACGCTGAACGCGTAATTAATAATTGTATAGGTGTCACATATTTTATGTAAATAACATCACACTTTTCGTGGAAAATGTATTTTACTAATATTCCTTTGGGATTTTTGACAGTTTGCATTCGTAATAGTACGTTAATAACATTATGATAGTCGTGTACCGAAATGATTTTGACACGATATCGATGTATGTTGACAGCCGGAATTTCGAACGGAATCCGCGAAGATCGAAAGCCGCAGCCATGCCGTCGCTGTTGGAAGCGATCAAAGAGAAATACGGATGTTTCGAAGACGACACGTTCGACCAGATGCCCATAGCCATATACGTGCCGCGCAAGAACCCCAGGAACATGATACCCAATCTGTTGGTGTTGAACGACTGCGACATCGACTCGGCCGGACACGAGTCCGACTTGAGAGACAAGTGTCGCGGTGTCGAGGAACTGGACTTGGCTCAGAACTGTTTGTCCAGATGGAGCGAAGTAAGCCTACACTGTGTTATAAGTTATAATTTATATTATAACTTATAACATTATATAGGTGTATGATAGCACTGTAAAAATATTTTGTGGGTACACCATAACGATAACTAGAATCTAGAAAACTTCATAAAAATCATGCGATGAACTTTCTAAAAAAAAATCCAAAGAACGGCCTCTCCGAATTTGCGCCTATTTATTATGCTATAGTTTCTAATTAATTTTTTTTTTCCTGAAAATCGCTCGACTATTTTTTCGAAAACGTTCAGCTAGAGGGTCTTCGGTACAGCCATTATGTTTTACACGATACGTGAAACGCTTTAAAGATGGAATGAGATTCTCGTGTCGACTACATTGTCTATTACAGTGTAGCCAAGTATGACATATTTTGTAGCGTAAAATACTTGAATTTTTTAAAAAATACTTGAAATATTCTACAAAAAGAGTATTTGAACTGCTAGTCTTTATACTCGATGCGTTTAGTGTTACGAAATCGATTAGGTGTATCCGTTTCTTCAAGTATACATCCACTATCAATTTGACATACAAGTATTACAATAGTGTCGCGGTTTTACTTAAAAAAAAGTAGCGATTGCGTGGTCTTCCTCTCTCTCTCTTTTCGCAGAGGTTTCTCACTATTATAGTATATCACTATTATCGTTTTGCGATTTCGCGATTAATATCGCGTGCGAATTTCAGATATTCAAAATACTGCACGTAATGCCGAGACTGAAATTCGCCAACTTGAGTTTTAACAATTTGAGCACGGACATAAGCAGCAGCGCGATGGACGCTTGCGGAGACGTCCGGGAAACGTATCCGTGCTTGAAGAGCATCGTGCTCAACTCGACGAACATCACGTGGTCCAGTTTCAAACACATCATGAAACGAATACCCATGTGAGTGATATGACACGATATTACGCTAAACTAGACTCTTTATTTGGTCACTTCGTATCGAGGCAGTCCTGCAGCGGCCTTCCGAAAATCACGGAGATCACAACTAATTTTTTGTTTATTCAAACGATATTTCTGTGGTAAATATTTCGACGCGAGAACATACCGTCAGTTTTACAGTGATTCGTCTGAGAGTTATCATTGTTTCGTCACAATGTCGCCTGCAGCGCGGGCGTAATAATGTTTACGATTTTTTTTTTCCGGAGGATAATTTTATGCGGGCTCGAGAAGAAAAAAAAACACCCCCCTGGATACTGCAGTATTTCGAGCCGCTGGCGTTTATTGTTGTCTGATGTAGCTCTCTCTCCGTTCGGTCGTCAATAATTTTTTCGGTTTTTTTGATTTTAATTATTATGGCCATCTCCGAGTCCGGTCGACGTTGGTCTGCGCGACGGCCGTTCCGCGCGCGAGATTCGTCGACGCTATTTTGACGAGTCGAATAAACGGTATAAAAGACAATAAATAGTTGGATTCCAGCACAAAATGTTTTCGAACCGACAAAATGACCTCAATCGATAATTAGACGTCAATCATCAGATACCGTAAACGATGATCGCGTTTACAACCGTTTTTTTACGGCTATAAACTTTTCCTCGCGATAGTATAGACGTACTAATATTAATGTATTTTGTGTCGTTCGTGTTTTATTGATATTAGGGTCGAAGAAATACACCTGAGCATGAACAACTACGACGTCATCGACCTGGAAAACGACTGTCGGTCCATTCAAATGCCCTCTGTGAAACGATTACATTTTACAGGTACAGCGTGCGGTTTAATTTTTTTTAAAAAAAAAAAGAAAAGACTGCACGTAACATTGTGATTGGACCTAATAAGTGTACCTAATGGACATTTTGAAAAATGTTTTTCTTTTGTTGTCCGCAGGGAACCCCGTTTCCACGTGGTCCGAAGTGTGTAAGCTCGGACGAGCGTTCCCGAACCTCGAGTCCCTGGTGCTCGCCGAGTGTCCGCTGCAGTCGCTCATGACTCCACCGCCGTCGCCGGACTCTCACCTCGGACTGCTCTCGTACCCGAGACATCAAGGGAACGCGTTTTGCGGTAAGCGGTCGTCGAAAAAATATCAAGTGTATTATATTAGTGCGCGTGAAATATAAAATTTTGAAACATTTCGATGAAGAAGTATTTGGACGATTAAAAAAGCAAGCCGGAATATAATAATACCTATTGATTACTACTACTGATTTGTTCGAGTGGTAGTGTACCTACTTTGTTCGAAACTATCTGTAGTAAAAAGTAGAAATGAATTAGTTTTATGAGGTGCTCGAGAATCGACACCACGAGACTTATTTTTTGTAATCGACAAGCAAAAACTTGGTTGAACGTTGTGGACCGCGCGGTTTTTAATCATACGTGTATTGTTTACGTTTTGTATCTAATATTATTATTATTCGCCGAGAAGGTTCGGACGAAAACAAAAGTCCTCTCCGTAAGAGCTGTAAAGCTATTTTGTTCCGCAGAAATGACGTTGGATTCGCCGCACGACGCGTTTACCCACCTGAAATTCCTGAACTTGAACCGGACCCTGATCAGAACGTGGGACGACGTGGACATCCTGGGCCGGTTCCCCGCGTTGAGGTACCTCCGCATTCAGGGTTGTCCGCTGTTTGAAGTGAGCGTTTTATTCCTCTCCAAGTTCTCGACCTTATCCCCGGGGCAACGGGTCGTGTAACGAAAACCGTTTTTCTTTGTTTCTCAGGAAAACCACGAGAGACAAGAGTACACGGAACACGAACGCAGACAACTGTTGATAGCGCGATTGCCGTGCATACAGACGTTGAACGGTGGCGCGGAGATCACGGCCGACGAGCGAGAAGACGCCGAACGGTTCTTGATTAGATATTATATGGACAAGCCGGAAAGCGAACGACCCGAAAGGTACAACACACACTATAAACCTTTTTGGACGTTTTTCAGTTTCCACGCACCGCCATTGTATTAAAAATATCGACCGTTGTTTAAGTTTCGATGTAGATCCTATAAGCACTTGTAATCTCACCTTTTTACATTCTGATAGCGGAGTGGGCTGGAATTTTTTGATTTTACAATGTCTTTTTTCACCTCTACTTATAGTATCTACTATGATATCCGACAAATAGGAGGGCCCTAAATGGTACTCTTTACACCACAAAGTTATTTAAAAAAAAATGTTGATTTTTTGAATTATGAACCAGTAACGAAAAACATTTTCAATATGGCGACTAGGTATTTTTACACCGTGTTTGGAAAACGTTTCCACGTATTTTATATGTTACCTACCCATTTGTTTTGTTCAGAAACAGTGTAAAGAGTTTTTTTCATCCCAATGTTTCAGATACAACGCGTTAGTACAAGTTCACGGCAAACTCGATCGGTTGGTCAGTATAGACTTGACGCCCGAGAGTAAAGTTCAGGTGACAATCGTTTGTGGCGACAACTGCGAACAACACGTTTTGGACGTGTACCAGACTGTATCCGAGTTCAAACAAAAGTTTGAAAAGTTTTCCGGCATACCAGCACATCGTATGCGAGTGTTCTATGTGGACCAACAAGTGTGTTCCGTCATCGGACCCGAAGAAATGAAGTTTCCCAACAAGAGACTGTACAGCTATAACATAGTCAAAGGAGATCAGATAATTGTCGATTCAAAAAAATAAACTCTCACACGAACGCGCGGTGGAAACTCAATAGCCTTTCAGAAACCTGTGATATACAAAGATATAATTAAATGAACACGCATACTTAAATATATGTTTAGTTTATTCTTGTTTACTTGGTGGTACCTGTACTCGTTTCTGCTCTGTAACCATCCAACAAATATTTTGAATCAAAACTCATTAAACGTGTAATATTTACAGTATTTGAAGTTGTATGCTTTGAACAAAAAGTACTTTTTGAGGTACACACATTTATTTGAAGACTTAGTATAATAATTTAGTATTACAATTGAACTTGAGATTATAATATTACACTAACATTAATTATAAGTTATTTTTTTGTAGAAAAACAATGTCATTAAAAAAAAAAATTAACAAATGAATATACACGTCTTTTGCGTTATTTTTGTAACATTGCTAAAATTACTCACGAATCTACAACAAAAAGTCAGAAATCGGATTCAAATAAATATTAATCATAATACGTGCGCGTGGTCCGCGCCGGTTCTAATCCCTAAAATTTTATCCTACTTTTATTTATTCTCAAATCTAATAATTAACGTAAAGCCAGGTGCACGCAACGTTCGATTTGCCGCTGGATTGCCAGATGGTTCATGCACAAATCCATCAGACAAACAAGCACGGAAAGTATGTTCTATCATCGATTTCCAGCATGCATTCAAGCATCGAAACCAGCAGTGACGTAATTATAAATTACTGGAGCCAGCACTTAACACCTCCCCGCAAGGAAATCATCAGCAAAACGAGCATTGTACGCACTGGGCCTAACGCAACGGAATGTTTTTTTTTTAATTTACTATATAGTATAATAAA